>VXBP01003643.1:0-34983 GCA_013400115.1 Rhinopomastus cyanomelas | reverse complement strand
CTCTCCACAGGACTGCTTTCCAGTAGATCACCTCCCAGCCTGTACTGGTGGAGTTTGTTATTCCTCCCCAGATGCAGGACTCTGCACTTGTCCCTGTTGAACCTCATCTGGTTTCTCTGTGCCCAGCCCTCCAGTCTGTCCAGGTCTCTCTGGATGGCAGCACAGCCCTCAGCCGTATCAGCCAAGCCTCCCAGCTTGGTGTCGTCGGCAAACTTGCTGAGCAGACACTCTGTGCCCTCATCAATGTCATTGATGAAGATGTTGAACAAGACCGGTCCCAGCACCGATCCCTGGGGGACACCACTAGTCACAGCTCTCCAGCTGGAGCTGGCACCATTGATCACCACCCTCTGAACTCTGTCTTGCAACTAGTTCCTAACCCACCTCACTGTCTGCTCTTCCATCTCACACTTCCTCAGCTTGCTCACTAAAATTTCATGGGAGACAGAAGTTTTGTAACAAATCCTGCACTGAATTCTTTGTACAATTAATCAACAATTTTGAGGTCCCTTCTGAGCCGTAACAGTCTGTGATTCTGTGAACAATTCAGGTTTCATGAGGGGTGGTGAATCTGAGCCACTTGTCCACTTAGGGAGCCTATAAACACCTATGCTATTCCAAGGAGTTGTGCTTTTAGAAACTATTGATGTTTAAGTTCATTGTCCCTTTTCTTCACACTACAGGAGGAGTAAGACTAAACCAAACTACAGATTCTGAAGTCTCCTCAGAAAGCCTGTCACTAGTGTTCTCAGAACACCAGAAGTCGTCTTTGTAGACCAGCAGGTGTGAAGGGCATGTTGTGGAGCTTATGTGCAGAACAGTATTTATTGCTAAAAACGCTGTGTGTACTGGATTGATGTGAAGAGAAAGACTTTCAATGCACGTCTAACAGCATTATCTCTTCTGATCAGTTTATCATGCAAATACCATCAAAGGCTAACAGCTTATCTGCAGTATTAATGTTCCCAACATTGACATCCTCAGGTCAATATCCTAAAATTATAATAAACTTCTCTGCATTAAGAATGAAATTACAATACTGTTTATACATAAACACTCAGAAAAAAATATATAAAACTTGATAGGAAGTCCTCAGATAACAGGTATTCTCACTTACCTGTAAACTGGGGATTCCAGTTCCTTGCTATAGAGGGAGAAGTCTATGGATATTTATGGGAAGGAGGACTGCAAGGGAAAAACAAATTTAAGAGGACTACTTGATGAAGAAGATCTAGTTCAGGTTTTCAAGCGTTTATTCAGACAAATATAAAGTATACTGCTTCTTAATTAATTCTTTTAAAGATATAGTAGGTTTCAACAGCCTTTTGCAGAGTATTTAGAGTTCATTATGTGAGCTATGATTTGAAAATTGTCGTATCTCTGGGCTCAAATTGTGATAATTAGCAGTAGGAAATGCTACTGGCAGCTGGTGGGGGTCTCCCCAGTAGATACTGCAGCCACTCCTGCTTAATAGTTGGGTTTTTTTTTCCCCAGTGACTGGATGATACACAGATACACAGATCATTAGGGGCTGGAAAGGACCTCCAAGGGTCATCAAGTCCAACATCTGTTTGAGCAGATGAGAAATGCATGTGTATGCAGCCTTGGAAGCTTGAGTACCCTACATTCTCCTGCACATGGACTTTGAGCTTGTTTGAAGATTCTAGCAGGGCAGCACAGCTACCGTATACCATTGACTGATGACTGGAATCTCTATCTGAGGTTATCTTCTTCAACCAAGTGTGCAGCTTCGGGAGGGACACACATGGAGCATTGAGAGAGGAAGGGGACACCTGCCTACCCAGTCAAACCAGCCAAATCAATCCTGGTGATAAACAGGTGACAGATATCACAGCCAGATTGCCCTCACATCCATGATGGGGACACATGCACTGCACATGTTCCTAGACAATATCAAATGGGCTAATCACGAGAGGGCAGGGCTAATCTAATTAAGATGGGAAAATAGACTGATGAGAAACTTAGGACTTTCAAAATGAAATGTCAAGATCTCCACATGTGAGGAACAAATCCATGCACAGTACAGATTAGAGGCCAAACAGCTGTAAAGCAGTTTTGTAGAAGATGGGCCAGGGGATCCATAGATCTAAGCTGTCCCTGAGCCAACAATACACTTGTTTGTCCTGCTTTGCTGTGACCTACAGGCATTAGCAAAAGTATTTCCATCAGATCAAGGGAAGAGACCTCTCCATTCTGCTCAGCCCTGGTGAGACACATCTGGAGTGCTATTCCCATTTGTGGTATGAAAGAGACACAGACATACTAAACAATAACCACAAATGTGGTCAGGGGACAAGGTAAAATACATGATGTGTGAAGAGATGCTAGGAGATCTGGTCTTACCTAAAAAAAAAACTGAGGAGGATGATCTTACTACTGTCTACTTCTACATAATGGGGGTGTGTACAGGAAGCCAAGCTGTGTACACAGCAGAAGGATGGGAGGCAAAGGGCTCAGAGAGAACATGGTGAATTCTGATTAAGTACAAGAAATACATTTTTCACCATGGTGGTGATTAGATACTACAAGAGGTGCCCAGAGAGGCAACAGTATAATCATGCTTGGAGAGAATTGAACTTCGTCTGGCATGATCTGACCATCTCCTCTGGACCTAACCTGAAGAGTAGGGATTGCACCAGAGAATCTTCCAACCAATATGCTTCATGAAGTATTTCTTGCTAAAGACCATGGGCAGATTTTCACTATCTAATAAACATCTTCTCACCCAGGACAGCTAGAATCATATGTTCCTTTGACACATATTCCATGCTGGTTAATTTAAAACAGATACCTCAATTCTTATCATCTTAATTTTTAACAAAATATTGATAATGTTATGTGTATGGATGTAAACATCTGTGAGAACTTGTTCCACTGCAACATGGAGTCCTGCAAATATTATACACTTGTGTAATTAGTAGGCTTCCAGTTCACCACTTGATTTATAACTGTCCAAAAATACAGTTCCTTTTCCAGTCTGAATTGAGTAGATTCTTAATAGCTGAGCATTTTCAGCAGGATGGTGCTTAAGCAGAATTATAGCAACCCATATATTGGCATTTGGTGGTTCAATACTCTTGCTCAACAGATGGCTTATTTAATTATAGACACCTCATACACATGTTCACTGGAGTCAGGAACCTTTCTCTATGGCCTTGGCATTTCCAAGCAACATTGCAGCCAACTAATGCAGTAGAATCACTTACAGGTTTTATTCTGTGGCCTCGTCTCCTTTCCCTTTCTCCCTCCGAAGAGCAGTAACACAATGCCATGCTTTGCTTTGTCAGACAGCTGGATGTCCATCCTTGTAACCTCATTCCTAAATATTTTTGTTGTGTGGTTAAAGGAAGGTCATGTTTCACCAAAACAGTGGTTGGATGAATTTTTGCTAATATATTTAATTTTGGCTGAATCACTACACAGCCAGTGTTCTCACACCCAAGGAGAGCACTGATCATTTTGCCTGTATTAAGTGTGCAAGATGTAATACACCCAGAACTGTAGTGAAATGAGTAGTCAGTGTGGTTCTGTGAGCAGAGGACTAAGGCAGGAAAGGAGAAACTGAGGCGCTTTGTTTTCTGTTCTACCTCAAATAGGGTTGCTTGTGTCTTAGATTCTCCATTTGAAAAATTACTACTACACACTAGCCTTTCCTCCACATCTAGTGAAGTAATGTAATATGTTCACAAGTTAAATTTGAATTAACTAAAACCCCAGAATACCTCAGTATTAAGTACCCTGAGTTATACTTCAGTAACTGTTCTTCTTCAGACCAGCTCATGTTTGCTGTTCCACACAGCTTCAGGAAAACAAAAAAGCCAAGTGTTTCCATAGGCGTTGAGTTTAATCATGAGAGAATTACTGAGAGATATTGCTATCAGAGAAAAAGAAACTGCTCGCTGCTCAGGAAGGAAAACAAATCACTGATGCTGTGAGGATGGCGGGGGCTGAAGAGGGGAAGAAGCAAATCCTTTTAAGTCTACTTTATACAGTTCTCCTGGATAAGCCGATTGAAAGTCTAAGCAGTATGTAAATCAGTATTTTGTCCTGACTCAAAGTGTTTTACTGAAACAATACAAAGGACAAAAAGCAAGCAGAATAAATATCAAGGACTGTTTATCCTAATAACAGAATATTCATTACAGCTGTTGTATTTGGGAGTAAAGACTGTGAAGCTCTGAGAATACAACCAGTCTGTTGCCCTCCCATCCTGAATCCTTTTATTTAATCCTTTCGGCACCCATAATCTGCAAAGCAGAGGTGTGTTAATTGGATAAAGTGACTGCAATGTAAGATAACAAAAGGCTAAAGTGCAGCATTTTGCCCAGTGTGAGGCTTTCAAGGGGCTGTCTACTATATAAAATAATTTCATATAATTGCAAGGGTTCAGGTCAGGAGAGACCTCAGAGATCATCCAATCCCAACTCCCTACCATGGGCTGGGACACCTCTCAACAGACCAGGTTGCCCAGAGCTCCATCCAAACTGGCCTTACAGGGATGGAGAAGCCACAACCCCCCCGGGCAGCCTGTTCCAGTGCCTCAGCACCCTCACAGGAAGGAATTTCTTCTTAGAATGTGATCTAAATCTTCCCTCTTCCAGCTTAAAGCCATTTCCCCTCAACCTATTTCTACAAACTCATGTAAAAAGCCCTTCCCCAGATTTCTTATGTGGCCCCTTCAGGGACTGGAAGGCTGCTGAAAGGTCCCCCTGGAGGATGAACAGCCCCAGCTCTCGCAGCCTGTCCTGACATGAGAGAGACTGTGGTGTACAGGTATCGGAAAAGAAAATGCTAACGTTGCAGTCTGCATCTCTGTGTTCTCAGCCTGACTTTTGATGGTGTTTGGTTCTCAGATAGTGTATCTGCATCTTATTTCAGCCAGAATTAGCATAAGCTACATGCATCAGAATATCTAAAAGAGCTAAACGCATGCAGTTTCACAATAAAAGGGTAGACATCCAGGCACAGGTGTATACCGTGTCGTGTCCACCACAAACTGCATGGGAGTCAGGCAAGTTCTCTAACACAGATTCCCTTAAGAAAGAAAAGTAGCTTCTCCTGCCTTTTCTTTTTGACTCTTTGCCCACATAGTGTGTTGTCTTCCTGTCCAAGACTACCTCCTGAGGCCATTCAAGGTGCTAAAAATTAGCCCTTTGTTTTTCTTAAGGTAACTTTACTTATTATTCAATATGGACCGAGTCCAGCTCAGAGGACTACAGCACCTGTGTTGTGAAGATGGCCAAGAGATTTGAGATTGTTAAGCCTGGAGAGGAGAAGGTTCCAAGAGGACCTTATAGCAACCTTCCAACCCCTGCAAAGGCTGTCAGAAGGCTGGGGAAGACTGTTCAGAAGTGCAGGGAATAATAGGACAAGGGATCATAGTTTGAAGCTAGAAAAGGGGAGATCGAAGCTGAACATGAGGAAAAGTTTCTTGAATCTGAGGGTGGGGGATCCCTGGAACAGGCTGCCTAGAGAGGTGGTGGAGGCCCCATCCCTGGAGCCATTCAAGGTCAGGCTGGATGGGGCTCCAGGTAATCTGATCTATTTAGAGGTGTCCCTGTTGTTGTCGGGGCACTGGACTAGGTCACCTTTGGAAGTCCCTTCCAACTCTATGACTCTATGATTCTGTGATATTATGTTTCTATGAATATCACAGCTAATTATTCCATGTACCAGCCATTGTAAGACAGCAGTGATGTGTCATATACTTTGTAAAATACTCTGGAGATGTATGTGTTTTGATACACTTTAGACAGAAGTATCAGGTGATAAGAAATTGCTTATGCCATATAACTGATGGGCATACCAATGGGTATGAAGATTTATTCATCTTTCAACGTACTCCACAAAGTTTATGGTTCATTAAAACTTTTGAGTTAAAATAAAATAAAAGTTACAAAAAATAAAATCAATAATATAAAATTTAAAAAATTGTATCTTGTACATGATACCAAAAAACAAGAATTTGCTTAGTTAAGTTTGTAGGTCAGATCCTTCTTCTGCTCAAATAAATTCTCCATCAATTACACTAAAGGGAAGGGAACATGGGGAAAATTTTAGTTTCAGAGTTATATGGAGACTTTTTCACTCAGATTAAACTGGGACTCAAAAGTGTCTATTTATATGCATGAGACAAACACAAAGTGCATATTCTGCCTCAGGATTAAAGCATTTAGTTTTTCAAGAGGGAACAGTTCATTGATCAACGCTTTATGCCCACATTTCTCATTTTGATAGAGCTTTGCCCATGAACTCTCATTAGATGTCCTGATTCCAATTTAAAACTTAAATTTGATTTCAACTCCAGCAGTAAGATGTCATGAGGAAACTGATTGTTCCATATATTCATTGAAATACAGGACAAAGCTAGGTATATATCAACAGTACTTCACCATCAATAACATGTGCCACCAAGATTAATTGATGTTGAGGGCTGTAATTTCTAATTTCCTGATGTGTTTGCAATTAATTCTATGTACAGCTAAGTGTACCTGAGTTTACTTGCGAAAGCAAATAAACTCAAATTTCCTAAACCAAGAGATTTTAAAATTAACCATAGACACTGGGAAAGTTGCACCCATTACCATGGCTGGTTTCACATGCCTGCTGTGTGGTCTCACAGTTAACCAGTCTGATAATTGCATTTCATGGTACAACTCTTCTGTGTTGAATATTTGATATAAGGCAGATTATAGGTTTGGCATTGGAAGGGTCCCTCCCCCTGCATATTTCCCCCTCCTCATCATCCACTGTCATCAAGATATGAAATGGCCTTTTCCAGCAAAATTTTTCAAGATTGTTCCTGTGTTATTTACTTTAAAAAATGCATGAAAAAAACAGACAGCCAAAAAACCCCAAACACAGAACCCATTGACTGCAAACTTACAAAGCATTTTTTCACCAGACATCACTCAGCGATTTAATGGCAGTTGTGTGGCTAAGTCCTTACACGGTCTGAGTGTGCTCCCTTCATTTTATGCCTTTTCACAAGTTCCCACCAAATCTAATGTGAATAAATTGTAGAGCTGTGAGATAGCAAATAATTCTCACTCATCATTTCCGTGAGTTACAGTACCTGCCATTTAACCCCTCAGCAGACGTGTGGTTAGATTAGATTAAGGGCACATTCTAGTCTAAATCCCAAATCTCACACTAATAAACACTGAAATGTGCTTAATATACCAATTGTGTCTCTTTCTGCACTTCGAGGCTCTCTGCCACATCCTCACATCGTTGGACCTGCTCCCAGAGCAACACCCCGGGTTCTGCAGTGAGTCATTGCTGTGCGCTGCAGCTAACCCAGGAGCTGCTTTCCAGTTTTTTACTGGGGACACCCAGCACTTCACAGACACCAGCTCTGAATTCACTTTGACCTCAGTTATTAATCCTGATTTGTTCTAATACGGAGCACAATGTTGGGAATAAGCTACCTTTGAGCATCTTGGTAGAAGGTTAAACAGTGTAAATAGATCTGTATTTCCAGGACAACAGCACTACATCATCAGAAACAATTCTGACAGAGAAAAAGCCATTAGCCCACCAAAACTGTAATGAGATCATGATTAATCAACACCTCTGAAAGGTCTGCATCAAAGTCAAGGTTTTGCTGTGATAAATGCAAACATTCAGGCCTTACCTTGCCAAAAGCTGTGTGTTCCAGTTACCCAGCTGCCCTGATTGATTTGTTCATTACTCTAATAAATAATTTATCACCTTGAAGAGGACAATGCATTATGCAGATAGCATGAACTAGTATGTTTAAACAGGCAAATCTTTAGGAGAATTAGCAATGTTAACAGCATCACGGAGATGCTGCACAATTAACAGCATGCACAATTCAGACTGAAGTAAAAATAATTAAAAAAGGATAAAAACAGACCATTTCAGATAACTTCTAAGCAATGGCCATGTGAATTCTGTCCAAAATCTGATCTATGAGAATCTCTCCAGGTCCTTGTAACGATACAGTGTTAGAAATTATGATAAGCTGCAATCAGACCTCTTAACAATAGGCACTGAATTAAATTACCGTTTGCAATGCTTTCCATTTCATAAATTAAGGAGGAAGTTTGCAAGATTTTCATTGTTGCTTATTTTATTCTTCCATTTTTCTCTCCAAAGTGCTTTTATGATTTTGCATAGCTAGAAGTGATGGAAAAAAATCATAGAAGTCAGGCACAGCGAGTCATTTCTCCTAGTGTAGGGAATATTATGGAAAGAGCTAAATTGTACCTCATCCCAGAGATGGCTTCTGCATTAAGGGTTCCAAAAGGTGAAGATAAGGACAGATGTACCATGGCTGCACATCATGGCATAAAGTAGACACCATTACTCATCACACTTTCCCTTAATAAGAAAAAAAAAGATTGTTATTATATGGACTCTTTGAGTCATTTCTTCTTTTTAAAAAAATCCTTTAAATGAATGTAAGAGTCTGTTTTTGAAGAGGAAAAAAAAAGAATCATCTTTCTAATTAAATGCTTAATGTGGCTGTGCAATATCATTCATGAACTGATAACACACAACTGAAAGTCATTTACCCAAGTTTCCTCCTTCAGCAATGCACAAAGACAGAGAATTTTTGGTTTTCTTTTGGGGTTTTTTTAGAGTATTCCATTTTATTTCCCTGGGCTATACACATATGTAAGAGCTTATGTGCTCTGCTGCAAGCAGGGAAACGGGGAGCATTTAGAAAGTTGCTGTGTTTCACCCACTGTGAAAGCCCTTGTTTTCCTGGGAAGCAGTGTCTACAGTAACAATCACATCACCAGATGTGCAGTGAATGCTGCTTTCTCATCTTTGTCTGTTATTATCCTAGAACTTGGTTTGCAGGTTAAAGTGCAGTGTCGTCCTTTCCTCAGCTGAGATAGAGGCTGAAGAGCTAGTTGTTGCATCCTCAGAAGGCTAGCAGGATGTTGAATCATCCTGGATATTTAATACAGAGTTCCTACTATACTTTACATTACTTCCCTCTCCACTCAGGTGACCTCACAGAGTCAATGCCTCAAAAGGAGATGCTGCAGCAGTATGATTTGCACAAGATTCAGGCTAACAGTGTCAGAGGAAAGCTAAGGCAGGCAGGTAGGAACATAGAAGTTGACAGTCTCTTTCAGTTCTACAGGAACTTTGATTTTAGGGAACTAAATCCTTGTCTTTTGATATAGGTTGGGTAGCATAGACGGTGGAATTATTCCTGAAAATTCATAATACAGAGCTTTTGTCAAAAGTAAAGCTAAGACACTTCTTTTCATGTATCCTTATGGAAGAGTGTGGGCTCTAGTGATGCTGAGTCCCATCTGTTTGTGTGTGGCTTCTGTGAATTTCAATAGGTCCTATAGTGCACTAAGCAGGATATGAAAATAAAAAGGAAAACCTATTCAGCAGCAACACTGGAAAGAATTACACTGTCCTGGTGCACACCAGGGTGAACATGAGCCAGCAGTGTGTCCCTACAGTATCCTGTGCTGGGAAAAGGCTTGCCAGCAGATCAAGGGAGGTTGAGGATAAAGTCTCCAGTTTTGTCATGGGAGGTTTATGTTGGACTTTAGAAAAAAATTCTTCCCAGAAGAGGTTGTAAAAGACTGGAACAGGCAGTCCAGGGAAGTGGCAGGTATTTAAAGATGTGTAGGTGTGATGCTGATGAACATTGCTCTGTGGTGACATGGCAGTGCTGGATTAATGGATGGACTCAAAGTCTCTCCCAAACAAAATGATTTTATGGTTCTGTAAGTCTTTGGATGTACATTAATTAATTAAGCAGAGGAGTTAACATTTTTCAATTATGACAAACCACTTCTGAATCTGCAGTAGTGAAACAAAGCTCTGTTTACCTGGTGGAATTATTGCATCAGCAATACACGTCTTCCATAGCATTTTATTCCATATGCTACTTCTTACTTATAAATAGATAAATATATATAAAATAACATTATGATATGCATGGAATGGGCAGAACAAATTAAACTCTGAACAAAGATTTCCTCCAAATAAGCCACAGAACAAGCAATAACCAACAAGAAATGGGATACAGCTGATAAGCAGAAAGCTGCTTTATTGATTTATTTTTATATTTATTGATTTTTTTTTCCACTCACAAATTGGGTTAGGTAGATTCTATTCATCTGCTCACTTCAGTGGATATAGTTGGATTGTGATCAGTGGCACACAGTCCAGTTGGAGGCCTGCAGCTAGTGGTGATCCCCAGGGTCCAGTTCACTCCTGTTCAACATCTTCATCAATGACCTGAAGGTGGACATGGAGCAAACCCTCAGCAAGTTTGCTGGTGATACAAAACTGAGACAATTGGCTAATCCACCAGACAGCTGTGCTCTCAGCCAGTGTGATCTGACTGAAGAGCTGAGCAAAAGGGAACCTACAGAAGTTCAACAAGGACAAGTGTAGAGTCCTGCACCTGAGGAAGAACAACTCTCAGCACCAGTACAGGTTAGAAACTGAACTGCTGGAAAGCAGCTCCATGGAAAAAGTCCTAGTGGGTAGTCAATCCTCTATGGGACAGCAGTGTGCCCGTGCATGTCCAGCAGGTTTGGGGAAGTTCTCCTTCCCCTCTGCTCTGCCCTGGTGAGACCTCATCTGCAGTACTCTGTCTAGTTCTGGATTCTTCAGTTGAAGAGAGACAGGGATCTATTGGACAGAGTCCCAGAGGGCTATGAAGATGATTAAGGGACTGAAATATCTATGAGGAAAGGCTTAGAGATCTGGGGCTGTTTTGTCTGGAGAGAAAGCCAAGATGTATGTCATTAATGTCTAATTCTGAGGGGTGGATGTCAAGAGAAAGGGGTCAGTCTCTTTGGTGGTGCCCAGTAACAGGACAAGGGGCAATGTGTTCAACCTAGAACACAGGAGATTTCACTTCAACATCAGGAGAAACTTCTTTACTATGAAGGTGACAGAGCCCTGGTATGGACTGCCTAGAGAGATTGTGGAATCTCCTGCTCTGAAGACATCAAAACCAACCTGCGTTCAGGCCTGTGTGACCTGTCCTAGGTGACTCTGCTTTCGGCAGAGTGGGGTAGATGTTCTCTTGAGGTCTCTTCAAATCTCTTCTACCTTGTAATTCTGTGATTCTTTGAATGTGATTTTTTTGAGTTATTATTAAGAAGTTTTTTAGTATAAATATTTTTTTACCACTGCACTAAGAGGCTTTGGAAGTAGCTGACAGCTTTGCTTATAAAAATTAAAGATATATATACACTATATAAATAAATAAATAAATAGATCCAAATTAAAGATTATTGATGTGTTTTTCTTTTTTAAAAATCCCTACAAACATTTTAAAAACCTCAGATTTTTTCCTCAAACTTTACATTTCTGAGATAGTTCAATGATACAAAAACAGCTTTAATTTTCTGTAGCCCCGGTTTACAATGACATGCCTGTTTGTAACTCTATAAAGTAGAAGTTATTTGCCTTCAGAGCCACCCATATACTGTGCTCACAGCATCTCATCTGTACAGCAGGGATCTGAAACCTGTCTCTTTGCCTAAGGGACAGTGAGAGATTGTAGATGCAGTGAACTTGTCGCTGAGCCCTGGTGGGTTGTATTATGGCCATCTCTGGAGAGAGAAAAACCTGATACCTCAAGGGATGGTTGAGGATCCTAAAGTGTTTTGTACTGTTTGCACAGAACAAGGCTTTAATTTCCATCCCAGGTAAGGAAACTCAATGAAGGCTACACCTGCTTCTTGGTGAAAATCTCAGAAATCTATGCTCCAGGAAGTGCCCTGATAACAAATCACTCAGCTGTGAGAAAGGATGGCTCACCGTTTCTGCAGGAAATAAGATGGGCTCTCTAGATGCCTCTGAACAGGAGAAGGCAAAAGGCTGCTCTTAGCTACACCAAGCCATGTGTGAGGCAGCCTAGAGAGTTTGCTGAGGGCAACATGGCCCTGAGGGAAGATGGGGAGTTGGGGGAGGAATAATGGAGGTTACTAGGTCAGCAGTGACTGCTCTGGGCATTGAAGCAGACAGCAGCAGTGGAAAGGGGCTCTCCTCAGCCCCTCAGAATCATGCTATGAGGAATCTAAATAAATCAGGAGGAAGAGAAAGGTCTGCACTCTGGCTGGAACTGAAATGAAGCAAAGCTCCCATAGTGAAATGCAATATAAACCACTGATAAATTAAAGGGAGACATTTCAGAAGTGTGGCAATGGGAACTTTGCCTCTAGGACATAAGATAAACTTCACTATATTAAATTGACCCCTTATATTCCATAGAGGAGAGGGCAGGCAATGTCTGTCATGTCATCTGTCAAGCTGCACTGGGAAAGCAGCTCAGCTTGTAGTTTCTTACAAATTTCATGAGACACAAAGGGAAAGGAAGATAAGAATAATAAATGTAGGGAATTCCTGCCCTGATCTGCTTAACCAATATCTGCCTTTGGTTTACATCACCAACATCTTCATCTGAGGAACCTCTAAACTCTGCTCTGGTCAGAATGTGGGGGTGACTGTGGTAGTCCTGAACTGCAGTTAATAAAACGGACTGTCATTTGCTCATTCATACTTCATAATGAAGAACTTCATTATGATACTTCATGACAAAGTATTAAATCAGAATAACACCTCTTCGGTTCCTTTCTAGAATGTTTTTTAATAATAATTACATTAAAATAATTATAATGATAGCAACAGATACAACTTTTTCTACTTTTATGGACAGAACAACTGACTACAGTACTCTGATTATCATCATGAATCACATCAGTTTGCCACAGAAAACTGTGGTGGTGTCATTTCAGCAACACCAGTAATACATGGGCGTTACCCACTTAACGTACTTCCATATTTGCCTACTTACATAACATCCACTTACACAGCCCAATGGATGGGCTGTTTATTTCTCAGGAATTATTATTATTCAGAATAAAGGGGACTTATTTCCTTTGGTGTCTCTTAGGATTGCTTCTGTGTGCTTACTGAATTAATTTTGAAAGTAAGTTTGCTGTGAAAAGTGACAAGAGGAATGCTCCTCTTCCAGTCAGTGACTCTGGTCAGTTAGACCATGCCCAATGGGCTATTGCAGAAGCTTAAAAATAAAAGGAACATGATTTGCTTTAGAAATATTTGCTTAAATGTAATGGTTAATACAGCTTGTGGAAACTTTGGAGAGAGTTCAGCGTAGGGCAACGAAGATGATAAAGGAGGTGGAGCACCTCCCTTACGAGGAAAGGCTGAGGGAGCTGGGTCTCTTTAGCTTGGAGAAGAGGAGACTGAGGGGTGACCTCATTAATGTCTACAAATATTTGAAGGGTGGGTGTCAGGAGGATGGCACTGGGCTGTTCTCGGTGTCATGTAGTGATAGGACAAGGGGCAATGGTTGTAAGCTGGAACATAGGAGGTTCCACATCAACCTGAGAAGGAACTTCTTCACGGTGAGGGTGACGGAGCACTGGAACAGGCTGCCCAGGGGGGTTGTGGAGTCTCCCTCACTGGAGATATTCAAGACCCGACTGGATGAGTTCCTGTGTGACTTGGTCTAGGTGATCCTGCTGTTGCAGGCAGATTGGACTAGAGGATCTTCCAATCCGTAATGATTCTATGATTCTATGATTCTATGAAATGAAAGAACAAAGGTTACATTTCTTGATGTTCTTCCATCAAATATGCCCAGAGATCTTTCCCTGTCCTCTGCTCGGGAGGCATTAATAATAGACAAAGAGTATGTATTATAATCAGAAAACAATAGTTTTAATTGAACATATTTAGTTTTCTAAGTGCTTTTATTTGCTATATTATAATCACATCTATTATAAATGAATTGCACTGTAATTATATTTACATTTATCAACCAATTCTATTGAATAGGAGACCATGGAGGTCGCTGCACTGCAACCTCTGGGTATTGCAGACATTTTAAACATCTGGCCCTGCATTATTAGAGCCGTCTTAGACAACTAGAGAGTTTTGAGAACTTGTTATCATTCATGTGGGTTATGACTGATGAGATGAGATGTGAAGTGTGTTTAGACAGATGTTTATTTTTTTCTCTTTCCTGAAATAATAAGGCACTATAAACACCGTGTACTTTTCCTGTCAATAAAAAATGTGAAATTAGACAGGCTTAGAGTATAAGAAGCTTGATCCCTAACTATAAATAGTACCCATATGCAGGAATTTTCTTGGCTGATTCAATAAACATTAAAACTGCACAGAGCAAGTGGATTCATAGCAGCTTTTCTTTTTTTTTACCTGATTGCAGAGATTTTACTATGCTAAACAGACTTTTATGCTATGGACAGAGGGAACATAACATATTGTATATATATATATATATGTCTGCCATATGAAGAAAGGCTCAGAAAGCTGTGTATGTTCAGCCTTGAGAGGTGAAGGCTTGGAGAGGACCTTATTTCTATGTCCCAGTACCTAAATGGTGGCTACTAGGAAGAAGGTGACTCATATGGAAAAGACAAGGAGTGATGGGTATGTTACTTCTGGGGAGATTCTAGTTGGAATCCAGAAGAAAATTCTTCACCATTAGAACAATTAACCACTGGCATCATCTCCCAAGGGAAGTGGTCAATTGGACTGTTTCAAGACCCAGCTTGACAGGCTGCTGGGACATCTAATTTAACCTCTATTTTTAGTTTATAGGTTGGACTAGCTGATCCTTGAGGCCCCTTCCAGCCTGGTGTTCTATGCATCCATGCATAAGCTGTATATTAAGCTATGTAATATATATATACACCTTACATACAGAAATGCATGCCTGGTTTCTTCATAATATCTATGGTTTCTTCTTTTTTTCTTATCAAGTGGTTTCTTCATGGACTTTCACAGAGTTCATAGTGTTAAACAGTTGTTGACTTGAAAACCGACAGCTTCATGAACTTTGGCTGTGTCTCAGGGCAGTTCTTAAACACATGCTTAATTTTGTACCAGACTGGAGAAGTTAAGGCCACTAATAGAGCTGTAAACAGCATCCTGAGTTGGGGTTTTAAAGAGCAGATAGTGAGAAAAAAACTTTGGAAAGTGTTTGTGGCAAATGTAAAGATTAGAGAATCCTTTCCTAAAAGACATAATGGACGACAATTGATTGCCGAATGCTAACACAATTTAATTAACACAGTTTTCATTTGGCTTATTCATTCTAGTAATTGGTTGTTAGGGTAGGCTGTAATTCTGAGAGGAATTACACTTCTTAACTTTGCTTCTGGGAAAAGCTTGGTTTTGGCCACGGATTCCAGCTTTTGCTGGGAGGAGGTGAACAGTGTGAAGATTAGGGACATTTCAAGACATTCTGCAAATCACAGAGGGTTACCTGAGAATTTTTGTGTCGTGCCCCAACAATGTGACACAAATGGAAACACAGATCGAAGAGAAAAAAAGAATAAGAGAAATAAGAGATGAAAAATGTCACAAGAAAAGCACATCAGTCTGATTCACTGTATTTAGATGTTTGTTTTAAAAAACCTTTTGACTATTCTAGCTAGCCTGAACTCTTACTGTGAGACTAAATGATTAAATACACACAGAAGGGGCATGACAAATACATAACAGGCAACAGAGTTGAGTTTATGCCACTAAATCATAGAATCGTAGAATGGTTTAGGCTGCAAAGGACCTTGACGATCATCTAGTTCCAACCCCCCTGCCATGGTCAGGGACACCTCTTTTCCACTAGACCAGGTTGCCTAGAATCCCGTCCAACCTGGCCATGAACACTTCCAGGGATGGGGCATCCACAGCTGCCCTGTGCCAATGCTTCACCACCCACATGGGAAAGAACCTCTTCCTAATATCTAACCTAAATCTCCCCTCTTTCAGTTTCAGGCCATTGCTCCTTGTCCTATCACTACAGGCCCTTGTGAAAAAGCCCTTCTCCAGCTCTGTAGGTCCTAACTCCTTCAGGTACTGGAAAGCTGCTGTTAGGTCACTCTGGAGCCTTCTCTAAGCTGAAGCCTAGCTCCCTCAGCCCGTCTTCATGGCATAGTCAGCTGTGTCTCATTTTCACTCTTTAAAATCTTTCGATATCTTTATTACAATTAATATGAGGTATCCCATTAAATGTCTGGGATTTTTGCAAAGGTGGGCAAGCAAGAAAGGCAGCAAACAAAACCCCCACCTATTCTATGCCGTTTTCTCCTGAGAACAACCCACAACAGCTTCCAACCTTTTCTACAGTGGAAAAAACACCCCAAACAAATAAGTTAGGTTATCTACGAGTTACAGATATGCCAAACATACCTAGCAGACTGCAATCTGGGTTTATGGATATTGTGTGTATCTGGCACGGGCTTGTGACAGATTAAGGACCATAAAATCAAGGGCCAACAATCTGTTGCCAAATCCAAAGAAGCAAACCAGGGAACAGGGATATTTGAAAAAATAATTCATTGTCTTATATTCTGTGATTCTGTGACATCTGCAACAAATTATCTGCTATTTGGTCTAATTCCACAGTTCAGTAAAATCACTCACATAGGGTTTGAAGTCAACACTGTGCTCTCAAAGTACTTTTCAGATCACACTGTATGAAGAGATGGAAGAGAATTCACTGAAGAGGGTGCAAGATAGAGAGTCCGGAAACATATCTTTTATTTTATTTATGTAAGAGTTAAAGATGTATTTTCTTTTAAAAAAGTCTCTGATGAGAAATCACAAGCTCACTTATTTCAATAAATGGGATCGTGAGAAGAGTGAGCATCATCTGAGAGGAATGGGCCACCCTCACAGCTGTACAAAGTGATCAGGGAGACAAACAAGACACAAGGGTGCAGGTAAAGGAAAGAAAAACCTCGTTAGGCACAGGTCATGCTGCAGTCTTCTTAACTCACAGGACAGGGAGAAATTGCCAGGTGGAATGTGTTTCTCTAATGCTGGTAGCAAACAGAGGCTATGTTACTGTATTGAGCACACGTGAGGTGGTGTGTGGGTGCTCCTGGGGTTTTAAACTGTAAATTACAGGGGTACTCTAAACTGCTGTATGCTAAACTGCACGGGTAGTTTCACTTAATTTATCTGTCAGTCTAAATCATTTTAACATCATGCCTTTAGTTAAACCATTCATTCTGGACAGCCTGCCTTTAAGCCCCAGTCTTACAACGAGTCCCTGATGGTTCCTACTTGAAGCTAATGGGGCTGAATGTGATTTTAGGGTAGCAATTGCATAAAGGGCAGAGGTTTATTTGAGTAGTGCCAGCTCTATTACTTATGCTTATGGGGAGCTCTTCACAGAAGAATTACTCCTCTTGACTTCAGAGAGACTACTTAAGGGTTAATGTAACAGTCACAATCAGGTGGAGATGTTTGCTGCCTTGTTCATGTACCCTATCTTGTCAAAAACAAGATGCCTACTTATGTCTATGGGTTAATCAAGTGGTGAAGAGTTTGCAGGAATGGCATGTTCTTTTGCTTTGTGGCTATGAGAAGTTTGCTTTCAGAATACCAGAATGTCAACCTTATAAAAAACAAGTTAGGAATTATAATAGTGTTAGAACATAAATAGATCTAAGGAAATACAAAGAAATTACAGTGAAGAATGCTCTATCATGTAACTCGATTATAGTACTGGAACGACTGGGAAGAGTTAATGCTACGATCTTTACTTCTGGATTAGAAGAAACAATCATTTCTCTGAAGATGAAGCAGGCTAATAACCAGATCCTATCTTAGTCTTACACAATTGCATTCTGTGGAGGAAGGTGATCTTCTGAAGAAATACATACACCTTATGATGTAGATGTTATACAACATTTTAAAAACTTGGATGTAGCCACAAAGGTGTGTGCGTTCCTGTCCAGATGCAACAATGCAGCTGAGCTGATTGACGCTAACACACAGCCTATTCCTTTCACGAGGGTGACAGATGATGTACAGCAGCACAAAGAGATAAATGGAACCACTTATTTAAATACTTTTCCACATAAGGTCTCAAATCTCAATCTTGCCATAATTGCTTCCCCCGCCCTGCTTTGCAGCGCTAACGAGGGAGCCAGGTCTATCCGTAACATGCACTGACATAATCCAGTGCAGCAGAACAAAGGACTGTTCATCACAGACCAAAATTATGTTCTGTTTCACATATGTTTTGTTGCCTCTCAGGTTTCACCTCAGCTGCATGTTGAGTCGGTTACATCATCAATAGGATAATGGAAATGAAAGAAGTTGGTATAAAGTTGATACAAATAGCTGTAACAACAGGCACAGAGAAGCGTCACTCAGGTTGGTGCATTTATATTACAGACAGTTAGGCATCAATACACTAAGTACCTCCCCTCTAAATTTTGCATTTCAGCTGTTCTTAGTCTTGGGATGCAGGAATCATAGAATCACTACGGATTGGAAGGGACCTCGAAAGATCATCTAGTCCAATCCGCCTGCAACAGCAGGATCACCTAGACCAAGTCACACAGGAACTTANTCCTCTTCTGATCCACCCCAGGATGCTGTGGGCTCTCTTGGCCACAAGAGCACATTGCTGGCTCATAGTCATCTTGTTGTCCTCCAGGACCCCCAAGTCCCTTTCCCCTACACTACTCTCCAACAGGCCAGTCCCCAGCCTATACTGGTACCTGGGGTTGTTCTTGCCCAGATGCAAGACTCTGCACTTACTCTTGTTATAGCTCATTAGATTTTTCTCTGCCCAGCTCTCCAGCCTGTCCAGATCTCGCTGAATGGCAGCACAGTCTGCTGGGGTGTCGGTGACACCACCCAGCTTTGTGTCATCAGCAAACTTGCTGACAGTGCATGCCAATCCCTCATCTAAGTCATCAATGAATACTCTGCTCTCATTCAAAGGGGAAACAAAAAACCCCAGAGAAATCACTATGACTGCAGTGGAAATATTCCAGATTTGCCCTGAATAAGTAATTCTTTCCATGAGCTACAAAGCCCTGGATATAAGCAGGTCATGTTAGCGACAGGTGTTCTAATCCTGGTATCTCTGCAGAGTGTACAGAAAAGGCTGATCCAAGGATGAATAGCTCCAGAACTAGAGATCTTCTGTCTTTGTGAAAGAAAGTAAATCCATGCATGTGATCTTATCAAACTTTGTTCTTTGATTTTTCTACAAGTACATAAAGGTAACAGAAAGCATCGGAATACTTGTTCCTCATAGTAATGAAGAAAACCTTTGTCTTACAAATGCTGTTGCTTATCGTCGCACGAAGCCTGCCTGACAACATGGACAGCTTCAAGTCTTCAGGACTCCACAAGCTTTTCTATATATTAAACAAAGCTTTCTGGCAAATTGGGAGATGCTTTCAAAACACAGTGGAAGATTTAATGTCTCGAGGCCTCGCTAAGGAGTCACTTAACACTTTAGAAAACTTACACATCCATCATGTCACAAAAATTAATCACAGCATCAATTTTTAAAATCATATCCTGACGTTCATTGATCACACAAAAGCAAAGACAAGAAAAAGGGATGATCTTTGATTCTTGAGCACGTTTCAAGCTACACAAGGAAATAAAACGAGATGTCACAAACACTTTAGCAGGTAAAACACACAGAGAGGAGAAACACTTTTCCTGAAGTATCAAACCTGAAGTAGATTTGGGTTTAAACTCAGCACCACACAGCCACACATCTATACACAGTCATACACCACACACACATACATACATAGAATAGAAACATTTAGGTTGGGAATACCTTACGATTATTAAGTCCAACTGTTAAGCCAACAATCCAACCATTATGCCAACAGTCGAACTATTAAGCCAAAAGGCTCCTGTCCCTGTCCTACCCTTCTGGGGCAGGAGAAAGTACTGAAAATCTAGACAAAGAGCAGAGAGGTCTTGACCACCAGTTATGGTCACAGGCAAAAGACAAGACTCTGGGAAAACAAAATTAGTTTAATTCAAACAACAAAACCCACCACCAGTCACCAGAGTACAGTGAGAAATACAGCTGTTTCTTAAACACACCTTCCTCCCCAGCCCTCCCTTCTGCCAGGTCCAGCTCCTTTCCCCAGCTGTGCAATGCAGGCTGGAACAGGGGATGAGGGTTGTGGTCAGTCCCAGTCTGTTCTACAGCTCCTTCCTCCTCAGAGGAAAATCTCTCACAGTCCTCCCTTGTAGCAAAAGGCGTCTGTGCTACAGGAGAGTGTCCTCCATGAACATCTGTGACTAGCGTGGGGGTCTCCCACAGACTGTGGTTCTCCCACTGATGTGCCACTCCAGTGCAGGTCTTCCTTAGCTCCTTTCAAGGATCAATCCCCTGCTCCAGTGTGCCCTCCTCCATGGCTTGCAGGTACTCTTCACTGCTGGTCTATGAGGACTTCAAAGTCTCAGCCTATCCTCTCACCATGAGCTGCAGGGGAGTGGCTGGTCTGGTGTTTATCCCATTCCTCCTCTCTCCTTCTTCAACATCCCCACTACCCAAACCTCACCGTGAGAATTAATTGCATTGCATGAAGAAACAGGACAACGAAGGATCACATTGAATTGCCTGCTCCTTTTTGGTGTGAGAACGTATGAAGTTCAGGGATCCAGTATGTATCAGTTCTTTGACTAAGCTCTGCTGCATTTCCAGAAAAACTAAGTAATTTTGTCACTGGACTTCAATTCTGAGCCTGTAAAATGAGAAAAGTCGCCCGCTTCTTGTCTAGTGGGGCAACACTATGATGTATGGGTAACTACAGCAAGGGTCTTATTTCACCTGGAGCCTTTTAGTATTCCAACAGTAAAATCATGAAAAATGCTGTCATGCCCCCTTTTTGTCTATTGAGAGGAAAATAATTTCCAAGCAGCTGAGCTGGCACTGTGTGCCCTGTCCTGAAAGCCTATCTGTGCTAGACAGTGAGTAACCATTGGCTCCACATCTCCTTGTGCTGCCTGGTTTGCCTATTTGGACACATCACCACCTCTTCTGTGTTTGATGTTAGTATTTCAGCCTGATTCCATGGTAAGCTTGTTTATTCATCTTACATATTCAGTGACAAAAAGCCAAAAACTCGAGCAGATGGAACATTTTCCAGTCTGGGATTTTTTCTTCTCAGAGCACTGATTCCTGAAAGCTAGGTACCTCGGGCTCTCTGCCTTTCCCGGGCCAGGCTATAGCCAGTTAGAGTCATGGGCAAATGCCTCAGAGGAAAAGATCTTCTTGGATGCAGATGCTTCAAAGCAATCCAGAGATCAGTTGGAAAGGATTGATAAAGCAGTGCAGGGATGAGGCAGGCAGCAGCACAAGGCCCTTTTCCCCCTTTGTCCTCAGTGGGTACAGAGGAGCTATGGCTTTCACATGGCCAGAGACAGGTACACATTATCTTGAACTGCACAGGTGAGATGAAACATGGCATGAAAATCCCTTTAATCTGCATGTTTGTAATTAATTATTTTGATTTATAATGTTAAAGGCTTGTGGCATATCAAGCATAGTCAACTGCAGGAATTTTGTCAGCATTCAGTAAATACAGTATTTAAACCGTAAGTAAGAGCCCTGACAGTAAAGAAGACATTTGTTTAAATTATAATGGAATATGTACAAAATATAACTGTCTGGATTATGTGAGAGCTATGTGTTGCTTTGACTGACAAGGCTGTTGACTGCTGCTATATTAATTGGTGTGTATGGTAATGGTATTTTAATATTTACTTTATTGGTTGAGTTATTTTGTTCCTGGTTCAGTAAGTGCAGACAAACTCTCTTGTCTGTGCAGCTAAAATACTTCTCCTGCTGCGACTCAGCCAAGTAAGTATTGCATTTTTGTTATTATTTCTCCCCTTCTGATTTTCACCCTGAATGAGATCTGGTGAGAGATCACCAGAAAGAATAGGAGGAGTAGGAGTATAAAAGAGAAAGACAGCGACTGCTGATCCCGAGCAGTATAATTACAAATGTCTTCTTGTAGGAGGAACCTGTCTTCTCTTTGATTTCACGGATGGTTGGGATTTTCCATTTGAGGTTATGGGAGCAAATGTGCTGCTTCGTCCAAAAATGTCTGTTCCTCTTGACAAGGGCTTTGTCCTAGAAAATGCTAAAATGACTTTAAAAAAACCCTCAAGATTCTATTTTTGTCTGCTATTTTAAGCCATTACGGATGATCTATCGTACACCTTTTATGCAGCAGCACTATTACTTATACATCAAAGAAAATTGTACAGGACTTGCAGGGAGAGGGGGATCCTACGCTATCTTTCCTCGTGTGCTTCAGGTCAGCATTCGCAGCCTTTTCTCCAAAGTTCATTTATTGTGCTGTGCAGACTTGTGTCCTGACACAAAATACCACTGAAGTAGATAAATCCATGTTGCTGTGTGTTGTGTACCTAAGGACGTGTCTCGGTTAGGGTCACTCAGTCCTTTGCTCAATTCCTTAGTGCTGTGCAGCACAGGGATGGAATGTGTCAACCCCTTCTCTGATGGGGCAACAGTGAAAAACATTAATTAAAAACATCTAAAATTTGGCTTCTGTTTCCCGGATCTAATGTAAATTGCTTTTACTTAGTGTGGGTGGCTTGAACTGATGCTTATGATCAAGTAATCAGAACTCAGATGTTTAAAAAACAGCCAGATCATGCCTAAGGGGAAGATGTTAGGTAAAAATTTAGAAAACAGCCAACATAGTCCCTTTTTTCTTTCTGAAAATGGATTATAAATGTGAGAGAACCAAGCTGAAGAGAAAACAAAGGTGCAGCGAAATTGAAAGACTCATCTAAGCCCATCAAACAGACTGGTAGCAGAATCAGAACAGCATCTAGCTCCACAGTTTCAACCTGTCTGTCTCCTAGAGCAGCACAGCTGACTGTATTGAGAGAAACACAGTAAATGTTGTGTCCTTTGAGTCAATTCATGTTTCCTAACTAAAAAGACCACCAGTAGACACGAGGCTCGGCTCTTCTCAGTACTTAGAATCATAGAATCGTAAGACTGGAAGGGACTTCCAAAGGCCATCTAGTCCAACCCCTCTGCAATAAGCAGGGACAATCTCTAACTAGAACAGGTTGTCCAGAGCCCCAGCCATCTTGACCATGAATGGCTCCAGGGAGGATGGGGCTTCCATCTCCTCTGTAGGCAGCCTGTTCCAGGGATCCACCACCCTCAGATTCAATAATTTTTTCCTTCTGTTCCAGCATCAATCTACCCTTTTTCATCTTCAAATCATGACCCTTCATCCTACTGTTCCCTGCTCTGTGAGTAGTCTTCCCCAGCTTTCTGACAAGTCCCTTTCAGGAGCTGGAAGGTCACTATAAGGACCCCGGAGCCTCCTTATCTTCAGGCTGAACAATCCCAAGTGTTTCCACAGCAGAGGGGCTCCAGCCTTCTGATCACATTTATGGCCTCCTCTGGACTTGCTCCAACAGCCCCACGTGCTTCTTGTCGGGGGGTTCCAGAGCTGGAGCAGGACTCCAAAACTTTCTGAATAGCTGCCCTGGGATTCTACCACTAGTGCCCTTAGCATAACCTTTTGCCACTGTCCTAACCTATTCATTCTGAATGAAGAGGAGGGAGTCTCAGCTACTTTGTTGAGAAAGAACTGGTCTGTTGAGAAAGAACTGGTACGTTGTGTCTGTGTCAGACACTAGCTATAGTTCCTACCTGTTCCCAGCTCCATCCATAACCAGCCTTAAGAGCCTTCAGCCATTCCGTGCTGGTTACCAGGCTGCAGAATGAAATTACACAGCCTTTATACAGAAGGAATGGGGCACATAGCATTTAGTAAGTGTACATCAAATACATCAGCAAGAAGAGAACACCGGAACAGGGGCTTGAAAAAGACAGCTGCCTCTTAGAAAGCTTTGGAAGTGCATTTTGAAGACAGCCTTGGAAGCTGAAATTCAGTCCGTGCTATTATTAGGTAGGTTATTGTAGCCATTATCTTCCCTTTTTTTCTGCATAAAAGGCTCACAGCTCACTAGGGATGTGGCCACTGTTAAGAATATTCTCCAGAGCTGAGGAAACAGACATTTCTTGTAATTAAGAGAGTTTGTTTATTCTTTATATGGCATGCCCACAGATTTCCTTTGAATTGGCATGCACTTTGAAAATATATCCTGTTTGTAAAGTTGTACAATAAAAAAGTGGCACTATATAAATTATAACTGCAGCACAAAAACCACTGTTTTTTCCTCTTGTGAAAACAGCTGGTTCCCACAAAACAAACAGGAGGCATTTCCTTGCTGGGTCACAGCACTCACTTAATGAAACTATAACCACAAACTCTATTGCAATGTGATTGTTTAATGAATTGGATGTGGAAAGCATGTATTTTGCAAACAATAATACAGTTCTTTTAACAAAAAAATAAAAAACATATATTTGGCAATAAAACACCTAGAAGTTTTGGCCGTCACATATCAAGAGCCTTCTTAAACCCACACAAATCCCATAATGGAACAGCCATAAGTATTATGCATTTGCATGAAGTTCTTTGAGATCTATTTAGCGGTCTCAAGCTCCACTACACCTTTTCATTTAATTTAAAAAAAGCAAGTGCAGACCCTGGGAACTGACCAGGTGCAGCGTCTGTTAGGGAGAAACTGGCCCTACATGCAAGCCCATATTTCTTATTTCATCTGCAGTCAGTTCAATTTTAAATCATCTGCCTATCACATCACTACTGCTAGCAGGAACTCCTTTCAATTTCTGGAAATCTGATAAGATCTCTATAGCCCTGATGGACTCTGTTCCCTTTAAATTGGATATTAACTAATGCTTAAGAATGACCAGTGAAGTTTGAATATAAAAACTTAAAAAGAAAGTTGCCGAAGTTAAAGAGTCCCAGCCAATCTATTAACATGAAAGAATGCATCTCTAGATGAATTGACATCTTGAAGGCAATCAAGTTATTGTATTAATTTTAGCTATTCTTCTTTTATTTCCTTACTGCATTTCTCAAAAGAGTAAACATTTGTAAATCAATAAAGGCATGTGTGAGCTGTATGTACGTGCCATACATGCCGATTGTCTAGCCATCGTGTCATTGCACCCATACATCAACACTGCTTGCTGCCTGCCTGCATTGCTACACAGAAAATGAACACAGAAGCAGGGCACTGCATTACCTGTTACCTAGAGCTGCAGTACAGGAGCTCTGAAGACTGCACAAAGAGCATCTGAATGGTTTTTAACTTCTCTGCCCTTGCATTAAGCAAAGCATTTCAAGACAAGTTCAGTGTTTAAGTTAGCTTAACCATCTTCCTTTTGACGAATTAGTTAAGCTGGACTCTGAGTGCCACAGAAATCTGTGTCACACACACACAGGGTAAGCACATCCTTGAATGGTCCTGCTAACCTGGGGTGTTAGGAAAGACTGCACAAAGAACCTGCAGGTACTTTGTCCTTCCTAGTCAGCTATGGCTTCAGACATATTTTCCTATGATGCAAAAGGCTTCTTAACCTTTCTTTGTAATCTTTTGAGATCTGCCATACCTAATGAAAGACTCTGCATTTGTCCTAAAGTTCTTTAACTGAGGCTTTACACTAAATCATGATGCAATGTACAACATGTCCCCCATCTGCTAGTTAATGTCCTTAGTAAAAGCATTCAAACAGTTACTCCAAGAAGATTAATTTTACTTTCATCTTAGAATGCAAGATCCATTAATGACGTAGAAAAAAGTTTGCATTTGGTTAATTAGTTGGATGATGGTCATCCATATCTATTGCCAGTGGCAGACGGCTGCAGTAGTTAAGTCTACGAAAATAAATATGCTGTGCACACCAAAGTATTAATCAGCTCAGAAAGGCTTATTGAGGGCCCGAAGAGTCCCACACGGATGGGAAATAAAAATGTCCTGGAGTCGTCGTGTAATTGATGGATATATTCACAGAGTGGAATTCATGGCTTTAATGACAGGCAGTCAACTCATCAGACAGCATAATTTCTGATTTTCTGTAGCATTTATTTATTTCAGGGGAAAGGGCACAGGGATGTGGATGGTGGTGGTTACACTGCCTGCTGCCTGAAGAGAGTCACTTTGCAGAAGCAGCCACATGGCTTTTGGGTGAACGCTCCCTACAGCGGTACCCTCACAAGCATGGAGTGGGAATTCTTGCACAGAAATGCTACTAAAAGCAACGAGGATGTTGCATGCAGAAACTCTAAAAAATGCGTATTTTGAAAATTTTGCTGCTTCCAGTATCTGAGGGGGACTACAAGAAACTACAAAGGCCTGTAGTGATAGGTTGAGGGGCAATGATTTCACCTTTGAGAAAGGAAGACTAGACTTGGCTGTCAGGAAGTTCTGAGCCGGAGGCGGGTTGAACAGGTTGCCCAGGGAGGTAGCTAATGTGAGAAAAATGGAGGTGAAATACTTTGTAATATTAGTGACACTGATTCTTGCAAAGTGAAGCAAGAAATAAGTGGATATCTAGGAAGAATCATGATGCCTCAGAAAGTCTCTCTATCTGAGCACACTATATCTGAACAAGTTAAAAACAATTAGAACAAGACATCCATTTTTCTTCTGGCATACAAACCACAGTAAGGAAACTACAGTAAATTCCTAACTATGATCCAGTTGTTTTCAGGCACCTGATCAAATGCCATTGTGATTCCATAGTCTTTTTTATTGCAAATCAAAAAGGAATAGTGTCAAGTATTTTTTTCCTGTAACAGACAAATCACTGTTGCTGTGTTTTTGTGTTTTACCATGCACTGTTTAATCATCCACCTAAATATTTAAATGGTTTGACTATCAAACCCTTGATATCAGACAGTGTGAATACTCATATTAACACCCATGTTTCCAGATTGCCAGCTGAAATTAACTTTATGCTTGCAAAGATTCGTAAGAAGACATCACTCGGCTGTACTTCAGCCCCTTCCACACAGGGAGAACAACTAATGTTCACAAATGTAATGAATATATTTCACAAGCAACTTTTTTTGGTAAATTTATTTGAGCCCAATTCCATACAATTCATACACATTTAACTGTTAATTCTGTGCTTGTATCTTAGCAGATCTGGAATTTAAGAGCCTAGTTAGATAACGTTTACTCCTAACGCAGAGGGAGGCAGTTTTGACAATTTCATGATGCACGCGCTGTTTTTGCTGCAGTAAGTGAAAATGCATAACCATCAAGTTGTACCTGAATTAGCCTGACTTTGAATGTGTTCTGCACTGTAGCATACAGGAGTTGTAGTTGGGTTCTGCTTAACAATTCATTGTTTATCTTCAAATTCCTTTGGGTACATAATCCTCTTTAACATCAGCGAGCTATTATGATACACATTTGGTCCCAGAGCAGACAAGGCTTTTACTAAGCTTTAGTATGCCCCAACAGTAGATTGCTACGCCAATTCTACCCACGTTTATTACCTGCATTGTATCAGTGGGAGTAGTGCCATGTCACACAGATTCAAAACTACTTTAGGACAATCCTATCCATATTTTACACTTCCACGTTTGAATAAAACTTGAAAAAGAGGTTTATGGAAATACCTTTAAATAAATCTTTGTCAGTCTGCAGAGGATTCACCATGGTTAGTCTTCAAGCAACAGTTCAAATTATTACTTTATCCAGATGAATTTGCAAAGTGTCTCCACTCCCTTGGTGAAGGCTTTGTTGTTTGTAACTTAGTGATTTCCAGTCTTGCACAATAGCTCACTGGCACAGCCAGATCTTATCTCAAAAAATAAAAAGAAAAAGAAGGGAAAAAAAAATCTCAGATCCAAAAAGTCATACTGAATAAACAGTGATAGTCATGGGCAACGGTAGAAAGAATATTATGGGAAAGTCTTGTGCAATACTTCTCACCATTGCTTCCACAAGCATTGCTAGTTTCAGCTGCAGAGCAGTTTTCACAAGTGATGTTTTTGCAGTGAAACAGAGACTTCAGCCTACCAGCGTCACCAGTCATGGTGAGGATTTGTACCTGAGCTGTGTACTGTGAATTGGGATTCAAGAGAGAAAGAGTCATCAAAGTCTGATCTAAAAAAAACGAGACTGTCAGCTTCACAGGGCGTTGGTTACTTGTTTTTGAAAGTAAAAGGTTATGCCAGTAAGAGAGGAAAACCACAGTTTTTGACATGGAACTCCAACTCTACACCTGTTCAAGTGTTAGTCATCTCTGCATATACCTGAGCTTTCTGCACTAATCTTTTCTAGTGTCTTACTGAGATCACAGCCTGCCTTCTGTTATCATTTATTAGACATGGACTGGCAATATTTGTTTTGTAATTTCATATATTATTACAATCCTTATTTGTTGTAGATAATCTTTTGGGTGTCTAATTTGCCACTTAGGAAATCTAAAATTTTCAGCTTTCATGATCCATATTTCTGAAACCATTTTGCCAAAAATAAAGACAATTCAATGTCTATGTACATACTTGCAATTGATACATTCTCTAATTGTGATAGGTCTATTCACTTTATAATGGGTTTCCAGTAGATAACTTAATAATATAATTAGCCTGACTCATAATCAAGTAATTGAATTATCATTACATCTTTTTTTTTTCTCTAAGATAGAACATTATAATAGATTTTTTAATAGATTCTTTAAAATAGATGCTATTTCACTGTAATTTCACCAAGAAGTTTCAGGAAGATGTCATGTCACATTTACTCAGTTTATTGAAAACAGTTTGTGACAGGTATTCAAAGCAGGTCAATAATCAGCTTGTTTTAAACGTACTCCACGTTTTTCACGAGAACATTGAAGACATTATTTTCTATAAAATCTTGCAATGCTCAACCAGTGTGAAAATCTGACCCTTGTAGAAGTTCAAAAGCAATGATAAAGTTACTTCTACTTGTATCATAGGAAGTGAAGTAATTTATACAGTTTTTTAATAATTTTACTCTATCAGAGAATTGACCATGCACTTGGGTGTTTGGTTTCACACAGTAGGCAGGTCAGCATATTGGTATCTTGAAATGAACGAGACCATGTTCACTGTGTCCTTGATCTAGGCAAATATCATGTATAAGAGGTGGAAGGTGTGTAACATGCATGTACCTGCACTTGCATATTCAGTGTCTGCAAAATTTACACACAGCTTTCATCTTTGTTATGAAAGCAGTGAGAGCCAAGTCATAATTCACACAATCACACAGAACCATCACAGAATGTTAGAGGTTGGAAAGCGCCTCTAAAGATCATCTAGTCCAATCCCCCTGCCAGAGCAGAGTCACTTAGATTAGGTCACACAAGGCTGTGTCCAGGCTGGTTTTGAAAGTCTCCAGAGAAGAAGACTCCACAACCTCCCTGGGCAGCCTGTGCCAGGGTTCTGTCACCCTCAGAGTGAAAAAGTTTGTCTTTAAGTTTCTATGGAACATCCTGTGCTCCAGCTTGTACCTGTTGCCCCTTGTCCTATCATACAGATAGCAGAGCCTGGCTCCATCCTCCTGACAGTCACCCTTTACATATTTTTAAATATTAATGATATCACCCCTCAATCTCCTCTTCTCCAGGCTGAAGAGACCCTGCTCCCTTAGCCTTTCCTCATCATCCCCATGGCTCTGCACTGCGCTTTTTACAACAGTTCCCTTTCCTTCTTGAACTGAGGGGACCAGAACTGGACACAATATTCCAGATGTGGTCCCACCTGGGCAAAGTAGAAGTGGAGACCTACTAACCTCCCCCTTCTAACACACCCCTGGATCATAGAATAATTAGGGATTGGAAGGGATCTCAAAAGATCATCCAGTCCAATCCCCTGCCACAGCAGGATCACCTAGACCAAGTTACACAGGAACACATCCAGGTGAGTCTTAAACTTCTCCACTGAAGGAGACTCCACAACCCCCCTGGGCAACCTGTTCCAATGCTCTGTCACCCTCACTGGGAAGAAGTTCTTTCTCATATTTATGTGGAACCTCCTGTGTTCCAGCTTACACCCATTGCCCATTGTCCTATCACCAGATGACAGTGAGAGAAGCCTGGTACCATCCTCCTAACACCCACCCTTCACATATTTATAGGCAAATATTTTGTTACTTACACTGGAGATGTTTAAGACCCACCTGGATGTGTTCCTGTGTGACTTGGTCTAGGTGATTCTGCTGTTGCAGGGGGATTGGACTAAATGATCTTTCGAGATCCTTTCCAATCCCTAATGATTCTATGATTCTATGACATTAATGCGATCACCACTCAGGGCACATTCCTGCACTGTGGTCATCCACAGTTCATTTAGATCCATTCTGTGGTTGAAAAGGCTGTGACACCTCAAATGAAAAGACAGATGTTAGGATAAAGGAATAGGATAATTTAAATAGTATCTCACTATGTAGTCTTTTTGTGTGCTTTTTGCGGTTAAAAGAAGGTTTAAAATCCATTTGCTCTTTTTTATTTGCAACAAGCAGTAGGCTTTGTCAGGCTTTTTTGTAATTCTTTATGACTGTGTCTCAAAGCAGTACAATCCTTGTCTCTGTAAAATTCCTGCCATCCTTTCTGGCTCCCACCTTTCTTATCTGTTTGTCTGTGGCTTCATAGAATGAGGGAAGCGGATGCCTAAAATGAGACAAATGAGGGAAATAACAGTTCCTTTGGTGTTACCTGGTCTGTGATATTTAGGGGACAGGAGAAGAGAGTCTTCAACTCAAGAGTTTGGTTCACAAAGTATAGAATCAAATTCCAATTTCCAAAGAAGACAAAATGACTTGCTAATAATAGAAATTAATTATAAATTAGACTCCCAAGGCTGGTTTCAGACTTATTAAAAAAAAATAAATAAAAAAAGAGGAAACTGAAATGAGAAAGACCTTGAAAATAATGACTTTTGTCTCTGTGCAACTTTAAATACTAGTCTTAGGGTCTGCACTTGTGGCTTCCCTCTGGATATATGATAAAATCTTGCTACGGTTAATTACTTGTTATTTCTTTTCACTTGAATTAAATATGATTTTTAAAGGAATTGCTCATACTTAAGGGCAAGCATGTCTTCTGTTTCCTTGAGTTAGCAACTGCGCTGGTCATTCAAAATATCTTGGCTGATGGAAAGGATCTCCTCTAACATTATGGGATGTGAGCTTTTGATGTCTTACAGAAGCAAATTTATTTATGAAATGCTGTGAACATTATTGATGCCGCGTTGTGTCAAGGCTTGAAGGATTTAATTTTTATTCATCACAGGACATAGGAATTATCAAGTGCCTTAAATGACTAGCTGTGTAATACCTCATTTATAACCATCTGGATTAAAACATTCATAAAAAGCTCCAATTGAAATATTTTTAATTATGTAATGAAAACATTTTTGCATGCAACAATTTTTGAATAATTAAAGAACAGTTAATCCAATTTCTATTAAAATAGTGTGTCCTATACAACAGTGATTGAGAGATGAACATCTTGAAGTTTAAAAATAACAGCATTTTCACTTTAGTGTAGTGATAACTCTCAATACAAATAAGAGGTTCAAAGACCTCAGAGGCTTCTTCCAATTGCATAACACTCGGTTTTCAAATTTTGAAACTTTACTGCTGGATGAAAGTAATGCTTTTCAAGTAATTCAGGCGAAAACCGTTTTAAGATACTGAGCTACTGAATTAAGTTTCTTCTTGGATTACCAGCAGATTCTTTCAAACGGGTGACTTTGCATAGAGATAAGTCTAATATTTCAAATTTTCACCATCTTTTCTTAAAATCCCTAATGTAAAATCTAGTTCCAGCAGCAATTTGGAAATAGTTTGCAAAAAGTTGCAAAAGGACTGCAGATCAGTGAAGCAGTAATTAAATTACTCAATACATAAAATCCGATAAACTACCTGGTCGTGCTGTCGTGCATAAAAATAGGTTAAATTCATCACACAAGTTATTGGTTGTGAATTATTCACTATGTTCTTCTGGCTGTAATTCTTTTTGAATTTAATTACAAGGGGCTACAGATTACTTAGAGGTCTTGTAATGCATGTGCATGACTGCCAAGACCACTAATGGAAATTGCATGCCATTGCTGAGAGCAAAGTATACACTTCGGTAATTACATGTGGTACTCTAAATGCAGATGCAAAAGTAATTATTATAAACTGGTACTCTGCATATTGGAAAGCTATATTGGCTCCATACATCAGCTTCCACTTCCGAAGTTCATCAGGACTCAAAGCATAGTTCTTTCATGAAATGAGTTTAAAGGGCTCCAAGTAGCTTCCCGTTGTTCCTGGGAAAAACACGGTTCTGTATGAGTAGCTCTGCAGGGAGTGTCGTGTTTGAGACGAAGTTTATCAGCCAGCATGGAAGTATTCTGGTAGAATTGTAAAGGATAATCATGTAACACAATGATATATATAATCCCATAACATAAACCAAAGTTTAGCTGATCTGATTTGTCAGATTTTCACGTCCACTAAAATGCAGACTGCAGAGCAAAGAAGCTTAAATTCACAAGACATTTATTCACTGATTCCCCCTGGAATTTCAGTAACAGAAAAGCCTTGAAACAATGACCTTGCAAAAGAGATGAACAAATACATACTACAGAAAAGAAAAAGCAGTCTATGTGTCAGAGAGAGGATTTGATATCCAGCAGCGCTAAGACTTCAGAAGTGGATGATTCCTTGCTGTAAAAGGTTTAATTTGTGGCTTTGATGGTGGCAGTGCTCCAAACCTGGTTGAAACATTGCAGAACTTCAGCATTTCTCCAATATAAAATACAAAATTGAACATTTTCAAAGATATTGGGTCCTTCTGTCTAGTCAGAGATGATTAATGCATTTCCTTCTCCTACACTGGCCATTCTTGCAGCACAGAGCTAGCTTTCCCCAACCTGCATTTTGTTCTGTCTGTACTATCTTGAATTTCTGATTCAAACTTTATTCTCTCAAGTGTTTAAAACTTTTAAAACACTTCAAAAATCTATATAGGATTTATGAAATACTAGTTGGTGCTAAAGTCTCATGATAGTCTTTTAAATTCATGTGGTATGCCTGGAGCCCTTGTTACAAGAAGGATGTGAACATGCTGGAGCGTGTGCAGAGGAGGACCACGAGGATGATCTCCTATGAGGCCAGACTGGGAGAGTTGCTCTGCTGTTCAGTCTGGAGAAGAGGAGGTTCCCAGGTGACCTAATTGTGGCCTTCCAGTATCTGAAGGGGGCCCACAAAAAAGCTGGAGAGGGACTTGTTAGGATGTCAGGTAGCGAAAAGACTAGGGGGAATAGAGCAAAGCTGGAGATGGGTGGATTTAGACTGGATGTGAGGAGGAAGTTCTTCACCATGAGAGTGGTGAGAGCCTGGAATGGGTTGCCCAGGGAGGTGGTGGAGTCCCCGTCCTTGGAGGTGTTCAAGGCCAGGCTGGATGATGCTCTGGCCAGTCTGATCTAGGGTGAGGTGTCCCTGCCCATGGTAGGGGAGTTGGAACTGGATGATCCTGTGGTCCTTTCTAACCCTGACTGACTATATGACTTGGTCTGGGTGATCCTGCTGTGGCAGGGGGATTGGACTGGATGATCTTTTGAGGTCCCTTCCAATCCTTAATGATTCTATGATTCTATGAGATATTTCCTGTCTTGCAATTTGTCATGTAATTTGTTTGGCATGTTTTAGTTGCACAGGAGACTGTTACCTGCTTTCCTCTGCATCCTTTTGCATACAGAATTCTCCTCTGTCTCTGTATTCCTGGATCATCATCTGATCTCTGGTGTCACTATACTAGTCATGTTTTGGATTTTGAGTCAAAGTCTCTCTTCTATTTTTGCTGTGTCACCTAAAACCTTCAGAAGTTCCACTCTCCGTGAGATTGCAGCTCTTCTCAAACTCTTTCATCACTTTTTCATAAGTCATCCTCTCATCCTCACTTACTTCCATGCTATTCAAATATTAATAGTAGGACACATTGCAGTAATCAGGAAAAGAACATGGTTTGTAACTGTCTTCTTCTTAAAACAAGTTAGTGTCTCTCGCTGTAGATCACATTTTATTCTTACATGTTTTCTGATCGCGACCACTACACAAGGTACAAGGTCACGTAGATGTGTTTGTTGCTCTAACTCTTATTTCCTCTGTCACTCCCTAGAGCCCTTTCTCTTGCTCTTGATTTTGCTGCAAGGTTCTTCCCTCTAAAATTCCATTTCTGGTCCTGTGTGCTCTTTTAGTGCATCAGAAAATTGGATCATTAATTAACATACATTTGAATTTATTTGGGTTTTTAATTATTTATTTACTCTTCAACAATCTGTTAATAGAGCCTTCTGGAAAGTTAAAAAAAAAAACAAACCAACAAAAAAGCAAGCTAAAGCTTCTTTATGTCTCCGGTATGAAATAAGCAGCTCGGATTGATTCACCATGCTGTTACTAATGCAGCTAATTAAGGGTTAATAGGAGTATTTTGTGTGCTGAAGGTCCCTAAGACTTGTACTTGTGCCTGAAATTAGTCAAAAGTTTTACTAAACTGGTCAACTGCAATTTCATCTGACTAAAATGCGTGAGAGTTCTTAAGCCAAGGTCTTCATAGCACTCCAGAGTCACGAGGAGGAAATCCTCCTTAAAAAAGATGAATGAGGGACCCAGAAAGCAGAATCAAACTGTCACAAAGGAAGCTGCATGCAAGCAGTTATCCTCTTGCATCAGCAGCCAACAAGGGTGGCTGTTGGCGTGTTTGCTTGTTGCAACACGCAACAGGACAGGGTGAGCAGAGTTAAACAGCCATAAACATACCTATGTGAGCACCCTCTAAAGCAATATTTCTATATAATATTCAGAATACTACTGTAATACCTTCTTTTTGAGAATATCTTTGGGTGTTGGAAGTTGCACAAAGACTGAAGTAATCTCAAGTCATTATAAGAAGAGAAGTTGGACATTAGGACCCACATCTTCATCTTTTACATAGCTAGATACTAGACATACCTTGAAAAACGCGAAATATTTGGTTATTAAAAAATTGCAATAAAAGCAGAGAGAGAAAAGAAAGTGTCCTTCCTTCTTGAGCATATCCATTACAATGAAAAGCTTCGTTTCATTAAAGCTAGAAGCCTCAATGGCCCTTCAGTGCCTCCCTTTCCTCCTCTGAAGAAATGCCAGATGGGAGGCAGGCAGTCTCACCGCACCACACTGGCTCACCTTTTGAAGCTCAGTGCTGCCCACAACAAACACTGAGGTGCT
>VXBP01003640.1:0-19357 GCA_013400115.1 Rhinopomastus cyanomelas | reverse complement strand
TCACCTCAAGCTCTGTGACAAGGAGTGACTCCCTATTTATTACAGGAAGTTAGAAATAAAACTACAGTTTTGTATTAGTGCTGGCAGTTTAGGTTTCTTATCAATATTAGATTACTTGTTCTCTAGACACATTTCTGTGAAAATGTGTGAAACCAAAGTATTTGCTTGAGAATGTGTGACCTATAAAGATGTTTAAAACATAATTAAATGTTATCCAAATGTTTTCAGGTATGGAAATGAAATCTTCCTGTTATTAGGCTTTTTTGCACGGCATATGTGATGGAAAGGCTTTTATTTGTTGCTTTTTTTTAATGTGTGGATGAAAACTGCTCCACTCCATGCCCAAGATTCATTTTTGTTCTTTATCCAGGTAAGAGCACTGATGTTTGCCAAGCCTAAGCCTGACAATTTGAGCCAGGCTGAATCATTAATCTGGCCAATAACTCATAAGTGTGTTTATCAGAATAAATTAAAAAACTCACAAGACAGAGTACTACATTTGACAATTGTTTTCAGTATTTGTTATCTGCATTGTGAACAATAAATATTTCCCTTCCACCTCCCCAGGACTCTGTGGGGTTCGCTGTGACCTCTTCTAAGGCTGGACTGCAGTTTTGTCCTATGTTCATGCAGCTTCAGAGCTTTGATTCTAGACTATTTCACTGAAGCTGACACATAAAATATTTTCCTGAAATAAAGCTTTTCCTTAAGAAAGACACCAGATATTTGTTTAAGTCAGTCTTCATAACTTTGGTAACTTCACTTAAAGCTTGTGAATGTAAATGATTGGGTTTTTTCAGGATAAAGCCATAAAAAACAAATGTATCATGAAAACTATTGACAAACAAATTATTGCAGTCAAGAATTTTGTGCTGCTTTATTAATGCAGGAAAAGAGAATGTGGATAATACTGTCTGGTCACTGTAATTAGAGTTTTTATTCTTAATTGAAATGGGAATGCAAATGTGCATAATACAATATCTTAAAGATATATCCTGGATAATTAAACATAATATGAAAGTTCCTCTTGAGTGAGATGGATTTTAAAGAGGAAGTAGCGTTAACTGCTAATGGAATCAGGTCTGTGTGGTAGAACAAGAAAAAGCAAGACAAGTTTTTGTTGTAGGGACTTTTGAGGACAGACTCTGTTCTCTGCCCCACACTGACATGTGATGAGATCTTTGGATCTGGTCCTGAGTGCAGCAATTCCAAAGCTGGAAACACTGACACATCCTGTTTGGAGGCATGCAGGTTTTTCCCTTTACAAATGGGATAGACAAGGACATCTACACTGAAATGTGCTTCAGAATTTCACATAAAGAAGAGCCTTCCATGTGCAAGGTATTATGATTTAATCCTCTTATGAACAAATCATAATTTAATTATGATTAATGCTTTTTGTCTACAGGTGCTGGGATTTCTATCAATTCAGTACCTTTTCAAAAATGTTTTGGTGACAGTGGAAGTTGTAAAAATAATAGTTTTTGTTACAGTGCACATAAAACATCTGGAGTTGAAACTGGATTTTGCATAACATAATCTGAAGACAAGTGCATTAACAGGGTGATTAAATTATATTGAAACAAGTAATTCACTCAAACTAGCAATGCAGGCAGGTTAACATTGTTTGTGATGGCCTGTGGCAAAACTTCTGGGTTATGGTTGTGTGAGAGTCCAGCACAGAGCCACAAAGTTGACGAAAGGAGTGGAACAGCTTCCTTATGAGGAAAGGCTGAGGGAGCTGAGACTCCTTAGCTTGGAAAAAAAGGAGACTGAAGAATGACCTCATTAATGTTTATAAATATGTGAAGAACGGGTGTCAGGAGGATGGAGCAAGGCTCTTCTCAGTGTCATCTAATGATAGGACAAGGGGCAATGGGTGTATGTTGGAACATAGGATGTTCCACATCAATATGAGAAGGAACCTCTTAATGGGGAGAATGACAGAACACTGGAAGGGGCCACACAGGGCGTTGTGGAGTCTCCTTCTCTGGAGACATTTAAAACCCGGCTGGCCATGCTCCTGTGCAACTTGATCTAGTTGATCCTGCTGTGGTGGGAGGATTGGACTAGATGATCTTTCAAGGTCCCCTCCAATCCCTAATGTTCTGTGATTCTGTGAAACGCTAAGGACTGTATAATCAGAGTTTAAAAAATCTATTCCTATTCCCAAAATAGGTAGGAAAATCTGTGTGGAATGACAGAGCAGATGCAGCAATCCTCAGATCTTAATTGAAACCTGTTTGGCAGGATGCTCTTTGAGATACGCCTTAGAGGTGGGATGAAATTATTGTTCCTTGCAGTTCAACGACTGACTTGAAGCCCAGGATCCCAATTCTGTTCTGTAGGTGAGCACTTTTTCTTCCAGCTGCCTACCAGAGTTCAATGATGACATAAGGAGCAGCAGAAAAGCTGATGCATTAGAAGGAATTCACACTGTGAAGAGTTCAGGAACCACTGATGTCACCATTAAGGTTCACTGATGCCTGCTTGAATAGCTTCTATAACGGCTAGATCAGATATTGTCCATAGTCATCTCACCTTAGGAGTTTATGTCAAGAAGGCCATATGACTTCAGTAGTTACAAGGAGCAAACCAGTGCCAGCCAAGGACTTGGTTTTGAATATTTTTGCTTCCACATTAATGACTAGTAATGACTGCCAATAGCAGTCAAATTCTCTGCTAGAATGCTGTGGGCAGCAGTGCCTTACTAAAGTAAGGGTAGATAACATCTACAGCCTTTCCTTCATCCAACAAGCAGGCAACTCTGTCATAGAAGGACATCAGGTTTGTTAAAGAGGGTCTGGTCTTCATAAATGCATGCTGTCTGGGTCTGATCACCTGGTTATCCTGCATGTGTTGCATAATGGAACGCAGGATGATCTGCTCCGTCAGTTTTCCTGGAACTGAAGTCCAATTTGCAGGCCCATAGTTTCCTGGATCATTCTTCCATCTCTTCTTACAGACGGGTGTTATAGAGCCTGAGTTCCAGTCAGCTTGAACCTCCCCCATCTGACAAGAGTGCTGATAAACGATGCTAAGTCTCTCAGCACTCTGGCCTCATAGATTTGAGGACATCAGTGTGGAGCACCAAGTCCCTAACAATCTCCTCCCAGATTGGGGGGGGTGGGGGGTGCACATTTTGGCCCTACCTCTCATCTCTTGGCTCGGGGGGCTGACTTCCCTCAGTATAGGTGTTTCTATTAGTAAAGACTGAGGCAAAGGCGGCATTAAGAAACTCAGCCTTACTGTCATCCTTTGTCACTATTTAATATCAGGGATGATACGATCCAGTGCTCTAAGTGGTGAATTTTCTAGCTGTGGCTGTACTGTCACAATTTTTAATGTGTATCTATCAATGGTATCTATCAATGCACAACTTTACACTTACATGGTTTTTCATATATATAATATGTGAAAGTGGTGGCTACTGCCTGTTACAAATCATGTATGTAAATCCACCTAATCTTATCTAGTGCATAATAGCAGTTACTAAATAATTTCTCATTTTGCGACTGGTTAACTAATCAATGCCTGGTGGCCATTTCAATGATGTGGATGGTAACCATCTATACTGGCAGTTTTGGGCCCTGCTTCGGTCACAATTGTCAGTTCATGATGGAAACACTAAAAGCAATCAGTGTGATAACACCACCACTGAACAGGCTCACACTTTGCAGTGGGTTGTGGAAATAGACCTAGAGAAGATCATTGTGATGTGTTAATCCTGGCTGGATGCCAGGTGCCCACTAAAGTTGCTCTCTCTCTCCCTCAGTTGGACAGGTGTAAGAAAATAGAACAAAAACTCAGTGAGTCAGGATAAGAACAGGGAGATAGAATCACAAAGGTTAGAAGAGACCTAAAAGATCATTCAGTGCAACCATCAACCCAACCCCACTATGCTAAATAAACCGTTTTCCCTCATGACAGCAGGATGACTATGAGCCAGCAATGTGCTCTTGTGGCCAAGAGGGCCAACAGCATCCTGGGGTGGATCAGAAGGGGGGTGATTAGCAGATCGAGAGAGGTTCTTCTCCCCCTCTACTCTGCCCTGCTGAGACCACACCTGGAGTATTGTGTCCAGTTCTGGGCTCCTCAATTCAAGAGGGATGTGGAGCTTCTGGAGAGAGTTCAGCATAGGACAATGAAGATCATGAAGGAGGTGGAACACCTCCCTTATGAGGAGAGGCTGAGGGAGGTGGATCTCTTGAGCTTGGAGAAGAGGAGACTGAGGCGTAACCTCATTAATGTCTACACATATGTGAGGGGTGGGTGTCAGGAGGATGGAGCCGGGCTATTCTCAGTGTCGTGTAGTGATAGGACGAGGGACAATGGTTGTAAGCTGGAACACAGAAGGTTCCACATCAACCTGAGAAGGAACTTCTTCACAGTGAGAGTAACAGAGCACTGGAGCAGGCTGCCCAGGGTGGTTGTGGAGTCTCCTTCACTGGAGATATTCAAAACCCGCCTGGATATGTTCCTGTGTGACTTGGTTTAGGTGATCCTGCTCTTGCAGGCAGATTGGACTAAATGACCTTTCGAGGTCCCTTCCAATCCATAGTGATTCTATGATTCCATGATTCTATGATCTATCCAGGCTCCTCCAGGGACAACCTCCCTGGACACCTCCTCCCTACTCCTTGTTCTGAACACCTGATCACTCTGTCAGTGAAGAAATTTTTCTTAATGTCCAACCTAATCCTCTCCTGGAACAGCTTAAAGCCATCTCCGCTTGGGAGAAGAAACCAACCCCCACATCTCTACAAGCTCCTCTCTGATAGTTGTAAAGGGCAATAAGGTCTCCCCTTAACCTCCTTTTCTCCAGACTGAAAAACTCCTATTACCTCAGCACTCCTCATAAAACCTACTCTCCAGGCCCTTCACTAGCTTTGTTGCCCTTCTTTAGACATGCTGCAGCATGCCTTTCTTGTACTAAGATGTGTTGATACAATATCAGCGTTCTGGCTGTTGCTGAGCAGTGCTTGCACAGCATCAAGACTGTGTCTCCAACATTCACTTTCCCAGGCTGTAGGTGAGTGAGATCTTGGGAAAAGACATAGCTGACCAAAGTGGCCAAAGGATATTCCATAAGATATGACCTCAGCACAGGAAGCTAAGAGGCACTAAATCTTCACAATGCTTGCCTTACGGAGCAATAATGCATGTGCTGGGGCTGTAATTCCTAGGAAGTGACTGGACATTCCTTGATGAAGGGCAGAAGATAATGAATATTGTTTTTTCCTTTGCTTCTGCATGCTGCAGTTCCTTTTGCTTTATAAACTGCATTTATCTTGATCGATGAGTATTTTCCTTCTCATTTTTCGCCCATCACCATCCTTCTAATGAAGCAGCTTGCCGGGCACCTGGCATGCAGTGATAGTCAACCACCACAATCATATACTTCTATTTTGCAGATCTGCAGATCTTTCTGCACTGGTCAATGATGACATGCACGTTTCTGTCTTCATGAAGTAAACTTCATTATCTTCACCTCTGTTGTAGTGCAAGTCTCTGGCATTGCCCATGGCATTGTTGCCACTTTTTGAAGTGAGAGTGTAATCAATCCCTTTGTCCTGAACAGCTTCATGTTGCTTCCATGTTTGTGCAGAAGCATTTCCTTGGAATTAGTANATGAAGAGTGTTTCTTCTCCCCCTCTACTCTGCCCTGGTGAGACCACGTGTGGAATATTGTATCCAGTTGTGGGCTCCTCAGTTCAAGAGGGATGTGGAGCTGCTAGAGAGAGTCCCGCGTAGGGCAACAAAGATGATGAAGAAGGTGGAGCATCCCCCTTATAAGGAGAGGCTGAGGGAGTTGTGTCTCTTTAGCTTGAAGAAGAGGAGACTGAGGCGTGACCTCAGTAATGTCTATAAGTGAGGGGTGGATGTGAGGAGGATGGAGCCAGGCTTTTCTCAATATCATCTAGTGATAGGACAAGGGGCCATGGGTGTAAGCCGGAACACAGAAGATTCCACATCAACCTGAGAAGGAACTTCTTCACAGTGAGGGTGACAGAGCACTGGAACATGTTGCCCAGGGAGGTTATGAAGTCTCCTTCACTGGAGATATTTAAGACCCACATGGACATGTTCTTGTGCTACTTGGTGATCCTGCTGTGTCAGGGGGATTGGACTGGATGATCTTTCAAGTTCCCTTCCAATCCCTAATTATTCTGTGATTCTGTGATATCAGGGAAGGAAGAGAGACCTTTCCTGAACACTGTATGTTCCACCAGTGACTTGTTCCAGTCTCAGCTGTCTCAGGAAGGTCCAGGGACTCCATACATTATTCTGCAGCATAACTGATGCTTGCTTAAGGCCTAAGATGCTGAGATGTTGTCTAATCTACTGAATCTGGAGCCTACCTGAGGTCTGCTGTTAGTCAAAAAAAGTCCTGAGGGAATACTTTGAGGTAAAACCAGACATCCATATGGAGAAGTGTAAGCTAGTGTGCAGAGAATAATGAGTATTTCACTCCATTGCATTTCTACAATAAAATGTTGTGAACAATATTTTCTTCAAAGTCAGTCTGCAGATTTAAGTCTTGGACAGTGAGTGTTGCTTGAGGATTCTTGGATTCTCTTTTGTTTCTACAAAGAGCATGAAACTATAAAAGTTTTGTGAGGTAAGAAGGAGATACTTGCTAGCTTTCTGAGTTGTATGGTATTTAAGAAACAAATCAGAATGGAGAGAATAGATTTCCAGTTTTATTTTTTTAAAAAAGGATTTTTCTGATTTGCTTATTTATTTGAAGTCTTGTATCTGAAGATGTACAATGAATCATACACTTGGAGTTAAAATCACACGTGCATCCATGTTCAGAAGTTCTTCTCTTAATGCTGGAGGTCTCCAGTTGATGGTTGTAGACATCAAGTACTGAAAATGTACATCTAGGTGAACATGTTGCTTATTCTTTACAACAAGCTAATTACTGCTTAAAAATAGATGAAATTCTAAGAATCATAAAAGTTTGCTGAAGTAATGTTTAGAGGCTATTCTTTTTAACTTCTTGCTCTTTTTATTCTTTTTACCTCAAACTGAAAATTCTCTGTAGACACCTCTCTGTTTCCCTCCCAGCTTACTGAAACTTCTTTTCTTTAATGCTGCTGTGCTAAAGACTCCACTGCTTTAATATATAATTTTCATTGCTACTTTCGTTGCTGCAATTAAATGGCTAATTGAACAGTTTATAATGTGTATGCCTAATTGCTTCTGCAAGAAATTTTGAAAAGTGTAGGAAATGAACATACAGAGTGTTGCCTACGTTACCTTTTACTGAGCAAAGCCTCAGAGACTTTGTTTACTTTTCTCTTTATGGGCAATGAAACTCCTGAAGACTTTTTAATATGAAATTTCCTTTTATATTGAATCTTAGATGTCGACTACAAGTTGTAAAGTATGTCAATGCACCATAATTTAAAAAACTTTCCATGAATTATAGGTATAGAAAATACATTAGGGATTTGGGGTCCAGCCTGCAGTACCAGACATCAGACTGCAGCTAAGCTTTGCTTTTCCTGCTTATCTTTCCAAAAATACACAGCAGCAATTTGGATTTTTTTTTATTGTCTTTTACAAAAATAGAACAAAACTAATACCAGCCTCTAAGAATACCTTCAATGGGTTTCTCACAGAATAAATAGAAATTTAATCTCCCTTTGCTCTTTAATAATAGAAGAGGTTGAGAACGGCTTTTTTAATGAAAAAATAGTAAAGTAGTAGTCACATGGAAGAGTGTTTCCAGTTGTTGCCCAGAGTCTGCGCTGAGGCAAATGGAAAGAGCACAGTAGAAGAGCAAATCTAACACAAACTTAGACAAGTGTAAACCTCTCAACTGTACTCTCCTGAGTTATTTACATTATTTTTAAATGTGGGGTTTAATGCAATAATTTTATTATTAATGTAATATTTTTTATCAGACAGATTTTCTTAAAGGCAGAGCTACAGCATAATGAGAAGAGAAAGATGCAGCCATGTAAATGTAGGGAGAAACTTTTGTGTCTTTAAAACTGTTTTTTCAGAATTAAATACCACTGTCTAAAAAAAGAGCAGTTGTCTTTACAAGATAAGTAAATAGATGTTTCAGATGACAAATCTTTGTTTCCAGGCAGCTGTGGTTTTGAACACCCAGTGGTAAACAAAAAAACCCATGCCTTATTTGAACAGTATCTGTTGACTAGTACAGTGCTGATCTTACAAAGCAACATTCTGCATTGACCTTCTCCTGTGTTTAAACTACTGAAGTTCACTCTTTCTTTATCACTCCTGAAACTTACATCTTTCCACTTTCTAAGTCATACATACTTAAACTTCTGTATTCTGCCTGATTACAGTCTGTCTACATTTTTAGTCTGGTCCTATTTTTTTGCTGTTAATTTTCTTTCACATGGAAGAATAATTTTAATCAGGCAATAAAAGTGACAATAAAGGCAACAAAAAGACACCAAGGAGGTGTCTGTGTTAGCATGATGGGCAAGGCCATATTTCTATGCATCTAGCATACTTTCAACAGCCTAAATAGTCTTATTTGAAAGTTTGTGTAGCCATCTTTCCTTTTATTGCATTCAAATGTTCTACGAGCTTTAGTTTACCAAAGTTACTCATGCTGTACTTGAGTTTTTGCTGCCTTTGTTAACTTAAGTCTATGTCGTTTTCTCACAGGATTTAACAATTCTGAGCGCATGTGTGACAAAGAGTTCATCATACGCAGAGCGGCCACGAATCGTGTCCTCAATGTCTTGCGCCACTGGGTCTCCAAGCACTCTCAGGTATTCTCCTGTTGCATGTGTCTCCTCTCCATCCCTAGTACATTGCTGATCTCTGTACAAAATAGTATTAGGCAGTGCTGCTCTGTGGTGTTTCAGAGGCCAAACTGTCTGAAAAGTCAGTGTTGTAAAGATAATATGGAAAATCAGCTTGTGAAATCGCACTGTTAAGCAAGTGAAGAATCTGTCACCTAGCCTTCCAAAGTTATCCTGAAAACACCCAGTTGCTGCTAACATTGTGTGTGGGTGCTTTGCTGTTGTAATGTGCATTTTAATATAAAAGGAGCAGGTTGGATTAGTCTTCCAGATTGCCAGCGTTTCTGCTACAGACAGCTTGGTTCCATTACGTTGACCGTGTTGAAACATTTGAGTTTGTTCACATTTATTTATTTGTTTGTTGTGAATCACAACATATAGAAAGTTGCACCAGGGGAAGTTTAGGCTGGACGTTAGGAAATATTTTTTATTGAAGAGTCATCAGGCCTTGGAACAGGCTGCCCCAGGGAGGTGGTTGATTCGCCAGCCCTTGCTGTGTTTCAAGGTTGTGTAGTTTTGGAGGTTAGGGACATGGTTTAATGATGGGCTTAGGACAGTTAGGTTAATGATTGGACTCAACGATCTTCAAGGTCTTTTCCAAAAAGATCTTCAACAATTCTGAGTCTCTGGAAAAGTCAGCAGGTGTTCATGTTGGTTCCTCTACAGCTCTGACAGGTCCACTACATAAAACTGTGTTGTCAGAGGAGGTAAAAAGAAGAAATATGAGTAGCTAGTATAATTTTGTAGATCAAAATGTCCTTGAGCTGTCATGTGAGACAAATGGTGGATGATTTTATCATGCATGTAGCAGGCTATCAGGAAAATTTCTGAAAGAAAGGAGGGAGGGAGAGAAAGAAGGATTATTTTTTCCTAATGTTCATTGTAAATGTAAAAAGCCCTAGCCCAGCTTTCTTGTAGCTCCCTTCAGATACTGGAAAATGTTAGGACTTGTCAGACTTTTTTTCTGCATTAAACAACCTTCTTCAATTAGTCAAACTGAAATTTGTTTCAGAGCTGACTCTGAATGAGTTGTGATGATTCTTTACCATAAACCCAAAACATACTCTCTTGTTGCACCAAAAATATACTTCCTTTCCTTACAAATACAAGTGCTCTGTTTTCATTCAAACGTACTCCAGAGAATTAAAAATCTAGTATTGTCTTGAACACTTTTGTACCAACTTTTGCATAATTTTTACTATTAGTATTTTTTAAAAATTCCTAAGAGGACAAAGATAATGAGTTCAGCACTGCAGTTTCAAAGTTAAAGCTACTACAGAGTTAAAGTTCTCTGTACCTTTTATTTTTACCATGGCAAGAGTGGCAGATTTTCATTCTCTTGGTCTTTTAATCCACTATTCCAATGTAGAAAATATGTTACAATGCAAGAGCTTTGGCACAGTAACAAATGCTACAGCATCACAGCGTGTAATCAGCTTTTTGTGTTTACTTGTGAGACTAGGCAGAGGAAGCAGACAGAACACCCGAGCAAACAAGAAATGACCGACTAGTTTCTGCCAAAAAAAAAAAATAGGACAGGACTGCTTTAAGAAAGAGCAAGTGAAGAATTACTGTCTGGACAAATAGTATGAAGTGTTGGCAGTAAAGATGCCTAGTCCTGTGAGAGCAGTGGTTCAGAGCCTTGTTTTACAACAGCATCAGACATTACCAGAGAATCCTTTCCTACCAGTGTCTAGTGAAATAAAACCGACTAGATTTCTAAAATGGCAAAGCAATGGAAGCATTAACATTCTGCGGCATCACAAACACTATTGCATTTTAAAGTGTTTACACCATTCTCTGGTGACTTTGTGCAGCTGAGATAGCTTTCACCTTCAGCAGCAGCTGCTGAGGGCAGGTTTTACTATCTTTAAAAAAAATGTTAACAGAATAAGTTGATATTTTCAGAAATAAATTAGCAGATGAGTATGCTTTGCTTTTTTCTCTAAGCTTGGATTTAAATTTGCTTTTGCTGCAAAAGCTCCCAGCACAAAACAGGCAAAATTCCCACTGAATTTCTCCCACTGAAATCCTTCTCCCACTGTCTGGTAGATTGTTCTTCTTGTGGTGTCCCTGAGCATCTTGTGATCATTGCTGGTCTGCACCACTATGAAAGTCAACTGATGTTAGATGGGTAAACTGTGGGACTTCCCTTAGTTTTCTTTTTAGGTTGTAAGATGTTACTACAGTCACGCTTAGTGTTGCAGCATGTGCATAAATACCTGTTTCACCCTGATCCACCAGTGCCAGTCAATTCTTTGCAAGTCATTTGTCTGCCTAAATTATTCTACTAATTTATTGTGCTGTATTTCGTGAAGCAGGTGAAGTGCGCACAGTCCCATGAGAGTGGGCTACATTCAGAAATGCGTGCAACCTAAAGAGACTAACGTACAGCCATCTGTTACAAGTGCTTTACACATGTAGTCCCACTTACTCCTCACCCTTCATCATTCCCTCTGGATCCCTTTGGCTTGCTTCACTGTGCTGCTCTCAAGCATATAATACAATGAGTCAGGGTTACTGTATGAATCGAGGGATGGAAGAATTGCCCAAGTGGTCAGAGCCTTGTGTTTCCTCACTTTTCTCTAGCAAATCCTCAGCCAGGGTTTGGAGAGCCTCTGCTAGATTATGGAATTAATATCAGCACCGGTTTGGGACAGACCTGTCGGAGAGCCTTGAAGAGTCCTGGCAGGCCATAAGCTGACCATGAGCCAACAGGGTGCTCTTGTTGCTAAGAAGTCTGATGGTATTCTGGAGTTCATTAATAAGTGTGTTGCCAGTAGTTCTAGAGAGACCATCCTCTCTCTCTACTCTGCCTTGGTGAGACCACATCTGGAGTACTGTGTGCAGTTCTGGGCACTCCAGTTAAAGAGAGACAGGGAATTACTGGTAAGAGTCCAGTGGAAGGCAACAAAGATGACTGAGGGCCTGGAGCACCTCTCTCACAATAAAGGGTTGTGAGAGCTGGGATTGTTTATTCTTGAGAGGAATGAGAGGAGATCTGTTCTCCACATATAAATGCTTGAAGGATGGCTGTAGGAAGGATGAAGCCAGACTGTTTCCGGTTATGCCCAGTGACAGGACAAGGAGCAATAGGCACAAGCTACAAGAACACAAGAAGTTTCACTTAGAAATAACAAAAAACTCTTTACAGTGTGAGTCCCAAAGCCCTGGAACAGGCTGCCCAGAGAGGCTGTGGAGCCTTTATCTCTATGCCTGGATGCAGCCCTGTGCAATGTACTTTAGGAAGCTCTGCTTTGGTAAGGGGGGGTTGGACTTGATGATCTCTTGAGGTGCTTTCCAACTCTGATGGTTTTGTGAATTAGCTTCCTAGAGTATCTTGTAACTGTGTCAGAACTATAGTTGTGGATGGTTTAAGGCTTGGGGTTTTTTTAAAGCATGAGTTTCTGAAAATTTGTATAAAATGTATTTAAGAGAATCATTAAAATGAACAATTCAGGCTATTCAGTGAGGAAGTGCTTTCATAAAGTGCTTTTGTTACATTGAAATCCCACCAAATGATGCTTCACTATTTTGAAAACTTGGGTCATAAAATTCTGGAGCCTCACTTGAATTCCAAGTACTTATATAATGGTAATTGCAGATCTGCAGCCCTTTCAGGAGTGCAGAAGGGACTAATGAATGTCTGCAGAAGCTCCCAAGGCACATATATAGATTTGGAAAAAAAAATACTTCTATGTAACATGACACATACTTTTTGTTTTTGCCATACTGAGTTGAGGAGAGTCAAACCTGTCTTGTTTGTAAGACAAAACCAGCACAGTGTGAAAAATGAAGTTTCAGTTTTTCAGGTTTATTTATTTACATTTTTGTTGCTCCACACCATATCCTTCCTTTTTTTTCCCTCCTCCTCTTCTCTATCTTTTTAAATCAGTCACCTACAAGCCAAAACTTTCTTTTTTGCCCAAAATAATATCAAAATGTTCATGCTTACATTTAGTTTTTTAAATGTATTTGAGAGGAACAGTGTAGGATTCTCCAGCTGTAAACAATGAAAACACGAATGATGAGGTAGATAGTCACTGTGCAGATCAGAGTGATGATGGGAACAGAAAGGGGTCATGAGGATAAGACTCCCACTGACTCCTGCAGAGATGGAAATCCAGGAAGGGAAAGAGAGTCCAAGAGGAGAAAGTCTTGGTATGATTTTCATTATTCTAGTGAGGTCTTGCAGCCTCATTTTCTTTGTTTAACAGTGCTTTCTTGTCTTTTATCTGAACACTTAATTTTGTAAAATCAAGCTTTTTTTTTTTTTGCTTCTGTGGCAAGCAGATTGAAGTGGAGCTTGTCCAAGGAGAAGGCTTTCTCATCTGCTGATAAAGAAAGAGAGGCTGACTTCTCCAGGCTTCTATGTTGAATGACAGCTGGGTGCTTGTTCCTGTTGCCTTCCTTGAAGATTTCAGCTGGGAGACATTGGCAAAATTAGATGGCTGCCAGGCAGAGTCAGTGGATTACGAAGTTAGCAAAAGACCTGGGGAGCAGGCCATGGATAGAATTTTGAAGAGTACAGGTTGTGATCAGTGCCCGTCTTGCTCCAGCTGTAAAATAATCTGCAACAAGGAATTTTCTTGCTCTCACCAGTGAAGCTGCGTTTTCAGCAGAAGGTTTTGCAGCTGTAGTTATTGATAGCACTTGGGGATTATGGATGACACCCGTATATAGACAACAGCCCAAGCAAATGATTGCAATTAGTTAAAAATAGTTTCAGTGCACATGAACTGTCTTTTAGTGCATTGGAGTTAAAAAACCCAAAAATAAAAATTCCTTTATACAAGCTCCATTGGCTTATGTGTAAAAACATAAAGTTATGAATATGATGCCTGCCAAAGACATATTAGGTTTGTTGTAGAAATGTGAACAAATTACATTTGTGGTAGCAAGATGTGCTGTATTTTAACTACATTTCAAATAAACCCCTAAGATCTGTGGCCTCTGCCTTGAAACAGCAAAGAAGTTTCTGGGGTTCTTTCTTAAACAGATGTCATGACAGAAATTGTGCACTGAAGAAACAGAGAAAGGCAAAGCATGGGAACGCTGAGTAAGCCTTCCAGCATGCTATTGGTCACTTTGTGTATAAAACCCTTTGCAGAACACAGTTATTCATGGAGTAGTAATGCACTTAATTGCTGCTATGCTGTGTCCAAGCATTGCAGGAGTGTAAGGGTTTGTACCGTAACCCTTCAGGGAATGTGAGTCACCCTCAGAACTGTAGTCAAGCTTGCAGTCAGTCAAACAAATTAGTGGTACTCTGCACCCTCTTCTGCTGGAGTCTGACAGGTCCTTCTTCACTGAGGTTCTTTCTGCAGAGCTCTTGAACGTACTGCATCCCAGCACTTAGAGGCAGGGATGTCACATTTCTTATCTATCCTGAATGCTTTAATCTGACAATACATAGTGGCTAGATTCCTCTTTCAAGGTTTCTTTATACTCCAGTTTTACACATTGCTTGGATAAGGAGAGGTTTGTACTATAGAGGAATTTCTGTGCTATAGTAGAATTTCTCAGTCATGTTGTTAACAAAGCCTGCACTTTTAACCTGTTTGTATTCCATCACGAGTGACAGGATAATGCTGATACAGTTGAATCTGGAATGGCTTTCCTCCCCAAATGATGGTTGTCTCTTTGCACTTGAAACAAACTGGAGGACAAGGCTGTTATCTGTCCCCTGCCAGACCTGAAGATCAGGGATTAATTTTCCTGATAGCCTGTTATAGTATCATTTATCTCTGCCTTCCACATGAGTAAATGTTTCATTGCAGGTGAATTTATAAACATTTTCCTCAGCACAACTTCATGTGACAGCTGAAGAGTGCTTTTGTGCTGAAAAATTAAGTATTGTTGTAGAGGGCTGAAACACTGGAGTAATTTCAGAGCATTCTGGTAAGAGTGTGATCAGCTGTCTAAAAGATTAATAGTCGCTCCACTGATCCCACTGAAATTCCTATCTGTTTACAGTTTGCCCTGAGAGCAGTTATATTAAAATAGATGGGGTAAACCTATTAAAAAACACTATTAAACGCTACTAAAAAATATCCTGAATTCCTCCTAGTCTTTCAGTAGATATCTTAGTAGCCCTTATCACTGAAGTACTCAAATACAAATTAGGTTCTCAGGTGTTAGCTCCCTTCAGTGTTTCCTGCCATTGTTTAAGTGAAGAATGTTTCCTCTCACTTGGAAAAGCTTCGGGGGTTTCACTGAGCCCGTGTCAAACTTGAGAACTACATTCTCTGTATAAACCACTCAGTAAAACCTGCATTTTTGTAGCTGGATCTCATCAACAGGGCAATGTTCATTCCTTGCTTTCTAGTGCCATTTTTTTTTTCCCTTTTTTTTCGCTTGGCTGGAATCGTTTGCTTCTGCAGCAGAGCTTCCCTAGCTCCTCCTGGCAAGGCAATGTCCTTGCACTTTGTAATGAGAACATTGCTGTCTAATGCTCTGTATGGTACAGATCAACAGTTTGGTTATGAGTCTACTTAAAATGTAATCTTGCTGCTGTGGTGTTGCTCTGCAGTTGTAAATTAGGCTTTTGTTTTCATAGCGCAGGTGGGTGACAGCAGAATTAATATGCATATCTGTGTTACTGCTGTCTTCTGCTGCTGGAAACTTTATTAAATGGTGCTGAACATGGTGCATGGTGCTTTTGATTGGTTGTGAATTTCATACATGCTATTCTATTACTGGGTGACTTCAGGACAGACCTCCTACTTAACTCATCAGCTGTCATTTTTTCTACATCTGCACACTTAATAAGTGATTTTGCACTATAAATACTACATAAATAGAGAAGAAATAGCTTTCACCATTACTGACAGTTATGGACTTCAAAAAAAAGTTTGATTTTTTTTTGGAAAATATTAGTTAAAGTCTCTTCTTAAGTCAAATGAAAATGTGAACAAAAGCTACAAATCTGTAGACTACTGTGAATTCTAAAATTTATTATAGGTATGTGCCTGGTCACAAAAGATTGGAACACTGTTAAACTGAAATGTGTCTGCTGGAAAAATTCACACAGAATCACAGAATATTAGGGATTGGACGGACCCTCTAAAGATCATCTAGTCCAATCCTCTGACACAGCACGATCATCTACATCACATTGCACAGGAACATGTCCAAGCAGGTTTCAAACATATCCAGAGAAAAAGACTCCACAACCTCCTTAGGCAACCCATTCCAGTGTTCTGTCACCCCCACTGTGAAGAAGTTCCTTCTCATATTGATGTGGAACCTCCTATGTTCCAGCTTACACCTATTGCCCCTTGTCCTATCATTAGACGACACTAAGCAGAGCCTGGCTCCATTCTGTTGGCATTCATCTTTCACATATTTGTGTGAAACATTAATGAAGTCACCATCAGTCTCCTTTTTTCGAAGCTGAAGAGACCCAGCTACCTCAGCCTTTCCTTATAAGGCAGATGCTCCATGGTTCTTTTCTGTATTTCTTGCATGATACATAAATTTGAACTATAAGTCTCTGTAAATGTTAGGAAGTCTAACAAATGCAGCAATTTAAATGTAAGCCAGCACGGTGGATTTACCTGATAGCCGTCACTGCTGAAGACATTGGCAGAGGCTTCTTGTGAGTCTTTCTAATGGCAGGAAGAAATAGTGGAATGCACTAACAGATAAAAATGTCACACAGGTGGCTCTAAAATTGCATATGGAGATGTGAGATACATGTATACACTGTATACTGTTTATACTATAGTACAGACATACAGATCTAATTTATTAATATATATTAATATGTAACAGTTCAATATAGAGGTAGTCTGCAGACATTTATAGGCATTTTTCTCTAAGTTATATCCCAAATTGGTCACTAAATGTTTTGGTGCTTGCATACTTCTTATGTTACAGTTCCTACACAAACTATATGCACATACTTAAGTGTAATAATTTTCTAGATTTTCTATGTATTTCTCATGTACCCCCTGATCATGAACTTCAATGAAAAAAGAGATTGCTCTCCAGGTTTTTTCTGAAATCTACCATTTCCCCTCTTTTTTTTTTCTCTTTACATTGCAAGAAGCAACTGACACATTGCTATAAAAAAAAGAGCACCTCTGGGCTCAAAAAAGAGATTTGGGGCTGCAGGATGACAGCTGCAGAAATTGCATGGACATAGGGTCAGGTGGGAAGTCTCTGTGGTGAACTGACATCTTTGAGTTGCAGTCAGGCAAATGTGGAAGTGTGACAGCAACTGGTACTGAAGGAGCCACAAAATCAGTGCATCCTCATTCTGTCCCTAAGCAGTTCCCATAGTCCATGATTGTTTGGTCTGGCTACTCTGATAAATGTCTAGGACTTCTCGTTTTAATGAGTTTAGATAAATGGATTATTCCACAATGAAGGTTCTTCCAAAGTCGGTGTAATTGAAGTGAAAGATAGAGCTTGCTAAGAATGAGTTTCCCCAGTGATTCCAGAACTAATATCTTACAGAGATTGCTTAACAAACACGGGTTGGTGTTGATATAAAATGTATTAAATATCATGACATATAAGAATTAACTTGTAAACATGTGAAAATTGAAAATCCTGTGGTCTGACAGTCAGAGGTGAGGTTACCTCATTCTGTTCATAAATAAAATAACTTAAAAATAATTTTAAAATAACTTAAAAATCCAGATGTTTTTGATCATAAATGTAGTTGCAATAAAGCAAGGCTTATTGAGAAAAAATACTGTGTAAGGAAAATAATCAGGCAGTTATAATCTGAAAAACATGGGTTTGGAACTGGATAATTCTTTAGGTATTTTCCAACCCACAGTGTTCTGTGATTCTGTAATGAAGTCTTGTTGGGGTCTGCCCATTTACAGTGTCAGATAGACAATTTTACCAAAATTTTACATGTGGATATCAGATTTACCAGCTCTTGGATACCTTTTCTGTTCTTTTACGGCAATTTTATACCACAGCCAGCAAAGATACCCAACACCTTTTACACAGCATCTGCAACTGAACTAAGAGACAGACAGTATTAACAGTAATTGCACTGGTTACTTAATGCTGTGCAGGCTCAAGGTTTCTCCTTTAGGTGAACTGTGATAGTTTCAAGTGGTTTACTTTTAAAAATCACTGGAGCAAACAGTACTGTTGTGTAGTTTAGTTGCATTCCTCTTGCTTTTACTAATTGGTCTAACATCTGCATCGTAAGTAAAGAAAAATTACAGTCTTATTTTGCAAATGGGCTGAATCAGTTTCTGAAGGAGGCATTTTGGACAATGGCTATAAAAGAATCATTTTATCGAACAAACACAGTGCAGTGCCCAGACCTACTTTTTACTTGGCTTTGTGGTATATGTCTGATACTCCTTCCCAAGCTAAATTCTTCATGAACTCCTATTCCCCCACCTCCCCTGACATGGACAAACACCACAAAAAACCCCACAGATATTAATAGGTTTCAAAATATGAAGTAGGTGTGGCCAGGGTGTGACGACTTTTGAACAACAGAGAGGGGATGCTTGTAACAGGAGGGAAATTCCCAGGACACTGCTAGCTGGCAACAGCAGGGTGTTTCTGAGTGCTGACATTTTGAACAGCAAGCTTTCTCAAAAGGTGCTTCACCAGAGGTGGTTCTCCTCAGAGCCACACTTCTCCACAAACCCTGTCAGTTTAAGAACCTGTCACCACAGAAGGGGTTGTAAATGGTTCTTTGGGAAAATGATTTGGCATGGAGGTGCAAAATTCTTCCCATTTTCAGTAATTTCATTACTTCCATTGCCATGGAAACCAGCAGGGACTTGCCACAAACACTGTCCCGCTTTCGAGTGTCTTTATGCTATCATGGAAGTTCCATGATGACTGAAGAGTTTCAGTTGAATTTTCTTACCAAAATGTTAGCTTTGAGCTAAATACAATCTAAATGCAAGAGTTACCTGCAAGTTTTCACCTTAAACCTCATATATTGTTCTATTCTTTGATTTTCTTCAAGACTGTAGATCAGTGGAAATGTTGCTATGTGTTCTTGTTCTTGAATTGCAGTCCTGTGTCAGGTATCAAGCTTTGTAGTGCAGTGCCTGAAAGCATGAGATTTATTATTAGGCTGAGTACTTCACTACACAGAATCAAAAGCAGACCCTTCTGAAAGGGTAACTGTGACATAAGTCTGTGACAGAATGGGAGGCAGATAAACAAAGAAACTCAAGAAATCAGTGAAAATAACTTAATACCTGCCTTGTTACTCAGAGGTCTCGGTACTGGAGTTAGTCTGGTTTTCTGCTCTTGCAGTCATCGCACGAGAAGAGAAAGACATTTTGTGGATATCAGTTGAGATGCTGTTCTTACTTCAGAAGAGAAGACATTATGTGATTAGCCCATTTTCACGCAGTAGATGAAGGTCATAAGAGCAGCTGAATTACAGCCTTTCAGGGCTACTACTTTCGTGGCCTGTTCACTACAGCAGGTCTCCAGCATTCTCTAGATTCAAACCTACTGATAAAAAAACAAAAAACAGTCAAAACTTACAAAAGTGAATCCTTTGAGTTACTTGATCAACATTCATAGAATCATAGAATCACTACGGATTGAAAGGG
>VXBP01003635.1:0-13080 GCA_013400115.1 Rhinopomastus cyanomelas | reverse complement strand
CTTTTGCAGCAGTGGCCAGGCTGAGTTCTAGCTGAGCTTTTGCCTCCCTAATGTTCTTTCTACATGACCTAACTAAATCCCTATACTCCTTTTGAGTAGCCAACCCCTTCTTCCAAAGATGGTAGGCTCTCTTCTTTCTCCTGAGCTCCAGCAGAAGCTTCTTGTTCAGCCAGGCTGGTCATTTACCCCGCCGGTTTGTCGTACGACACACGGGGGCAGCCTGTTCCTGAGCCTTCAAGAGTTCATTTTTTAAAAAAGTCCAGCCTTCCTGGACCCCTTTTCTCTCTAGGACTGTACTCCAAGGGACTTTATTAACCAGTGTTCTAAACAGGTTGAACTCTACCCTTTGGAAGTCCATGGTAATGGTCTTACTGCCTCCCCTCCTTGTTTGGACTAGAATTGAGAATTGTATCATTTCATGGTCACTGAGTCCAAGGCGGCCTCCGACCACCACATCACCCACCAGTCCCTCTTTGTTTGTAAGCGACAAGTCGAGGAGGGCACCTCCCCTGGTGGGCTCACTTACCAGCTGAGTCAGGAAGTTGTCTTCCACACACTCCAAGAACCTCCTGGACTGTTTCCTGTCTGCTGTGTTGTATTTCCAGCAGATGTCTGGTAGGTTGAAGTCACCCACAAGAACAAGGTGTTGCAATTTTGCAGCTTCTGCCAGTTGTCTATAGAGTAATTCATCATATGTCTCAGTCCAGAATATGGAAGTGCTGAGTAACTAGTAGTAACTTTCCTATTCTTATGCCAGATTTGTTGGATGTATACCGACAAAGAGGGTTTACAAATGTCAATGGGCACTAGCCACAGGAAGGACATTTTTATACTGTATATTTTATATATAGTCAAATACTTGGTGCAAATATTTTACTATAATGAGATACCATGTTATGCCAAGTCTGAGTATATTTTTAGGATTTCTGGGTCTTCTGAGGGATCAAAGTAAGGTGCTAAATCACCTTGGCAATAGGAAGAGAGTATGGAGGGTGCTAGTTCCCGTTGTGCTGCATTCCAACTGTCTTTCCTTGTAGGATCAGTAGAGACTTGGGGTAACTAGGTACAACTACATCCCAGAGAGGTGTTGAAAATTAATGAGTTTAGGTCAAAGAGTACCACTGCTCTGGCCTAGTATTGTTCACTCTCATAATCTTGCTTTTCATTGTGAAATTTTTGTTGCATCTTTTTTTAAATTGCATCCACCTGAAGTTAATACTTGGTGTTGTGTTGACCTCTGGTAATGCCTGTGTTTGTTCAGCACTCAGGATAATAGGTGCTCACTTTATTTGGTACCATGGCCTTTACTTTCATAGAAATAATTATTGGTGCCATTAGGATAAATGATCTTTTAGGCATTCAAGAAAATTATTTCCAAATAAAGAAAAAAAAAAACCAGAAAGAAAAAGAGAAAACAACTACCATAATATTAAACTCATTTGACAAGGTATGTAAGATAAATGAAATTAAAATGGCATGGAAGGTGGGGAAATAATGAGTAAACAAAGAGCAAAATACAAAAATTCCTCTCAGATAGGGAGAGGTACAATTAGAATAGGAATGTGCTTTTAAAATTTAGTGGTCACTGAAGAAGGAACACCACAACGTGCCACACTAATAAGCATTGAAAGCAGGGATGTTGATTAACTCAGGAATGACTTACAAATGACAGGACATAATGGAACTGAACTGACAAGATATGCAATGTGCATTAGAGAAAGTAAAATGAAAGCTAAATTCCCGTGGGACAAGTAAACCTTTAGAAGAGTTTGTAAAATGTTTGTTAAATACTGGATTTGGAAGTTTGTAGCATTGAAGTGACAAGAAAATGGAACAGTCTGAGAGGAAAGCAAGCTGGTTGTTACGCTGCAAGTGAACCTAGAAAAATCTGTAAAACTGTGAAAATAAGCTATTAAAACAAAAGGAAACACTAGCATGGAAGAATGCAGATATCAACTGAAAGAAGAGAAAAAACACCATTATTTCTGTATGCAATATCATGCCTTAGTCAAATGGTAGTCCTCAGCTAATAACCAAGTGTCCTTAAGTGTAAATCATGTCAGCGGGTTTTTAAAGCAGTCACATTCTTAATATCAAGAAAATTCACATATCTTCCTATCACTGAAAAAAAAATCAGTAATTTTATAGGAAATCACAGAATCTTAGGGGTTGGAAAGGATCTTGAAAGAACATCTAGTCCAATCCCCCTGCCAGAGCAGTATTCAAACACACATAATTTGATAAATGTTTACAAAAGGGTTAATCATAGAATCATAGAATCATAGAATCATTACAAACTGGAAGGGACCTCGAAAGATCATCTAGTCCAATTCGCCTGCAACAGCAGGATCACCTAAACCAAGTCACACAGGAACCTGTCCAGTCGGGTCTTGAACATCTCCAGAGAAGGAGACTCCACAACCCCCCTGGGCAGCCTGTTCCAGTGCTCCGTCACCCTCACTGTGAAGAAGTTCCTTCTCAGGTTGATGTGGAACCTCCTATGTTCCAGCTTACAACCATTGCCCCTTGTCCTATCACTACATGACACCGAGAACAGCCCAGTGCCATCCTCCTGACACCCACCCCTCAAATATTTGTAGACATTAATGAGGTCACCCCTCAGTCTCCTCTTCTCCAAGCTAAAGAGACCCAGCTCCCTCAACCTCTCCTCATAAGGGAGGTGTTCCACCTCTCTTATCATCTTTGTTGCCCTACGCTGAACTCTCTCCAGCAGCTCCACATCCCTCTTGAACTGAGGAGCCCAGAACTGGACACAATACTCCAGGTGTGGTCTCACCAGGGCAGAGTAGAGGGGGAGAAGAACCTCTCTTGATCTGCTAACCACCCCTCTTCTAATCCACCCCAGGATGCTGTTGGCCCTCTTGGCCACAAGAGCACATTGCTGGCTCATAGTCATCTTGTTGTCCACCAGGACCCCCAAGTCCCTTTCCCCTACACTACACTCCAACAGGTCAGTCCCCAGCCTATACTGGTACCTAGGGTTGTTCTTGCCGAGATGCAAGACTCTGCACTTACTCTTGTTATAGCTCATTAGATTTTTCTCTGCCCAGTTCTCCAGCCTGTCCAGATCTCGCTGAATGGCAGCACAGTCTGCAGGGGTGTCGGCGACACCACCCAGCTTTGTGTCATCAGCAAACTTGCTGACAGTGCATGCCAATCCCTCGTCTAAGTCATCAATGAATAGATTGAACAGGACCGGTCCCAGCACCGATCCCTGGGGCACTCCACTAGATACAGGCCTCCAACTAGACTCTGTCCCATTGACCACTACTCTCTGACTTCTACCCTGTAGCCAGTTTACAATCCACCTCACTATCTGAAAATCCAGGCCACACTGCCTCAGTTTGTCTGCAAGGATGCTGTGAGAGACCGTGTCAAACGCCTTTCTCAAGTCAAGATAGATGATATCCATGGCTCTGCCCTCATCCATCCACCTGGTTACGCCCTCATCAAAGGCTATCAGGTTAATACAAAGACTTTTTATGGCATTATGAAAGCTTTGTAAGTCAAAAATAATCATGACCACAAGATATATCCTAGTGAGAAATCATTGCCTGTGTTAAGGAAATAAGAGAGTTTGTGCTGATGTGGGTACACAACACTTGCCTGATTCTGTAAAATTAAAATTCTCAATTAAATGATGAAATAACCAAAAGTTTGCATTTTAATTTCTGTTAATATAAAATGACAGGATTACAGCTACAATTATAACTTCAGAAAAGATACCAAGTAAGCTCACCAAGACCAGTGCATTTGCATGCTTACCACAAAACAAGTCAGGGCAGGAGAATATATACTGCATTACAAGATATGCTACGCCTCATGAAATGAGCACAAATGAAGTGGGACAGGGAGAAGAAAATGATGAAATTGTGGAACTGAGCAGAGGTATTCAGACAGAAGAGTGGCTGCAAATGAAGCCTCAAGCCCAGGGCTCAGCAGTGTGAAATGAAAGTGTAGGTTAAATTATTTTGTTGGCAGGACCATGAAAACTAAGAGCAGACATTTTGAGTACCATGACACTGGCATATTCAAGACTTCATTTAATATCAAAACCGAACACCATTGAGGTGGACTATAAAGAAACACACAGAAGGTAATAAAGAAGAAAATATGCCATGAATATCAGCTAGAAAGATTAAGAACTTAATGGAATCAATGAGAAAGTAATTCTATGCTAGATGTCATAGTGTTATTATTTTCTTTAGCCTTATGGGTTTGGACTAGGCATGCCAGGTATTTGAAATACTTGTTTTACATGCCATGTTATGAGAGCAGATTACAGAATGCCTGGATAGGCACTTGTGGCACACAGCTCACCATTTTTAGTTTGTGGAAATTAGAAGACATTTGTACTGAATCAATTTCGTAAGTATTTTTAACAAAATTATACACTCTGTTAGAGCACTGATACATTTTTTTGAGACAACCAAAATGCCACCATGGCTAGCCTGGTAGTCAAGGGAAATTTTTGAGAGGAAGAACTTCATTTATGTAGTTAATTTAAACCATGCAAGATGTGGTGCTAAAACACAACATCCAAAAGATGATCAATTTAGTACATTTTAAAAATATGTTACCTCTGCAGCAGAAGCTGTCACAGCTAAGTAATTGTTTTTGTAAGAGGCACAATTAGGATGAAAGTGCAAAATAATTAAAACCAATGGAGGTGTTTCAGAAATCAGAGAAAGAGCACATCAGAAGGAAGACTGCAACTCAAAGTGAGAATGTGAAAATCCTGAAGATAATGAGGGCAAATATAAATGCATCAAAAATTATTTGACAGCCAATTTTTGAAAGCAGTCAGTACTTGGCAATTTGGAGAAGTCTCTCAGCGGAGAACAGAGTCCTCCATAAAGCATGTAAGAAATTCCTTCAGTGCTAAAGATGTTGAGGTTGCAATGGATTGCACCATCTAAAAATCAAGACAACAAGAGTAGGATTAAATAAAGTAATGTGAGGGAAATTGTGCAAGCTAGATAAAAAAAATGATAGGAAAAAATTATCCAATGTTATAAGAATTTTATTGCTGCACACAGCAAGAACTGTAAAGTTTTAGGCACGTAATCTGTACTTGAGGAAACTGGAATTAGCATCAAAAATACTCAACAAAGTACTCCTGTGCAATGCATAGGGGAAGAATTAATTTAAAAAAACCATAAGAGCTCTGAAAGGATTTCACTTGTCAGCATAAACAAATGTGTGAGGTGTAAAAGGAAGGAAAAAACTATCACATCTTTTGCTTTGTACTAGTGTCCTGTGGCAGGGGGAACTATTGATTAGTCCACATAGCTTATGACTGCTCTGTGCTACTGGAAAATGAAAGCTGAATGCTAAAAGGTTAATGTAGGATTAATAAAGATAAGTTAACACACAGACCATTTATCTCAGAGTGGAGCTAGTCTGCAGCTGATCCTCAATGATACAAATACCTCATAGACAGAGTGGAGCACCACAGTATTTCTATGCTTATATAAGGGAAAAAATATTAAAAGTTTAATGAATTAGAAACATTATTTGCCTGATAACAGAAGTACCTTTCACAGTCAGTTTAAAGGTAAGTCATGATAGAGACTGAAATGTGAGGGTAAAATTTGAAGTGGTTTTGTGAGGACTTGGAAAGAAAATTCAATTAACTTTAACAAGACCTATGTCGTTAAACCAAAATGCAGTTTTTAGAGGTGAATTTTAAACCCTGACACAGGCTTCTGCAACTGGACAAACTGTGAGTGTGAAAAAATTATCAGTTTAAGAGAGTACTTAAGGTGTTAAGCTTGGATGAAATGAACTCTCATGAGGTCCAGCTCTCATTTTGTTAGGGCCACAAAGAATTAAGAGATTTCAACACTCACCCACTCTCCTCCACCCCAAAGCAAATTACCTTTACTAAACCTAGAATATGTCCACAATTGATACATTCCAAACACAGTAATAATTGCTGGACAATTGTGTTCTCCCTCTCCATGCCACTCAAGCTGACACTTTACAGAGAATCCATGTCCTTACAACTGAACTGAAAAAGATTAAATAATTTTCTGTTTGAATAGAAAAGAGACTGTCATGTAATTTGTGATGTCCAAAGAGTTGAGACTGACCATTCCTAATATCTTTCTTCACTCACTAATACCTTACCATTTTCTCTGGAGATTTCCACTGCAAGAAGTCTCTCATGCACTACTTTTCTTCATTTCTGTACATTTAGCATATTTTTCTTCTTGAGAATTTTTGTCTACCTATTTGCATCCGTTGGGCCTCCAGCTGTACTCTCTCATCCTCCTCCCAAAAGGCAGATAATGTCTACATCCTGTTAAAATATACATTGTTTTTTGTTACAAAGTTGTCATAAACCCCAGATCCATGCAGATTGTACTCCTAGACTGCTATTCAGCATTTCTGGCTTTCATTTTAATCCTTCTGATGCTCCTGGTCTGTACATTTTTAAAAGTGACCCAAGTGACTCATTGATTAATCAGGTGAATCAAAAGGTTGACTTATCCTAGTGACTTCACCATAATGTTAAAGGTCTTCTCGAAAGTCAGTCCACTGAACTCATCTACAACTGGAGGTTTCCAAACTGCTTGACCTTATAAAGCTGTTGAAACATCTTGAGTCCATAAAGAAGTGAAAAACTAATGACATGCTTGTTGTGGCAGATATTCAACACTTGCCACTTGCCACATACATTTGTATCTTCTGTTTTGTACAAACATTGCAAAAGTTGATGTTTGTAATTAATTCAATTTATTGAATGAATCACTCATCTTTATTCTATTTCTCTTGCAGATTTCTGTAGTCATATCACAGAATCCCATGACAGTAGCGGTTGAAAGGGACACCTGGATTTCATCTAGTCCACCCTCGCTGCTAAAGCAGGTTGCATAAATTTGTGTCCATGGTGGGAGTTCAGTGTCTCCAGAGAAGTAGAACGCACCACCTCTCTGGACAGCCTGTTCCAACGTCACTCTCACAGTAAGTTAGCTTTTCCTTCACGTTGTGCTGTAAATTCCTGCATTTGTTTGTTGGGACTTGTCCTATCACTGGACACGACTGAAGTGTCTGGCTCTATTCTCCTGACAGCTGCCCTTTAGATACTGATGACCATTGATAAGATTCCTCTCAACATTCTCCAGACTAAACAGATCTCTCAGCCTTTCCTTGTAAAGACACACGTTCCAGTCCCCTCATAATCTTTGTAGCCCTTCACTCCACTGTCTCCAGTAGTTCCTTGTCTCTCTTGAACTGGGAAGTTCAGAACTGGACACACTCTTTTATTCTGCTTAATGTGACTCCACAGAACACTTTGCCTGTCAGAGAAAGACAAAGTCACAGCAGGGCCAGGCTTTCAGCTTGTTCTGAGTTTTATTTGCTGCTTTCCCATGGTTTTACCAGAAGATAAAATGTCTATTTCTAAGCATCTAATTTCTTTATCAGTGTCAATTGTTTCTTGAAATAACTGTCCATTTAACGTCTTTAAAAAGTACTCTGCTCGTCAACATCTGGACTCTGTTTCCATTTTTAAAAACTTCGAATGCTAGTGATTAAATGCAGAGCAAGATGACAGTCAAACCAAAGGTTTTATGGTTCCATAGTCAAATTCTGAACAGAGAAGTCACATATTGGGGTTTCATTTCATGTTTTGAAGTTGCATTTGTCATGCACAATCCTCTGTAAGTTTTGAAATAATTTGTGAAAAATACTTGTTGTCCACAAGAAAGAGCAACACTTTATTTCTAGAAGAACTGGAGTCCTAACAAGTTCTACAAAGCTCTGCCACAATTGTGCAAACACTGGCAGGTCGTTTTGCATTCCCCGGTGAATCCTGAGTCAAAAAAATGAACAGCATCCTTCTCCTCAGTCAATAACAAGGACAAACACGTTTCCTAAGCAAAGTTAAAGAGCAACTGCAGCAGAGCTACTGAACAAAAGCTACTTGTACCATACAGTGGTGATCACTGTTATTTACTGTGTTTGGTACCTAGACATGTGTGTGTAAATATGATACTGATCATGGTGTCTACCTCCAAGGCACTAAAATTGGACAGCAGTGTGAGAAAATTAGCTTTGTTTGCCTGTATGCATAAAGAGGAGAGAATTTTCGGTGCTGTCAGCACTATCAGTATGAAAATTCTGATTTTCAGTAATAGCATTACTGTAAAATAGATGCTTAAAAATAAAGATGATGCAATAATTGTATAAACTATGGGAAAAAAAATATGTTCCAAATGAAATAGAAGGGTTTTATTGATGGTACAAAAAAAATATGTTTTCTTTCTTGATGAAAAAGCTTGATAGAGCTCACAAAATGGTCAGTAGTTTATCCTGAAATTTAGTATGCCCTGAACAAATCTGCTGCTTTTTCTTGGAATTTGAATGTATCAGCTAGATTGCCTTACACAGTTGTTAGAGTTTGAAAATGAGCACCATTTTCAGATGCATAGAGTTGTGCTTTCATGAAGAAAAATGCTCATTTCACTTTAAGAGGATTTTTCCAGTGACCTGTCCTGAGAGGGGTGGGCAAAACATTACACTATAAGAGAGGGCTGACTGATCAGCCCAACCCTTTTTCTGTGGGAACTTCCCCCCAGCATGTCTATATGGGACTCTGTCTTCACCCCACACTTCTGGGAGTGTGTGAGATGATGAGTTAGGGGAAAGGACGTGGCAGGACCTGCAGCTGCAGCTCCCTCCCCTGTTGGAGGAGTGGCTGTCTCTCAGGGCCCTTCTGTCTGTGGGAGGTGGACCGAGAAGCAGGCCCTGACCTGGCCTGGCCCGACCCTGGCCTTTGAGTTGGAACAGCAGGCCCTGGTGCTGGCAGAGCTTCTGTGCTGTGCTGATGGAAAGCCATTCCCCTGCTTGCTTTCTGAGGTGGCCAGGTGTAGCAAGAAACATCAAACGTCAATTCCTCCCTGCATGGAGCAAGCCAGAACTGCATCCAGCAACCCGTGGTGAGCTGAAAAATACTCCCCTTTCCCCTCTAACTCAAGCCAGAGGAGGGGAGACAGAGAAAGAGAGAGAGAGTCAGAGAGAGTAAGCCCCAGGAAGAAGTCTCTCCCAGCCATGTTGTGGCGTGAGGGAGGCCCCTGGTAATGCAACCATGCAGTCGTCGCTGTTGTGTGCTTGCCACATGGTCAGCAATGTGGCCGCCACCATCTCTGAGCCACTGATCAACAGGAAGAGAAACTGTTTGTCATTTCTGCCCCTAAGAAAAGCTGGGGATGCTCGAGTATTTAGGAGAGAAGAAGCCTTGAGAGAGGCATCTGAGGATTCCTTCATGTTTAGCTGAACTGCCTGTTCTGAAATAAGCAGAAGTACTTGAGAATCCTTACACCTTTGGCAAGAAAAGAGACTGGGTTATTTTTAAAAGGCATGTTTCCTGCATCAAGGGATGCAGTTCAGGCTTTGAGGAATCAAGCCTGTCCTATCAGCATTTTTCTGGTTAGGCTACACTGAAGACTTGAAGAGTTTGACAGTCTGGAGCAGCCGAGGGTTTGGCGTCTGAAGAACATGGCGCAAAACTCATGAGGGACCTGACAAGTCTTTCAGAATTAATGAAGAGAGGGTGGTTATACCTCTCTCTGCTCTACCATCATGCTTTCCCCAGGTCCCTAATGTAAAAACCCTAAGACCTATATGGTAGGAATCTCCCATTGTATTTGTCTCAGAAGACGTGATGTCATTCTGGTTTGTACACACTAACTTGTTTAACCTTTCTGTATATTGCTATAGATGTAGTAAACCTTCTCTTTCTCCCTAAGCTATCCATTGTCTGGCTAATTCTATCAGAGATCTCAATGAGATCTAGCTGCTTCTCCTTCTGTTTCCTTCTGCTCTTGAACCCACCACAACAGTAGATGCATAAGTTAACTTTAATAAAATGCAGCCAGTGGTTCACATAAGTATCATAATTTAGGGTTAGGCTTAGGGTTAGGGTTAGAGGATTAGGGTTAGGGTTAGGGGTAGGGATAGAGGATTAGGGTTAGGGTTAGGGTTAGAGGATTAGGGTTAGGGTTAGGGTTAGGGTTAGAGGATTAGGGTTAGGGTTAGGGTTAGAGGATTAGGGTTAGGGTTAGGGTTAGGGTTAGTGTGTGAGGGTTAGGCTTAGGGTTAGGTTTAGGGTTAGGGTTAGGGTTACGGTTAGGGTCAGGGTTAGACAGTTAGGGTTAGAGGGTTCTGGTTAGGGTTAGGGTCAGGGTTAGGATTAGGTTTAGGGTTTAGTGTTAGGGTTAGGGTTAGTCTTAGGGTTAGGGTTAGGGTTTAGGGTTAGGGTTAGTGTTAGGGTTAGGATTAGGGTTAGGGTTTAGGGTTAGCGTTAGAGTTAGGATTAGGTTAGGTTTAGGTTTCACTTACATAAGTATGTGAAATCTGGAAATACATTTAAAGCTGAGACTGTGTTTCTAAGTCATGGTATCAGCTCTCTTTCTTTCCAGCATGTTCCTGCAAAGGACTGCTCCAAACTTGGTTTAGAGTAGATTCTTAATATTACTTAAACTCCCTCTTCTATTTACTGAATCTAAGCAACATGGTAGGTATGATCTGAAGGACAGTACACCATCTTAGCACACTTACAGTTGACTGAACTGTAACAGTTGAAAGGTATAGGCTAATGATGCTTAAATAATGTTAGTTTGGCTTAGACTGGACTTTCAGTAGAACGTGTAAGGTCTGGTCTATACTCATTTCTTTACCTACATAGTATCAGTATACTCTGTTAGTCACATACTGGGTTAAAATACAGATTGATCTTTACTGGAGGCAAAACTTGCAGAAAAAAATCAGTGTAGGCACACAAGTTGTTCAAACTGAGAAAGCAGACATAGCATTTGCATAGTACAACTAAAGTACACTTGCCTTTACAAAACCAGTATCTACTGTGTTCTGGTTGAAAAACAAATGTCATCTAACAATATAAAAGAAACAAACAATAAACTTAAATTATAGTAAAAGTCAGTTAGTATGCCAATTATCTTATATTGCAAGCAACTTACATGAAAAATCTTACTTTTCACTGTCATACAAGGTGTCAAGGAATGAACTGAGTCATTTAGGATTCACTAATAATTATAAAGGGGAGTCTGACAGATTATAATGTGACTCCATAAAGGAGTAATGGTAAATAGCTGCTCACCAAATGGTAAAAGCTTTTCTACTTCAGCAGTTTATAAAATAGTACACATGGTAATAGAAACTCACTTCGCAAAAAGATTAATAAATCTGGAGATGCATATGCTTCATGTCAGTTTCATGTGGTTCCTAAACAAGGTTTTCATTGAAAATGTTCTCCATGCAAAAAAGATAACAACCTGGAGAAAATGACATTCATCAAGTGCAACACACAAAACCCAAGAGGTAACTTTATTCCTCTGTGAAAGACATAAGAAAGTTAAAATTCTGTGCACAGCCATTGAGTTCACTTTTCAAGAATGCAAAACAGTACTGTAAAGACAAAGACTGCAGTACGGAAACATTGGAAGCATGAGGAGACCGTACAATTCACTTCACAGCTGAACATAATGAGCTTTCTCATCAGAGTTTAACTTCAAAACAAAAGATTCTTACCTCTCAAATAACTGGACAGGCAAATTGCTAGGCTACTTGTTTGCTTCAGCCCTTGGCTGCATTTTTTAAGGTTTGCACATGGGTAAATTGAAATCTACTCTATTTTTGGCTGAATTCTTGACTTGGCTTCTGTCCTGTAAAAAACCTAAGCAGTCTTTGTGGAAGGCTCATGAAAGCATCTCTTTATCTCCGTGTAATGGTAGTATGAATTTATATTATATACAAACTACTTTGGCTTAGATGAGTAGGAACTTCTATGGTTCCCTAAAAAGCAGTTTTGCCAAACAAGACTTGAGAAGCCCACTGCTGGCTGAAAAGATTAGGGCTGTACTACATTTTTCTACCTGGAAATTGATTTTGCTCAAAGCAAACACCACATGTGACTCACAGACAGACTACTAGTCTTCCTGAGTCCAGCACTAGGATCTTTCCTCCTACTCTGAGTCTTGGTACATCTATCTACTTAGTTTAATCCCTTCATGAATTTATATCCTTTTTTCTGTAATCATAGTAATGAGTTTTGAAATTTTATTTGTAGTAAATAACTCTTTGCTTTCCTTCATGGAATCTGATAATGGAAAATACATATACTGTACAGAAAAGGAAAGCAGCAAGAAGGATGAGAGACAAGATTTAGAACATCCATCTGTAACTCAGGTTTGTAGCCAGCTATAGAATACTAGACAAAAAGTTAAGTTTTCTAGAAAAGAAACCTTGGAAAAATTTATTAATGTCAACATATTTTTAATTTTTGATTGTTTCCTGGGAAATAATTACCACATTTGCTTGAAACCTTCATGATCACAGATTACTCTGAGAATGCAGCAAACAAGTAAGTTTTTAATGCTTTTGTGTGAAGTATATGAGTCTTTGAATAACAATTATGAAAACTGGCTTTCAAGACATGTGAAGTGTGTGTGAAGTGCCCAGAAGGCCTCAAATACAAACCAGAAGCCGAGGATTTGCTCCTTTCACAGCCTGCATGTCTGAATGAGAGCAGAAAGCCAGTGTGGTCCTTGGTCATGACATCCTTTGGGTTTGAGTTATATTCAATATTTCATTTTTATTAACAGTGAGTTTAAACTAGACAAACAAATTATCATATAAACAAATGGTCCACTCTGTTTCTGTTGTGCTTAAGTATGTGGGAGAAAAAAAGCCCACATTCCTTACAGATAATTCAGTTGTTTGAATGTTTTTAACTTTAAAGAAGGCATCTTTTAAAGGGGATGTGGAAAAGGAGAGGAAATTGATGTAGGGGTCTACTATAGACCACCAGACCAAGAGGAAAATGTTGATGAGGCCTTCTACAGACAGATGGAGTTAGCCTCCAGAGCTAACTCCAAGGTGACTTCAATCACCCTGATATTTGCTGGGAAACTCACACAGCCAGGCACAGCCAGTCCAAAAGGCTCTTGCAGTGTATCAACGAGAACCTCTTGATGCAGGTAGTGGAGGAACCAAAAGGGAGAGGTGCACTGCTGGACATTGTATTAACTAATA
>VXBP01003634.1:182239-215832 GCA_013400115.1 Rhinopomastus cyanomelas | reverse complement strand
TGGAATGTGGTCATGGATGGCTATGTCTTTTTTAGGAGGGACAGATCAGCAAGACGGGATGGAGGAGTTGCTCTTTACATGACAAAGCAACTGGAATATATTGAGTTCTGTCCAGGGCTGGATAAAAAGAGAGGAGCCTAGAGACTGGAGGATAGCAAATGTCACTCCCATCTTCAAAAAGGGAAAGAAAATAACTATAGACCGGTCAGCCTCGCCTCCATCCCAGGAAAGGTGATGGAACAATTTGTTCTGGTTGCTTTCTCTATGCACGTCAAGTACAGAAGGGACATTAGGGACAGTCAGCATGGATTCACTAAAGGGGAAGTCATGCTTGACCAGCGTGATAGCCTTTTATAAGCGCATAACCAGGTGAATAGATGATGGCAGAGTGGTGGATGTGGTCTCTCTTGACTTCAGTAAGGCATTTGACACAGTCTTTTGCATCAGTGTGGTATGAATGATTGGATAGTGAGGTGGATTGTGAACTGGTTGCAGGATAGAAGCTAGAGAGGTGGTCAATTGGAGAGAGTCTGGCTGGAGGCCTGTATCTAGTGGCGTGCCCCGAGGGTTGGTACTGGGATCAGTCCTATTCAATCTATTCCTTAATGACTTGGATGAGGATTAGAGAGTACTGTCAGCAAATTTGCTGATTACATAAGGCTGGGAGGAGTTGCTGACACTGCTGCAGACTGTGCGCCATTCAGTGGGACCTGGACAGACTGGAGAGATGGGCAGAGAGAAATTTAATGAAATATAACATGGTAAATGTAGATTCTTCCAGCTGGGCAAGAACAACTCCAGGTACTGGTATAGGTTGGGGACTGAGCTGCTGGAGAGCAGTGTAGGAGAAAGGGACTTAGGGGTCCTGGTGGACAGCAGGATGACTGTAGGCCAGCAGTGTGCTCTTGTGGCCAAGAGGGCCAATAGCATCCCAGGATGGATCAGAAGTGGGGAGGTTAGCTGATTGAGATATGTACTTCTTCTCTTCCCTGGTGAGACCACATATGGAGTATTGCATCCAGTTCTGGGTCCCTCAGTTCAAGAAGGGTGCGGCGTTGCTGGAGGGAGTCCAGTGTAGAGCAACGAGGATGATCAAGGAAGTGGAACACCTTTCTTATGAGTAAAACTGGCTCAGTTGGTAGAGTATGGGACTCTGAATTCCTGGGGTCATGGATTTGAGCCCCATGTAGGACATCTTGAGACAGTACTGTAGGCTTACCCTGCTCCTGCAGGAGGGTTGGACTTAGATGATCTTTTGAGGTCATTTCCAACCTCTAACATTCTGTGATTCTGTGAAAGACTGAGGAAGCTGGGTCTCTTTAACTTGGAGAAGACCTCATTAATTGTGATAAATATGTGACGGGTGGATCTCAGGAGGATGAAGCTAGGCTTTTCTCAATGCCATGTAGTGATAGGTCAAGGGACGATGGGTGTAAGCTGGAACATAGGAGGTTCCACATAAATATCAGAAGGAACTTTTTCACAGTGAGGGTGACAGAGCACCAGAACAGGCTGCCCAAGTGTGTTGTAGAGTCTCCTCTGGAGACATCTAAAACCTGCCTGGATATGTTCCTGTGCGACTTGGTGTAGGTGATCCTGCTCTTTCAGAAGGATTGGACTAGATGATCTCTTGAGGTCACTTCCAATCCCTAATATTCTATGATTTTGTGATCCTGTAGTTGGAGCTGCCTGGTACAGGACTCCTGTTATTTGTTGGGCAATGTCATGGTCCAGCTCTGACTGGATCACAGGGCTCAGGGTATCTCTGACTCCTAATACAGACAAATTCTGCCTGGACTTCTACTCTGAGAACTAACTGCACTCAAAATTTATTATATATACATAAACATGGATATGAGGAGGGAGTATTTGCTAAGGTATACACTGACTTTTAAAACTGGGGTATTAGCAACCTAATTTCTATGTAAATGGACTGAAGTATGTCAAATAATCTAGAAATTGGGAAACAGTCTAAGGATGTTGAGAGAGAAGAAGGAGAAAAATAAGAGGCAGTTTTCATATTGAAATGCAGAAGAGATAGGTAAGTGAGTTTTGAAGAAGTAATAAACAATTCCAGTAGAATGAGTGACAGCTTCAAGTTTGAATTTGTAGAAAATGTGCTGAGACAAAGAAGATTGCCTTGGACAAAATAAAGACTGTGTTGATAATGAGGAGGAGCATAAGAGACAATTGGATTGCACTAGAAAGAGTGGCTTATAATCAGAAACAGTCCCAAAGTTTTAAATGTAATTATTTCAAGCAATTCCTAGGTCTAAACCAAGCTTTTGAAAGGAAAAAAACTAACTAGGAAGGGTTCAAGTGTGGATATTTAGTACTGTTTTGAAAACCAGACTGTCTTTCTGCGTCACATAGTGATTTTATAGCTTGTGTAGTTACATATATGTCTGTCTTGGATTGCTCAAACATGACCTCATTCATGTCTATAAATATTTGAAGGGTGGGTGTCAGGAGGATGGAGCCAGCCTCTTCTCAATGTTATCTAGTGATAGGATGAGGGGCAATGGTTGTAAGCTGGAATATAGGAGGTTCCACATAAATATGAGATGGAACTTCTTCCCAGTGAGTGTGACGGAGCTCTGGAACAGGCTGCCCAGGGTGGTTGTGAAGTCTCCTTCACTGGAGATGTTTAAAACCTGCCTGGATGTGTTCGTGTGTGATTTGGTCTAGGTGATCCTGCTGTTGCAGGGGGATTAGACTGGATGATCTTTCAAGGTCCCTTCCAATCCCTGATGATTCTATGATTAGAATTTCTAGAACATCCACATTCCTATTTATTTATTTTCTTTTAGGGAGAGAGGTTATTGTTTTTTTTGAAGTGTGTAGAAGTTTCAGTAAAGGACTGCAGACTAATAAGAACGTGAAAAGTTGGACCCTGTCCCAAAAATTTTGTTTAGGAGGAAACATACAATGTATAAGAAATGATAATCATAAATAGAGCCCTGTTGTAGTGATCTCAGTCAAGAAAACAATCTCTCATTATCTTCATCCCTCCCTGTGTTATTTACCACATTCCTGCTTTCTGTTGTGATTAAGACAGATCACATCATCAGTTACCACCTGCAAGGAGCTTTCTGTGAGGGCTGTTAAAGCTATGTTATCATTATTTTATTAACATATGGGATTGTGTAATAAATGCCAATATTTGAAGGCATATTCTAGAGTGAGGTTTGGAATGAGAGTGGGCAGTTGATACACATTTAAAGTCACCAGACATTGGAACACAAAATACACAAATCCTTGCAAATGAACTTAATTCTGAGTTCTTTCCCTTAACCTTTCACCATCTCAAGACTTTGCTCCCATAAACATGTCTAGATTTTTTTAAAGTATTTTTCAGTTTCTTGCACTCTTCCTATTTTCTCCTCTTCTCTTACAGGATTTGAGTCTCATGGTTTTCATCAAGGAATATAACATCTCTTTGATAGTGGAATCATTGTCTCAAAACCAACATGGCTAATTTGGAAAGAGTGGTGGCCATAATAAATGAAAAGATCTCTAGCCTGTGGCATTTTCTCTGCAGTTTAAGTGAAGCTACGTCAAGCACAGGCATAAAGCTCTATAAAGACTACAATTTCTGAAGATTTCATTTATTTTAGCCTCATAAAATAATAGTGGTTTTAACTTTGCATTTTTCAAAATACCCATTTCAGCTGTAGGGTATTGCTGAGGTTCTTGAGATACTGCTTCATTTGCATTTGTGAAACTTATGTTAATATTTTCAACAAAGAACTCTTGCTAGCTTGAATAATAAAGTGCTGAAAAACTAGTATATTTGAAAATCTGCTCAGCAGACATTAAAATGGTTAGTGTTGTCTAATAGCTACAGTGTTCATGTTATAATTGAGACCTTTCATATGAAGAAATGCCAGCAACAGGATTTCCGTGGTTTTAATATTTTGGGCAATCAAAAAGGCATTATACATGTACGTTTGTTATTTACTCAAAGAGGGTACCCCGCAAATGTGTAATTCCTCAGTCAGGTCTATCTTTGATGCTATTAGTGGTTAATTTTGCTTTTCTTCATAATCAGTGAATTATGATTTATTTTTCCTTCCTATGGCAACACACTGTCTAGATGAAAGTGTTTACTAGTAATCTGTATATTTCTCAGCATCGGTTTAAATTTCTGGGTTACTTACAAACTATTGATACAGAGTGCAGGATATCCAGGTAGTATCATTTGACAAAACTCTTCAGAGTACACACCTTTATGGTTCATTTCAGGAATAAAGACTAGAATCAGGTTTATTTAAAATGCGTCCTGTAAACTCTCATAATGGAAAAATAAATTCATGTTCTGAATAGCCTTCAGCCCAAACAAATAAGAAAGATAAAGTATGTAAGACTGTGGAGCAGTTTCATATTGTGAACATTGAATTGTTAAATATTGAAGAAAGTTAAATGAAATTATAGAAGGGTTAAACACTGTGAATCTAAAGCTTTTATGTGTTTTTAAATGATAATGAGTCTGCTCATGAGCAATTTGCATTGAATTAAATGTCAGCATCAGTAAGCAAGATAAATGAAATGAGTTTTGAGTACAACTAAATACATACGAAAACACAACCTTATTTGTTTATGACCTTTTTATGTCCTCGTGACATGAAAGGGAATATTTTCTTGCTATTAGATGATTTTAACAGGATTTTTAATTTTATAGACTATCGTCTTCAACAAAGGCAAGTGCAAGGTTCTGCACCTAGGTCAAGACAACATCATGCATGAATACAGATTGAGAGGAGAAAGAACTGAAGATAAGGACTTGGGGTGGGGTGGACTAGAAGTTTCCCAGGAGCCATTAGTGCGTGCTTGCAGCCCAGAAAGCCAACCATGTCCTCGGCTGCATCAAAAGAAGCAGTGACAGTTGGTAAAGGGAGGTGATTCTCCCCCTCTCCTCTGCATTTGTGAGACTTCACTTGGAGTACTGTGTCCCGTTCTGGAGTCCACAACATTAAGAAGGACACAGAGCTCCTGGAACAGAGGAGAGCATCTCAAATGATCCGAAGCTGGGAGCACGTACCCTATGAGGACAGACTGAGCAAGTTGGGTTGTTCAGCCTGGAGAAAATGAGGCTCCGAGGTGACCTTCTAGAAGCTTTCCGAAATCTGAAAGGGGCTGCAAGAAAGCTGTGATAGGGCTTTTGACATGGGTGTGTAGCACAAGGACAAGGGGAAAGGGTTCCAGACTTGAAGAGGGGAGATTGAGCAAATTCTTTCCTGTCAGGGTGGTGAGATACTGGAACAGGTTGCCTAAGGCAGTTTTTGGCTGCCCAGTCCCTGGAAGCATTCAAGACCAGTTTGGATGGGGCCCTGAGTAACCTGATCTAGTGAACTAGTATAGTCCCTGACTATACAGGTTGTTTGAAAGTAGATGATCTTTAAGGTCCCTTCCAACCCTGGCTATTCTGTGATTCTGTGCATGCAGGCTTAGATGTATGCTGTTGAAGTTCCTGTGGCTGGTGGTGGGATTTTTGCTAAATGGATTAATTTGGGCTTGAAAGGATCAAGCCACAACTTTAAAACTTGTACTGTGTTCTGCAGAATGCTTTCCTTCAGATCTCTTAGAGGGGCAATATTCTGCCAAGCGTCCTCGCCTTCTTTTGTCCCCTAGCTGTCAGCAGCCCTGTTCGCCAGCTAATACATAAATCTCACACATCTGCCTGGCAACCGGCCAGCTTCCTGCAAGTGCTCAATATTCCTAATTCCTGCATACTTATGCTGTAGATACAACCGTCTCCATGACTGTCCAAGCTACAGAGAGGGCTAGCAACCGGGACATGTTTTCTCCAAAATACCAGTACCAAATCTTTTTCCTACTTGAGACACCAACTGTTCCAATGAGGGAGCCAGGCAAAAGCAAATCTCTGTCTGCTCCCCCCACCTTGTCTCCCCACGAAGGCAAACGGCAGCAGGGGCCTCAGCTCCACTCCACTCAATGATTCAAAAGTTTTCCAGGGTTCTTCCTTTAAGCAGGTTTAACAAGCAGTATTTTCCCCTTTCTTGCTCTTTTTGTTGTTCTAGGTTATGATTTATTTCTTGCAGAGCTTGAACCAATTTTCAAGGGATTCTGTGATCTGATTTTCATTACTATGCCACTTAAAGCCATTTTTAACTGCTGCAACCGGGCTGGTTCCTGCTTTGCTTTTGCCTGATTTGATTGTTTTTTATTGTTGTTCACTCTGCAAAGCAACAATCTTGTCAGGGTTAAGAACAGACAGAAACCAGCTCTCCTGTTCTTTCCAGCTGACTTTAAAACACAAAACCAAAACACAAACCCAAAACAGTACAAAAACACAGTGTGCACAGAAATACTATCTCCAAAAGTTTAAAAGTCTCAATATCTCTCTCTCTACCCCAATTTTTGGTCCTTCCTTTTTAATATCCTTCCTCTGCTTACTCATTCCATTTGCCCTGGATACCACCAGCCACCGTTTCTCCTCATCTTGCCTGACATACTCCTTCTAAGCCTCTTGCAGAAGCCCATTTACCCCGGCTCATTCCACTCCTCTAGGTTTTATAATTTCTTCTCTAATGCCATGAATGCGTTATGAAATCTGCCTTTAATAATTGCTGTCACATCTCCTTATCCTGAGTCCCATCAGACTGGGGCCCCCACATTTTTGTCAATCTCCACTGGAGAATTGTATCCCTAGGGGCTCTTTACTTTCTGCTCCAGATTTCCTTGGACACTTTGCGGTTCTCACCCTAAGGACAATGCAGTCGCTCTCACTGCTCCCACTTTGTTCCTTTGCTGGCCACATCCTTCTCGGGAGGGTGGAACCGCAGTTAGAAGGACTCCGCACTCACTTCGTGCTCTCAGCACGTCTCAGTCACACATCCAGCACCCTCCTCAGCCCAACTGCCCAATAATACTTCAACAGCATTTTTTCTTACCAGATCTTGTGCACGAGAGTTCATGGTTGTGTGGCTGCAGATTGATATACTGGATCCAGTTCCCTTTTAATTCTGCTTCACCTCATCCTTTTTGGGATACTGGATCTCTGCCCTCCTAGCAGAAGGACTTGGTGTTCTGCTGAGCCACCAAAGTTGTGGAGCACACCTTGCATCAGATTTGTCCTCCCCCTGCTGATCAGTGGATCTTGGACCCTGGATGCACCCCCAGATTTGTTAGAAACACCTTTGATAATACAGAGGCAAAACCTTTATGTAGCAGTGAAATAATTTAATTACAATGCGTTGGGCCCGACAAGGACATGAGATACCTTGCAAGCCCTGGTTGCATCCGATTGGGATAGTTTATAGTGTTCCTAATTTACATATCTAATTGATTCACACATAGTCTATTAATTCTAAGTTCCTCTCCCCTCCCTCTGAAACTGGCAGAGCTCTGCTTTTTGTTGTCTCATAAAGGCCTTGAGGTTTGTTTCTGATAACATGCTTCCCCCACTTTTCCAACAGTTTACAACTTAACGGCACTCTGTGACCCCATGCTTCACACATCTCTTTGCTAATCTAAACACCAATTAAGAAATTCCAACAAACTACAGTAATCCTCCTTCTTCTTCACTTGGCCATTTCTTTTAGCTTCAGAGGAAGAGCAGCTTGTTAATGCAATTTCTGCCTCTTCTTCTTGTCAGAGGAAAACTGTGCCAAATAGTTCATAACAAAGTTCATTAACTATTCTATTATTCTATTAAGTTTTAATACAAAGGTCATCAACTTCTATTATTCTATTAATCTTTAATAAAAATCTTTGCAACTCATCAGTCACTTTCCCGCAGTATTGTGAGTAGATTTCCATGAAATGCATCAGTAATCTGTTTTTCCTGAACAGCAGAATTTTGGGTTGACTCAAGCATTCAATAAGTTCATTTTAAATGTTTAATATTGAGTAACAATATGTGTTGAAAATAATCTCTCTCTTCCACTGAAACGCCTGCACTTTTCACAAGGAAATGGGGCATGTTTATAGCTACATAGACTTGTAAGAATAACATAAATACTGAGCATATTGTTCTGGTTTAGCCAGTAGACTACTGCCTAATAGCATCAAGTTTATTACACCAGGCACGGGATGCTGATATCAAATAAGCGTGTAAGAAGAATGACCTATGAACAAATGAGTGGTCTGCCTCAAATGCTCCCCTTCTGCAGCGTAAGAACAGATTTTGCAAACAGGAACCATCAGTCTTGAAAGGCCGTGTCTTGGGAGCCAGAAAATGTGCTCATTGCAGGTGGCGGATAATGTGCTGTGCAGGTTGCTGTGTGTAAATTAGGTTTTTGTTGTGCAGTGTGATCAGACTCATGCCAACTTGTCTATAAGATCTCCACTGCGTAATTTAGTGTTGCTGAGATGTGTTGCTTGTAATGTGTTCTTCAGTTAAACATTATCCAAAGAGTTCAGATCTCATACTCACATTGTTTATCGTGTAAATTCTGCTTTAATGGAACTTACTGTCAAAACTCACATGGCCTAAATCGGGGCAGCAATTGCTTATTGTTATTTATGTAAAGCGCATAAAGCATTGCGATTTAGTATTATCTATCTAAAAGTACACCTGGAACATAAGTACTGGTGTGTCAGTAATTCAGGCAAGGACATTAAGCACAGGTACCAGAACAAGGCACTTCTTCCTTACAATTTGTTTTTGCAATACGTATAAAATATGTTTACTGTGAGCTTTCCGGGAAAGTTTTCCTTTTCTTTTGTGGGTGTTTCTATTGTAGATACATACAGCATTCCAGCTCCTGCCATGGAATGCTTTTGTTCCTGATGCTGAGAAAGATGGAATCCTGTAAAATGCAAACATTTAATTCATCTCATCCATTTTGTTTCCGTGTCTAGCTTAATTTCTTTAATGATTTTATATGAATGGCAAGTAAATTATAGGAAGGAAGGCAAATTTAAGTTTAGCTCTTAAATCCCATGAGCTGAGCATATATTTTCTGTAATTTTATGCCAATATTTTACATGTGTTGTCTAAACCTGTTATTACTTCCGCTAATAGTGTTAGTCTGTTTCAAACATGAAATGTACTTTCCCACAGTAAAAAAAGAAAATCATTATTTAAAGGTCAGAGATATAGAAAGGAAATAATTGTTTTACCTCCTTTTTTGAGGTGCAGATCCAGCTCTAATACAGAGGAATTAGTGGCTGAGTTGCAGGTAATTTTTTTTTTACTTCAATATATGAATATTATAAAAATAGACAAAGCAGGTAAGAGAGGGAAAAAAATCGTGCTGTTGAAGAGGTCAAAAGTAGAAGAATATGTAATTTGTATTTTTCAGTAATACTTCTCAAATATATTGATATTTGAAGCAGTAGCTTGAATGAAAAAGGCATTAACAGTTTCAAGTTAATTTTTAAAATGCTATTTGTTTTAAAGGTGCCTCTTAGGGATAGGAAAATACCAGAAGTTTATGAGAGGTGTGTGACTTGTGGGACTATTCTGATTTGAGCTACTCTAACAAATCTACTGTATATATATAGGTATATATATGCACTATATAGATATATATAGTATAGTGTGTGTGTGTGTATATATATACACACTATACACTGCATGGAACAAAATAGATGAGATTCTATAGTAGATATCTATAGTATAGTGTGTGTATATACAGTGCATGTGTCAATCAAATCCTTTGAGTCATATAATAGTACTAGTGGAGCCATGAACCTGGATTTATAGGCAACTCACATATTTAAATAATTGATACAGAACACTTCACCTGCCCAGCAGACTGGAATCCCAAACGCTATAGAAAGCTCTGAAATTGCATCAATCACTTCTCAAATTTCAACACTGACAAGACTTTTGGCCTTCATCCTGTTACATACAGTTGCCAGTCTCTCCTCTGGCTAAACAGTCACTACGAGATTAAGAGATCTGCATTTCCCATTTGACATCTCACCTTTTCCTTGCATAGTCCCAGTTTAATCTTCCTATTGCGTAACTGTTGCAAAAATGGGTTAAACCACTGTGGATATAAGTATGCTTTCTTCTGAAAGGATCTATATTGTACTGTATAAATAAACAAGTTCTCATATTCTTGGTTAGAATATAAAATAGTTCAGTGTTAAAAAGATCTTGGAACATTCTTCCTGATTCTACAATTTCCTAGTGATTAAACAGAGAAGCTGGAAGGAAGAATAATGAACTGAAGTTTGTCAGAAAGGTATTTGTTTACTTTTTCTAAGTAGCCTGTGAACAAAATTTCTTTTGTGGCCAGAGCCCTGTCTGGACGGCAACACTCTGTGCTGGGTTAGGAACTAGCTGGAGGGCTGAGCCCAGAGAGTGGTGGTGAATGGTGCCACATCCAGCTGGCGACCGGTCACTNTTGAGGTGCTTGAACGTGTCCAGAGAAGGGCAACGAGGCTGGTGAGAGGCCTTGAGCACAAGCCCTATGAGGAGAGGCTGAGGGAGCTGGGATTGTTTAGCCTTGAGAAGAGAAGGCTCAGGGGAGACCTTATTGCTGTCTACAACTACCTGAGGGGTGGTTGTGGCCAGGAGGAGGTTGCTCTCTTCTCTCAGGCAGCCAGCACCAGAACAAGAGGACACAGCCTCAAGCTGCGCCAGGGGAAATTTAGGCTTGAGGTGAAGAGAAAGTTCTTCACTGAGAGAGTCATTGGCCACTGGAATGGCCTGCCCAGGGAGGTGGTGGAGTCGCCGACTCTGGAGCTGTTCAAGGCAGGATTGGACGTGGCACTTGGTGCCATGGTCTAGTCTTGAGCTCTGTGGTGACAGGTTGGACTTGATGATCTACGAGGTCTCTTCCAACCTTGGTAATACTGTGATACTGTTGTCTTAGTGTTTATTGCTTCTTTCTTTACATAGAAAATATTACGTGGAGAAACCTGGAATCTCATTCTTAAAATGTAGAAGTTCATTTTTTGTCTGTCATGTGTAAAGCACAAAAGTAATCTTGGGTATTTTCCCAAAAATGTAAAGTGAGATGTTGCCCAGAAGTCCAGTGTTTTCACTTGTCCTGGTTGCCTTTGTGTCTTGGTTAAAGTTGTGTTTCTCTGGACATCCTTTCTCTTGCATCACAGTTTTGCAATTTGTTCAAAAGTGCCTGACCCTGATTATGTCTGATAGCTGGGAACATATTAAAAATATTTTGAACATTGGCTTTTTGTTTTGGTGACTTAATTGCAGAGATGTATGCAAGTGTTGGTTTTCTCATCCATAAATTGCAGAACAATATTCATATCATTTTGGTAAATAGTTGAATCTTTATAAAGTACTTGGATCTTGCTAGTGGCTTTTGAGTTGGATTTAGGTAAAATTATTTCTCTTTAAAGAGAAAATGAGCTAAATGGATGTAAAATGCAAATCAGATTGATTAGGCATACTCTTTCTTTTCCAGTGAACAAGCACAAGCCCTGGATTGAGACTTCATACCACGGAATCATAACTGAAAACAATGATACTGTAATTTTGGATCCTCCTCTTGTTGCTTTGGATAAAGATGCACCAGTTCCCTTTGCAGGTAGGAACAAACTTCAGCAGCAGCATTTGAGTTTAGGGATTGCTTGATGAAGTTATTTGTATTTGTAAGGAATGAATTTGCAGTACAGAGATAATGTAATCTGAAGGATTTATTTAGAAACTCTGTCTGATTATTTGGCCCATAGGCCGTGAAATGAGCTACTTCTCACAGTGAACCTGTGTGCTTATTAGTTGTGAAGCTGAAGTGGTGGTGAAGAGCACAGAACAGCAGGTTTTCATGAACTATGCATTTTTTAATGAAAACGCAAGGATTCTAAAACTGTTTGGATTAGCTTTTGTTGAAATGCATCATTACAGTTGCCTAAAGGAATAATGCACTGTTAATTTTGTTTACTCATAACAAACCCTGTTTTCTCTCTCCCTATTCCGCTCTCTGGCTGTGGACAAATGTTGTAACAAATATTTAATGTTGCTCCAGTCTCCAGTCTTCTTGTACTTTGTTAGTACTTAGTAACTGTCCAGATTTGGACAGAAAAAATTGAAGGGAGAGTTTGAAGACTGTAGTCAGAGTGCTGTGTGATAGATTGTTATGGATTTGGTGAAATCATAATTGTTCATGGTATTCCTGCATCAAACTCTCTTCCAGCATATAAGGAGTTAACCTTCTGTCTTGGCTGAAGGAATGAGGTTTTTTTTTCAGACCAGCCATAGGAAAATGCTTAGTTTAAGCACTGCCTAAGATACTCATATTCTTTCCTTTTTAGCCACCTTTGTCCACAGCTTATAGCATTTGTTTGGAGTTAGGGGTTAGCAGGTCTGGGTGGGGTGAGGTGTGGGCTTGAGTGAGTGAGGAAAACACTTCTCTTTTTTTTACCTCCTTTTCACTTTCCTCTTTTTTTTTTTGGTTCTTCTTTTATATTTAATAAAGTCGCTAATAAAGTTCAGTAAAGTTTATTATTTCTAGTCCAGTTTCCCTAAGTGTGTTTACTTTATCTCTTTGCCTTCCCTGGGGATGGGAGGACAGAGGTTTCCTTCTGCACAGTTGGGCAGCATATGATTTCTGTGGGCTAGCCTGGTGCTAAACTGTGATATAGATGTGTGGCATATATAAGTTTGTACTTTTATTAGGTCTATTTTTATGACACCTTCTTTCATATTATGAGTTCTTTAAGCAGAAAACAGTTCCTCTGCATGTCAAGCAGTTTTTCCCTTAAAAAGTTCCCTGTTTCATTAGAAATACTTTCTGAAGAAAAGGGAGATCATTAAGGCTTGGTAGCTGTTCTGAATATCTTAAATTATTATACCAAATAAGAATTTTCATCTAAAGAAAGGAACAAGGGCAAATGACTATCCTTGTTCTTGTGGAATACAATCATGTTTACAAAGCAGCAAGTCTAAGTATTTGGCCCAAACAGCCTTTTCCAGCATCCAATAAGTGGTGTTAGTAGCCATTTTCCCCGAGAGCATATACGGGTATAAACCTATACTCTTCAAAACAGAGGTCCACTAATGGTTTCATATATTGAACCCCATTGTAACATCAAGATTGGTTTGTCATTCATGGTGCCCCCATGGTTTATGGATGCACAGAAGGCTTTTCTTCAATAACCGTATATGTACTGGGGTGTTCAATGAAGGAGATTGGGCTAAAGTTAGTCAGAGGTAAAGCCTCTAACAGCATAAAGATATGGATAAAGCAGCCTCAGCATGAACCACTTCCATCTGCTGATCAGTACCTGTGGCACAGTTCCTTCCTAAGGGAGGCATAAACAGTGTCTGTTCAGGTATAAACGGGTGGCCTTTAAGTGTGAGCTACTAATTCTGTTCAGATCAGATGAGCAGGCAAAGATGCTTTGCATAAGGTGTCTTGATTTCTGAACCAAAGGAAAAAGTATGTTTCCAAATATATTATTTTTTTAAACATTCATTAAGAAATAAGCTGTGTAGTGTTGTTTTCTTGTAATTACAAGTTTGACATGTGCAATTCATTCTTCAAAGTCTTTTCTTTGAAGACAAAGTAAGCAGTCTATCTGTGAAATCTTCAGGTACAGTTACCTAATCCATCAGGTACAGTTACTAGGAATCAGTGAAGATCATTCCTAGTGAAAAGATGCCCCTTTTCATTTATGTGTAGAAAATGATCCTTTGAAGAACTGAACTTGCACAGAATGACTGATATTTGTGATAACAATTATTTTAGAGGAGTTTTAATTTAGACTTCAGTTATTGATTGTAAGAAGTATTATGAGGTCTAAGATGGAAAATTCTTCGTTTGTGTTCACAGTAATAGTTCATTTCCAGGAAATACTGTACATTTGGTTTCATGATTGGTTCTACAGACATAATATTATAATACCGATTGAACCCTTAATTCTGCCAAAGGACCTGGGTTCCATATCTGTTTAGAAAAGCTCTATGCTTATTTTTAAGACTTCTGCCATTTCAAATTGTTGGGGTAACTTTTTATTTATTTTTTTTAATTTCTGCTTTATTGTAATGTAATTGTACTTGGCTTTGTAATTAATTTAATCACAGGTCTTAATGGAAAATTCAATTTGCATAATCTATTTATAGTGAGAAAACTGAAAATAGATACAGCATTAGCAATATTCAGTAGCTGTGTAGTTAATAGTATTATGAGGAGGAATTGCTCAAATGTATATGCTTTATTATTGAGAAAGATGACAGGTCACAGTAGATGAAATGCATATTTATTTCACACATTTATTTACTAATGGCTATTTCTGTGTCTTGCTAGTGAGGGTGTAGTCCTTTTGGTAGTCCTTCCATTTATGGCTAGAGCAAGGAGAGCTTCGGTTATAAGGTACAATAGTGTCAAGCCAGAAAGTGAGTAATGTCAAAACAATTGTCTGCATTATGATTTATGAAACAAAGTTAAGGTTGAGATCTGGGATATCTATAGCACTGAAATCTTCAGGACTATGATGATCATGAACTATGCACTGCTACTAGCAGATACCAGCAGATAATGAGACTGCACAGCATCTGCTGTACAGCTCTGGCTTAATGGGAGTGTTAAGGGCTGATCATACTACTCACTTGTGGAAAAGCTCAGAGTTCAGCACTGGAAACCTGGAGGCAAAGCAGGCTTTCCAACTCTGAGATGTCTATTATCCAGGATACTTTGAGCAATATGCAGTTCACCTTGGTCCTCTGGATTGCCCTGATGCACAGATAGTTTATGCAGTTCATGTTCTTCCCCTGACTGAATAATCATTCAGCTGATGACTCCTTTGTTACTAACTACCAAAGCAGAACTGAGCTATTGAGACACATCACGTGTCACACAGCAAGTCTTGCCTGCCCTCAGTGCTTTGGGTTGTTTTCTATGTCTGTCCTCATTTTTATAGTTTAAATGTTAGCTGTGGCATAGACCTACTCTATCAACAGTATTTTCAGTTTCTTTTCTTGGAACTTTAATATTGTTCCTCATACATGTGACTTTGGTCATCTCCATGGCTACAAAAGTAAGTCTTTTATTAACTGTCCTGTCAGTCCTTTCTGGTAGCAGTACACACCTGATGGTGCATATCAAACCTCTCTTCATGGAGGGGTCATAAAAGAAAATAACTGTAATCTACACTTCTGAACTTTTTTCCTCACCTCTGTCTAATGTTTAAAATCAAGGGTGATGACAAAAGAAGGAATCATCTGTGCAGTTAACCTCTCAACAAGTCTGTGTTTCCAGGGAGAATTAATGAGAGGCTAAGAGGACTAAATGTAACGGTGAAAATGCTGGCTGTCAAATGACATCAACTGGTTTCATAAATGGAGCGTGAAGACTTTCACAGGGTTGCAATGAATGGTCTTTGGTGTCTATCTTTTGAATTTATTATGAATTGTGCAATAATTGGAGTACATGTTAAACTCATAGTTCTCAATTATTGTGAGATGCACAACTGCTGACCTAAAAGGTTTTTTCACATACTGGTGATAAAATACAGCAGATCTCTAAACTACCTAGACTCATCAAAACAGCCTGGAACATTTTGCAGGGCATCACAGATCAAAACTCCACCAAACCAAAAACCGTAAAGAAAAGCTTCAAATCTTCTAGAAACAGGTTACGCCTTCCACCCACTCCAAGCAGTATTCTCTAGGTGCATTGCGGGCTTACTTTTTACCTCATTTAGGGAAATTAATTGGAGGAATCTTTTTAAAAGAAATAAGAATCGACCCAAAAGTGGGAATGTTACTTATGCTTGCACCAACCTGCAGGTTCAGCCGTATCACGTGCTGTTATGAGGCTGGAAACCACTTGTAGGATTTAACTCTCATGCTTAAGAGCTATTTCGTTAGAAACAAGGTGAGATGACCTAATCCATTTGACAACATTCTGTTTTGTGCTAGCAAGGAACCCACACAAACTTCTGTAGGATTTTGGAAGGCTGTTTGGAAAGGACATTGATTTGCTTTTTAATAACATCAACTTCTTTTCATCAGCAACATAGAATAGACTCATAGGATCATAGAATCACTACAGACTGGAAGGGACCTCAAAAGATCATCTAGTCCAATCCCCCAGCCACAGCAGGATCACGTAAACCAAGTCATACATCCAGGCGGGCCTTGAACATCTCCACTGATGGAGACTCCACAACCACCCTGGGCAGCCTGTTCCAGTGCTCTGTCACCCTCACTATGAAGAAGTTCCTTCTCAGGATGATGTGGAACCTTTTATGTTCCAGCTTACAACCATTGCCCCTCATCCTATCACTACATGACACTGAGAATAGCCCAGCTTCATCCTCCTGACACCCACCCCTCAAATATTTGTAGACATTAATGAGGTCACCCCTCAGTCTTCTCTTCTCCAAGCTAAACAGACCCAAGATCCTCAGCCTCTCCGCGTAAGAGAGGTGCTCCACATCCTTCATCATCTTTGTTGCCCTTTGCTGGACCCTCTCCAGCAGCTCCACATCCCTCTTGAATTGAGGAGCCCACAAGTGTAAACAATACTCCAAGTGTGGTGTCACCAGGGCAGAGTAGAGGGGGAGAAGAAACCCTCTTGATCTGCTAACCACCCCACTTCTGATCCACCCTAGGATGCTGTTGGCCCTTTTGGTCACAAGAGCACACTGCTGGCTCATAGCCATTCTGCTGTCCACCAGGACACCCAGATCTCTCTCTCCTACACTACTCTCCAACAGGTCAGTCCCCAGCTTAATGGTACCTAGGGTTGTTCTTGCCCAGATGCAAGACTCTACACTTACCCTTGTTGTACCTCATTAAATTTTTCTCAGCCCAGCTCTCCAGCCTGTCCAGATCTCGCTGAATGACAGCACAGTCTGCAGGGGTGTCGGCGACACCACCCAGCTTTGTGTCATCAGCAAACTCGCTGACAGTGCATGCCAATCCCTCATCCAAGTCATCAATGAATAGATTGAACAGGACCGGTCCCAGCACCGACCCCTGGGTCCACTCCACTAGATACAGGCCTCCAGCTAGATTCCATCCCATGGACCATTACCCTCTGGCTTCTACCCTGTAGCAAGTTTACAATCCACCTTACTACCCAAAAATCTAGACCACACTGCCTCAGTTTGTCTGTGAGGATGCTGTGAGAGACTGTGTCAAAAGCCTTACTTAAGTCAAGATCATCACCTTTGATGATACTGTGGCAAAAACTTTGTGTAGCAGTGGAATAGTTTAATTACAATGCGTTGGGCCTGTCAAGGATGTGGGATATCTTGAGAGCCCTGGTTGAAGATGATTGGGATAGTTTATAGGTTTCCTAATTTACATATCTTATTGATTCACACATATTCTATTAATTCTAAGTTCCTCTCTCCTCCCTCTGAAAGTGGCAGAGCTCTGCTTTATGTTGTATCATAGAGGCCTTGAGGTTTAAGGTTTTCTGATAATATGCTTCCCTCCCTTTTCCCAATGATTTACAGTTATGACCCCATGCTCCAGACATCTCTTTGCTAATCTAAACAGCACACAATTAAGAAATTCCAACAGACCACAGTAATCCTTCTTCTTCACTTGGCTATTTCTTTTATCCTCAGAGAAAGAGCAGCTTGTTAATGCAATTTCTGCCTCTTCTTCTTGTCAGAGGAAAACTGTGCCAAATAGTTCGTTCACAACAAAGTTCATTAGCTATCAAACTTTAATAACAATCAAAGTTCATTAACTATTCTAGTATTCTATTAAGCTTTAATAACAATCTACACAACTTATCAGTTGCTTTCCCACATGCAGCTAACATGGTGATAGAAGTACTGCAATACAGATAATAATAATGTTCTATAATTTACTTTTATTTTCTTATGAGTTTGAAAATAACAGGATAAGTACTTAGGGTTAATGAATGAGAGCAATTGCCAGCCTATTATAGACATTAGTCTCCATAAGAAAACTGTATTTTAATTAAAATTTAATTCAAGCATTTAAAAATAACTTATTCCTGTTGTATTACAAAGAAAATGAAGTGACAATTATTCCACAGCATTTGCTACAGCTAACTGCAGACCTAGCATGTTGTGTTGCTGTTGTAAAGCCGTGTGGATTCCTTTTTAACCATATGCTTAAGAAGAAAATTGGCATGAGGTGCATTGGTACTTGATTGATTTGTTAGTACATGTGATGGATTTAATGGCTATTTCTGACGTGACTTGCAGCAACTCACTGGAATGCTTGTCTTGGAGAATTTCCAAGTGTGCTAATGAAAAAGTTATGAATGATGACAGGAACTACTAATGTCAAGGTTGATGTGGAACCTGGAGTCCAGAAATTAAATTAAATATCATACTATAATTAATACACTTACTAGAATTGAAAGGATTATAGTAATTTAACATCAACCTCTAGGGAACACTTTATGGACAGTGTGGCCATGGGAGGCCATAATGAGGGGACATTCAGATTAGATCTTAGGGAGAAATTCCTCACTGTGAGAAGCAGTGAGGCACTGGAAAAGATTGCCCAGGGAGGTTATGGATGCTTCACCCCTGGAAGTGAAGTTTGATCTATATCATATCTGAGGTCCCTTCCAACTCAAAACATTCTATGATTCTGTGACTAGGACTTTTTTTAGGTCAGCAAAGCTTGTACATCCCATACAAGCTCTGTTGACTTTCATGATTTTTCACCCATTTCTACTAGCTCAGTGTTGTTCTTATTTGTGGAGGGTGGCTGGTGTATGGGAACTGTATACTAGGAAGAGCATTGTAAAAGGCAATGGAGATACTATGCAATGAAAAAGCAATCATGCGTAATGAAAAGCCCCAAAAGCTTTGTATACAATTTTTGATTAAAAAGGGTCTGTTTGAATCAAACGGGGTCCAGCTGTTGCCATCTGTCAGTCCTTTACAGAACACATTGGTCCTGTCTATCTAGGGATGTGCCTCATATGGTGGATTAGCAGTGTCACAGGAGAAGATAAAGACTGCTGAGTATGGGGCTGAACACTCAACCAATTCACTGAAAATGAAATAGTCTTATACTTCAGTTTGCAAGATTCAAGTAGAAGGTACTCCCTCCTGTGTACTGGAAAGTGTGTGCTTATATTGAATATGAAAGCACTTTATCCTAGATTCTCTCAGTAATCTGCTTGCTGTGGCCTGACTTGCAGGGCAAGAGTTATTTTGCTTCAAACTTTTATAGCACATGAATGTGGCTTTGTTGAACAGGGCTAGATACAGGAATAATCATTTGCATACTGACATAATCTTATATTTCATTTTGGTATCATGATATCTTTATCGAAGAGAGGGAATACACTGCCCCGGAATCAACACTTCTGTTGTTTAACTATGCAAATATAAAGGTAGCCAAACTTCCTAAGAATTGAAAAAAAAAATCCACCTTGATTTCCCAAATAACAAGAGAATATTCAGAGGAAGTGGAGTCCCCCAAGGGTTGGTATGGGACCAGTAGTCTTCAATTTATTCATTAATTACTTGGATGAGGGATTAGAGAGTACTGTTAGCAAGTTTACTGATGACACAAAGCTGGAAGGAGTCACTGACACTCCAGCAGGCTGTTGTGCCGTTCAGCAAGACCTGGACAGGCTGGAGAGCTCGGCAGGGATAAATTTATTGAACTAGAACAAGGGTAATTGTAGAGTCCTGCATCTGTGCAAGAACAACCCCAGGTACCAGTATAGGTTGGGGACTGACCTGTTGGAGAGTAGTGTAGGAGAAAGAGACCTGGGTGTTCTGGTGGACAGCAGGATGTGTATGAGCCAGCAATGAGCCCTTGTTGCCAAGAGGGCCAACAGCATCCTGGGGTGGATCACAAAGGGGATGGTTAGCAGATCGAGAAAAGTTCTCCCCTTCTGTTCTGCCCTGGTGAGACCACATCTGGAATCTTGTGTCCAGTTCTGACCTCCTCAGGTTGAGAAGGACAAAGAACTGCTGAGGGAGTCCAGTGCAGAGCCACAGAGATGATGAAGGTAGTGGAACATCTCCCTTATGAGGAAAAGCTTTAGCTTAGAAAAAGGGAGACTGAGAGGTTACTTCATTAATGTTGATAAATATGTAAAGGGTGGATGTGAGGAGGATGGAGCCAGGCTCTTCTCAATGTCAATAGGACAAGGGGAAATAGGTGTAAGCTGGAACATGGGAGGTTCTACATAAATATCAGAAGGAACTTCTTCATAGTGAGAGTGACAGAGCTGCCCAGGGGGATTGTGGATTCTCCTTCTCTGGAGACGTTTCAAGGCCACCTGGATATGTTCCTGTGCAACTTGATCTAGGTGATCCTGCTGTGTCGGGGGGATTGGACTAGATGATCTTTCAAGGTTCCTTCCAAACCCTAATGTTCTGTGATGAGAACTAATCAATGATTCTGAAAATGTATTTACAAGGTGTAAAAAAATCCCTTAAGGCAGAAAGCTATGGACTATCTTACGGTATGGTGATGTTTAAATTCTTTTGATTTATTTTAAACCTTATTTTTTAGGTTTAAGGTAACAGCAAGTCAAAAGCATTAGTTAACTTTGTGAGGCATCTGGAGCTAAACGCTGTGTACGTTTTGGCTACTTGTAATGATCATCTTCAGCAGGACATCCCCATGTGCCGTGATGAAGCTAAGGCTGTAGTAGTTATTTTTTTTTTTATCACTGATATTTTACTCACGGTACCATTTCTGTATGAGTTCGTCTGAGATCCAAAGACTGAAGTACAGCTTCTTTATTTAAAATAACATCATTTCCTAGGGCAGTTTTATAAACTGCTATACAGAAGATGAAGTTAGTTCTTATGTTTAGCCTCGAGGGTGAGTCATAATCATAGAAAGTACTGACTTACCTACAGATTAAAAGTTTAAACTGTAGATAAATAATAACTGTTTATTACATGTTTTTGCAATACATTTTATTATGAAAAAGTTTTTTAACTCCGTTCTTATGATAAAGATGCAAAAATCTAACTACTGGCACATGAATGAAAGCATATTTAAGAATGATGCTTCAGCTTTCAACAAAAAAGTGAAAACTGAGTTGTTATACCCAAAATTAATGGGAAATAGTTTAAGTGACTCAGATAAGCTGTACTGATCTCACGTTATAATTAATGTTTTAGGCTGATAAGTCTTTCAGTAGACTCTGTGAATGTAAAGTCTGAATACACAAAAGACAACAGATTCTGGCTTTTTTCGTGTGGTTTTGTGGGTGCTGCAGTCAAAACATTTATTCAGGCTTCATCTCAAGTGAAATTTTTTTGACTTCATTCTAACTGTGCAGAAGAGTATTAACTGCTATCATACAGTATGATTTACGGAAAACTCTCTTTTTTTGGTGGTGCCTTTCACTGTGCCTTTGCTCTGTTTGAATGAACCAATGCTGCTTTGTTGTGCTGGCTTTTAGGTTTACACCTCAGTAAAAACAGGCTTTTTAAGAGGTTGGCACAGATCAGTATAGATCAGATTTTTTTATCAGGCAACCAAAATAAGTAACATCACACTTCACGAGGGTGCACAGAGCACAAAAGTAGGGCATAAGAATTAATATTTCAGTATTCTGCACTTAAGCCATTACGTGCTCTTTTGCTGATGACAATGGAAGCAACTTAAAAAAGGAGTGAAAAGAGAGGAGCCTTCCCTCTCTTCCATCAGTTGTCAATAAAAACGTGAACTGACTGAGAAAGGCTGTGATCTTCTATCTTGTATTTCCACTTCACACCTCAATGTTAGACAGTTTCCTCGTAAGATTGTTTTGTCTTGTTCTTGTCTATGAATTACTTCCTCTTTGACCCAGGGTAGGTGTGTGTAATTTTTCTTTAAAGGAAATAAAGCTCGGAGAACTTGGGAAATGAAAATTTAATATTTTCCTCTGACAGACTTTGGGCAGATGTTGAAGTTCCCAGTTTGATTACCACTCATTATCTGGTTACAATCAACACCCACTTCAGAATCTATTGAAATAAATTATGATTATTAATGTAATTGCTGCCTTTTACCTTCTTTGTAGAAACCTATGGACTGTGGTGTGCATCCCTCTTCTTTTCATATTCCAACAGTCACTTGAACTTTTCCTGCCATTTGTATATCTTTTTATTTTGCAAGATGGCTTCTACCATTTTCAAAACCATAGGTTCTTGAGGTTTTGGAGTGGTCAAAGTACATGCATGTACATAACTTACTGTCAGAATGCAGACAAGGGAGCTGTGTCTGTGTATAGTTACCTCCTCAAAAAAATTCTAGCCATGTAAAACCATCCAAGTATTTAATTTTCTACTGAGGAAGTGTTAAAGCAGTAGGCTAATCCTGAAATGCAGCTGCTTACATCTCACATTGCAACTTGTTCAGTTGCATCAACTTCATAATCATTTAACATTACCTTTCTTAATTTTTTTTTACCTTACTTGACACTTGAAAAAGAACTTCAAGACACAGTTGCTCTGTTGTCTACCAGATTATTCCATATATAATCAGTCCACTAGTACTGGATTGAATCACTTTTCCTCAGAGAGACAAACCATTTCTGTTTTATGCTGTGTTTCTGCTGAATGTGTTGAGCAGCAGAGCTGAGCAAAGGGGCAGCATGCTGTATAAAGGTGTATGTACAATCAAAGGATGCCAGCTACACACCATCTCCCGCTAAATAGCATCTGTTAAGGTTTTGATGACCGATTTTTCTCACAAATAGTCCGTAGCATATGGTCTGCACTTACAGAACAAGGTTTTTAAGTTTAGACAATACAGTAAATTCTGACTTCAGTGCTATTAAATGATGACAGAAAATCCACTAACTCAGGAAGACGATCCTGAGTTCACTTTTTCATTTACAAGTTGAAGTTTTGGAGGTGAGTATACTTTTATAAAATAGTCAGAACCTTGGGCTGTGTTATGGCAACGAGGAACCCGATGCCTCGAAAATGTGTTCTACAATCACCCTGAAAAAATCTTGAAAGCCTACACTTACTCCTCTTGCTACAATGGAATAGCATCCTGCTGCATGCTGGGCTCTTCAAGCAAGAACCAGAGTGTTCTCAGATATCCAATTTTTGTGCACTTCATTGTAAACAACTGTGTGGGTCTAAAAGGTTATACACAAATGCTTTTTGTATTTCAGCTTGTTTTAGGCTGGTCTAGGTGATCCTGCTGTGGCAGTGGGATTGAACTAGACCTTTTGAGGTCCCTTCCAATCCCTAATGATTCTATGATTCTAGGTTAAGTGGTCATCATAGGTGATGGAAATTTGTTTCATTTAAGTTTCGTAGGCTTTCAAAATTAACTGAGGATTGCTCTTTGTGCTGCTCCACAAATCTATAAATACATATGTGTATTTGCAGTCTGTTATCCCACCTTTCATTTCTTACCACACAATACTGTAACAGTCATAGGTTTTGTGATGAAGCAGTGACAACTTCACTAACATTAGAGTTTTGTACCAGTCCAGCCAGGTCTCTTTGACTTGCACTGACATCTGTATAAAGAGGAATACTTTGCTTGGTGTTGCAGCTGTTGGCAGCTACTGACACTAATACTTTCTGTTGCTTCCTTCTGGAGTGATTTTTAGAAGAGAAAAACAGTGATTGTCATGAAACCAAACTGACACTTATTCCCTATGAAGGGAAACAACATCCCTACTAATTCTAGTTGTTTACTTTTGCATCATCTATAAGCCACTTGTGCATTTAATAAATTAAGTTCAGTTGATTAAGAAAATGGACAAGATCCACAGCATTGAGTCAAATTTCCTTGTGGCATGAGCTATCATTATGCTACTGTAAAAATGGAAGGTAATGTTCTGGTTCAATAATATTTTTCTAATTTATTCTCCTAATCAGGAAAATAGCTTTGTTTCAAAAATCCTCTTTACAGGATTTTCTAATTATCAGAAAATTAATTTAATTAATGGTGTCATATGTCCTAGACAATTGACAAGATTAATGAGGCACACACTATGACATCAGTGAATTTTTATGTGTAATTTTTTTTTGCTTTTTTGTTAGTGAATCTGATTTTTTAAAACAGTACACAGATGCAAAAGTTCAGTTCTGTGACTGATTTAAATCAATATTTCTGTTGGCTTCCAAGGTAAATAAAGCAGCTTCAGTGTTTTAGGATATTAATGAGTAAACACAAATTACAATAATATGTCAGTGCACACTCTTGGCCTCTCTAAAGTGTGTGATGCAAAATACTGCTGTTTGGGGAAAAGTGACCATCCAAACTGCTTTTAAGAAATAAAAGCAACTAAAAATTTCATCTGAACCAAAAATCCAACCCAATTTCCCTGCGTCCCCAATTTTTGCTGGAATAGCTCTCCATCTTCTACTTTATGACTGTGACTGTGTTGTTACAGCAGTTAAATGACTGCTGGATCTGCCAGTATCAAAAGTGTAATGGCTTAAAAATTGTACATGTAAAATTTAATATTTAACAGTTATTTGAACCCACTGCTCTGTTAATGATGACTCGAGTCCTGGCTTTAGTTGTCATTTCTTGTGGTGACATGCACAACGCAGTTCCTTGAGTTTTTTTTCCCCACATCCTTTCTGTAAAATGCAGGTTTCTAATGCACAAACGTCTTCCTGTGCTCAGCAACCCTGTGGCTATTTTCAGGATGGACTTGATCTTCCCAGTTTCTAGCACTTGAAGAACTGAAAAATTCAGTATCAAATTCCCATTACCTGTAAGGCAACATTAATATGCTACTGCAACAAAACGGCTAATCTTTATCAGTGGGATGAGAATGGTATCTCCAGGGTGGCTGAGAAAGAGCAGCAAAAGAGAAATAAATATGCTCTTAGCTATCTCTGTTCTTTCTTTTCTCTGGTCTCTGACTAATATATCTGTTTCCACAACTAATTCTTCTTGAATGTTTAACTATCTGCTGAAAACAGCAGTAATACCCAAGAAAGTCTGGGCTGATTTGCATCAGGGTGTCTAGCAACTATTTAGCATGGAAATCCTGGGTGTTATTAATTCAAGTAGATATACTGGTTTTGGAATTTGTTGTTTGCTATGTATCAGAAGCGTTTATGTTAACACTCTCATCTTCTGCTACTTGGGGTTAGACGGTGGCCCTGTTACCAGATCTTTCCAAAGACATAGTGTGTAGAAATAGATAGCTTGGACATCAGAGACTTCACAAAATATGTAGGCCAGAAAGCAGAAGAAGAAAGGGCAGAAATCCTTCCTTACTGCTAAAGACTTATCCTGTATGTTAAAGCCTGACTTTGGGTGTAAATTGCAAAGTCAAACACAAAAGTACCTGAGGAACCCAGAGCAAACATTTCTTCCAGGCTATGAAGACTGGCAAGGAAATGGAGAAGACAGAGCACATACACGCAACAGATACATTGAATGAGTCTTGTAATAAGCTTTCTTCATGTACCAGCACTGTGCTGCCATGCAGATATTTTCACAGTATTTTGGAGGGGTTGACGTGGTGAAACAACTGTGTTTTTACATACAGCTTCTGGAAGACATGTTACGGCAAACTAAGCAGTAATTTATTGTGTGGTGTTACTTATGACTCAGATAGTCCTTCGTATGTATCCTAGGATGGTTGTATGGTGGTTTGACTAATGTTCAAAAATCAGAATAAAGGAGTGTGGCTGTAAGAAGGGTGTCTGTATAAAAGCTCTATGGAAATGCTACGTTCTCACAGTGGGGCTGAAATGTGGTTCTTTCTGTTGGATTGTTTCTTGGTGCCAACACCAACTGTGATGGACTTTGTGTGATTGCTTTGGTGGTAGTGGTCCTTTTACTAATAATTTTTGAAGTATTTGCAGCTCTCATACTGAAAGTCTCCTTTGTTGTTGGTGACTATGAAAGAAAAATAGTATTTTATCAGAGACAAGTGATGTGTGAAAAAAGGAGGCACCATAAGAGTCACAACCACTTTGCAGGGAGAAATATAGGCATAAGGTAGTTCACTGGAAGAGCATAATAGGAAAATGCAACATCTACTGATGGATGCCTGCTTCTTTCAGCTCTTTGTCTGTTTAAAGTATTAAAGGGGTTCAGTCTTCCTTTTTATGATGAAAAGTTTTCTCATTCCATACTATTATTTTTAATTTCCTTGGGCAATCCTATAAACTTGAATGTGAATTTATAGTGCTTAGGGTGCTTCCTATTCCTATAACTGGTTCAAAGAAGTGATTTCTGTTAGCTATTGTATCATTTCTGACTGAACATAAAAGTAATGGTTTGGTTTTGTAATGTTCTTTATCTCTCTAAGTTATCATGAGCATAAAATATTTCCCAAGCATTATAACAAGATTAAAATTCAATTTGAGTGCTGAATTATGCATGGGTTTCAATTTGGCAGTATTTGAAGAAGTTTTCATTTCTCAGTCGTTTAGTATTAGGAGAAAATGTCTAATATCAAATGTATTTTTAATAGCTATTTCCTTGTATTAGATAACACAGTTAACATCTATTCTACCAAAATGTCTAAATATTTAATTTTTACTGTTTGTAGTGCCCAATCTTTTTGATAAATGGAATGTTTCTATTTCTCGCTAAGATTTGGGAGAAGCAAGCACATAAACAAAATTATTTCCAGAAGGAAGAAAAATCTGCTTAGTTAATTATTTTCCTGAAATATACATTAAGGAAGTAATATTTATCAAGCTGCCAAAATATGCAAATAACAGCTGGCAGAGTAAAGCCTGAAAAACATTAATAAAAATTCACTGCGATTAAGCAGTTTAAATAAGGAATAGGATGTGAGTAGCATTAAGATATTAAATGGCGCTAGAAATAAATGAATAATGTAAAAAAATAAAAGCTGTTAAGCAGAGTTGAAGCTTTAAATCCAGATTTGTTCTCTAATAATTTTTTTCTTTCACTATCTGAGTTGAAACTACAGGCACTTTTTTCTTTTTTAACTGATATATATGTATAAATAAGTACTCAGAACAAATTGGAATCAGTTTTCTGGAATTAAAAAAAAAATATCAAAACCTAACTTTCCCATTTCTTCAGTTTGATTCTCAGATCTTCGTAATCCTCTAATCAGAGACCTTCCAGGGTTTTGGAAAGGCGAGATTACTTAGTCCTCAGTATGTACTGAAAAGCAGAGCCATTAGAATGGTGCTGTTTAGGTGCATCTCTGTGATTTAGAATTTCTGTTACTATTTTTAAGTAACACGTGCATGTAGCCACCAAACTTTGTACCTTTGTATAAATTTATCTTGAACTTCTTAGGTGTACAGAGAATTCAATTAATTCCACTTTGAACTTGATTCTATAAGTGCTGTCATCACTTCAGCTCTGATTTACCTCTTTGCTTGAAACATTTGCATAAATTATTAGTGTTTGAGTGTGTCCGTTCTTGCTACAAATCTGATATAGCAAATTTTATTTGCTTTACTGGTTCATAGTTTTAAGTTACAGAATGTGCAAAATGATGCAGATGAATTTATGAATAACCACATCCATCCTCATGAACTGGAGTTGAGGTCTCTAAGTCTTTAGGATACTTCTGAGCATTCACATAAATGCTTTCGTTGAGGAATTAATGTCATAGAGTATTTTGACATAAAGCAGATGGATGAGATGTGGAAAAACTCCTAAGCATTTTAAATCTATGTTATTAGTATTTAGAGTATTAAGTGCCTCTTGGCATGAACTAAAGGTGTTTAATTTTTGTATCCATTTAAGAAATATTAGCTGTGACATTAAAATGCTGTATACATGTTTTAGTTAGGCAAAAGTAATTTGGGGGTTACTGTGTTGGGAACCTGGAGGTTTTCACTTACTATTGGAGAATTTATAACACACCTAATAAAATAGTTTTAGTCAAGTAACTTTTTTACACCCATACTGAAATAATTTTTCCCTTTCATCGTAAGCAAGGTTTTACTTTTGCAATTGTTTTGTTGTATAAACCTCTGAAACACTTGAATTAAAATAAATTGTAATGCTGGTCAAAGATGGGTGGATTGATAATCACTTATTTTACACTAATTTGTCAAAGGGGTATATGGTTGTTACTGGAAAATGAAATCAAATTACTTCAGATTTTATATTGTTCTTTCAGAGTAAATGTTTCAACACCTTCATCAGTTAGGAATTAGCTTAGCTGCTTGAGTTTTGGGCAAACAGCAACACATAAAATTTCTGTTTTCAGTTTGTCTCTGAAATGAATTTGTGGGAGTGGGAAGTAATGAATTCAAACCCAGGTGAGAGGGTTGTCCCCACTGTGGGATGATGTTCTTACTGCCAAATACATCTTCACACAAGTAGTTATTAAAGTCATGAATTGTCCACAGAATAAAATCGCATGTTCTTTTTTTATTTTTGCATGATCTGTCTGTTCTACACCAGAGTAAAGGAAACTTTAGAAATGCTGTTATTTGCCATGAGGAGCTCTGAGCTGGAGCACTGATTCCAGTCAGAAACCTGGAGGCACATTGGTATCCAATGGCACTGTGTTGGCATCTATAAAAGCTGTTTGAGAGAGATCCATGGCAATGTCAGTACACGCCAAAATGGTAACCAAAGAAGTCAATGAAATGTGAAGATTTAGTAGTAACATAATAAAAAACAAGAAGAAATAGCTAGTTTGCTACTGTCTAACTTCATGCATATATCCATCCACACTTCCTTTGGGATGGGTTTTACAGAATTACTTCCATTAACTGTATAATCTAGTTGCAATGTAACTCAGTTTTTGTTTGTTTGCTCTGTTTATCCTGATGTCTCATTCTCTAAGATAAGTTGTTTACCTATAGTTTAGAAGAGCCTGTTTTGAATGCAAATCAAATAGAACTTTGATCAAATAGAAATGTAAAAAAACCCCAAAAACACATTTTAGTATTTATTTGCAATTTAAATGTCAAAATCTTTTCTTAACCAGCATAATATTCAGTAATACAGAAGATACTTTGATTATCAAGTCTTGCCTAAGGTTTTCCAGAAGTAAATCTTGGACTTAAAGGCATCTTACAATTAGTTCCCTGATACTAGTACCATGGCTGTTGTGTTCTCTGTGTTCTGTCTATGAGGGGAAAAAAGTCAACAAACTAAGACAGTTTTCTGTGGAAGCTTTGGGTCACAGTATCACAGTATAACAGTAATGATAAGGTTGGAAAAGACCTTAAAGATCATCCAGTCCAACCTACTCAACTACTTCTTAACTACTGAAGTCAGTTAAATCTACTAAAGACCTTAAAGATGAGAAGGCTGTTGGGCTTCTCAGTATTCAGAGAGAGAGACTTCTGTCAGCACAAATATTGGTGTGGTACATTCCTAGTGCCCCGGGTACCTGAGCGCATCAAAATCACTGGCATTTACATGTCCAGCTGAATTTCAATGTACTTCTATTTTTTTCTCTCTTAATTGGTCAAGGACTGCTGTCTAGGTGTCTCTTGCCCTCGTGCTCAAGGTTTCCATCATCTGATGACAAAATGGATCACGTTTGCAACTTTTGATCTGAGAAGCAGAATTTTTCAGCAAATAAGGCAGAAAACAGGGACATGCAGGAAATGTTCAGACACATTCCTAGGACATTATGATATTGATCTTTTTCACAGATTCTGTTTGCATTTCAATCAGTTTCTACTACCAGTGAAACTGGCAGTAGTTGAAGGCTGTAATTTTGTTCAAGGCACCAGCTAAACTTCTGTGTGTTTAACAGCTACTTTCTTGTGCACGGGTCTTGAAACATGTTGAGTAAAAGAGAAACATTTGAACAGATCCTGCCAGACTCACAAATAGTTAGATTTCATATTATATTATATTATGAAAATTACTAAGAATATAAACTATAGGCTTTGTAATTGTAGACTTTGTAACAGGGATATTGTCCTTCAGATGACAATTAGGAGTTGGCAAGTCTTGACATTCTTGTGTTTACATTGACTTCAGATAATGGCATTTGCATAACTGCATTTGATTAACAACTCTTATATAGAATATTTACTGTGGGTATATACTGTCCAAAGATCCAAAGCATGTAGGCATAGTTAACAGAAGAGTTACACTAGGAGACTGCTGAACAAGAACTGGCTGCATGTTGCTCTAAGCCACTTTTGGATTGAAAACAGACACTGAGCAATTAAAGATCTAATGCACTAACAGAATTGGTTTTGAAAACAGAGGTGAAGCGTGCACATTAAGAACAGAAGCAAATACTCTTCCCTTGGTGCAACAAGCAAGCCCTGTAAGCCGCTCTCTGGGGCAGAAACTTTTATATTCAGAACAATCATATGCAGATTTAAATCCATTCAGGATGCTATGGCCAGTTCCTGACATTTTATTGGCTGTAGCTAAATATCACAGTTTAGAGTTTGTTAGAATGACTTTTATAGATGTGCTTTATTCAGAGATATAATTACCTCTTAACTGTAGCTATATGAAGTAATTTCTTATGGACAGACTTAAATAATACTGTTCTTTCTAATTTACTTGCTATTCTTTTTTGTTGTTCTTTAGGTTTTTTTCCTGTCCTTTATAATTTCTCTTATGTCTTCCACAATTTAATTGAGCTGGGGAGTGGATTAGATTTTCCTTATGATTATGCAACTGTCTCATCTCTCTGGCAGCTGCTAGCCAACCCAAGTGCTTATAAATGATAATACATTATAAACTCCTGGGTCAGAAACTTTTGCATGTTTTATGCAGGAGAAAAAAGAAGGTGAGTGACCCTTTTGTGTATAGTAAATAGCAAGGGTAGTTTTCCCTGAAGGGTCTTGCTTATGTGATAGTGGTTCACTGAATGTTCATATCTGATTTAGTAAATTGTTAGATTATAGCAATCAGGATGCTGACTGGTTGAATAATGAGATTCTGATGACTACCAGCTTCCTGATGATAAGTGCTTCAACAACACTAAGAGCTGTAAGATGTGTAAGGTGAGCCTTTAGTATTTAAAAATTGTAGTACAAAAACTTTTATAGGATTCTTAAAATTCTAATAGATTAAGCTTAGCTTGCCTTTCAGCTTGTGAACTCCTGAGAGTAGGGATTGTTTTTTTATCTGTTTTTCAGAATTGATTAACAAATTAATGATGGGGTATCTCTATGAGTGCAGGGGGCTCAAGGCAAAATGGTGGTTAGTTTTGGCAGATGCTCGAGCAACCCACACATCACAAAGGTGTCACAGAGGTTACCTTTACTATCTCAGAGTTTTGTTTCTCTTCATGATATTTATGCAGAGAGTGGGTGCATTAATACAAACATGTTCACATAGACAGATTTTCTAGTGTTGGCACAGTTCTATCTGATGCTAAGTAGTCAGCCATAGTGCTTGGTTTAGCTGTTCCTTTTTGATCAAAGCTGCTTAGTCAATGAGTATACAGGGGTGGTTTAGAAGGCTTTTAAAAGAGTAAATGGCAGATACTGTGATCATTATATATTCTATTTATCTATAATTCATTTGATCATTGGAGTAGCATTTCATAGCAACTGTTGAGAGGTAATTCCCTGACATGTATTTTTTAAGTTTGTACTGAATTTTTTATTGCTTTATTCATTTCTGTAAGGCCACACGTTTTAATATCATCCTTGAATGTCAGGACCCTCCTTAAGTTGCTCAACAGGCTGTAAGAACAGAAGCAAAGTGAGAGACAGCATTATCCAAGAAAGTGCTGGCAATATAGTTTTTGTGTAAATATTAAATTTTTATCATTAGAAGTATTTGAGTGGTCTTAGTTCAGTGGGATAGAGCTTAATGTGGTCCTATTAGGAGCATCTATTGTTTACAAGGACTGTCACTGCTTTTATGAATTCTTGATGTGGCAGCAGATCAGTTCAGAGGAATTTAATTTGAAAAACCCCACAGAATCCCTTTTATGAGATTATTAAATTAAGTATTTAATTTTAAATTCACAAATTAATAAGAAAATGTGAGAGGATTTATGGGTTCTGCCCTATTCCTAGACTTTATGACTTTACATTAAGCTGGATAGTGAACACTGAATATCAAAATAACAGTAGTTGAAATTAAAGGAACAAAAAGGCTGAACTACCGCGCATTAGAAAAATTAGGCAGAGTAGCCTTTCTTTATTGAGCAGCGACACTGTAGAGTACCAGCAATAACATCACTCATGTTTGTGAGTTTTGATGTAAATTATTTCTTAATGTAGCTGGAAATTAAATTTGTTGTCATATAACTACCCCAGCTTGTTTTGTTTTCACAGCAACATTAACTACTAGGTTGTTCCTTTCTTCTGGAACAAAATATTGCACAATGTTCTTACATGTACCATTTCAGTGAACTCGGGAGACTGTACATGCCACTGTGCAGAGATTGAAGCTGAAGCCTGGTCCTTTTTGCTCAAAGCTCTGTGAAACATCTTGGGATGCAATCTGGGTCTAGACTGGACTGAACCAACTGTCCAGTAAATAAAGGGAAGGGCAATTTCACATTCATTTTTACCCCTAATGGCAACAATTAAACAAGTGTCTACTCAAACTGAAGGCTGAATGTGTGCACGGCTCTCAGTGACATATACTTTGTTCAGTTGGCCCAGGACCAGTCTAATTTTCATGGCTTCATGGAGAAAAAAATGTACCTATGTTGAGGAGGGTGGCATTAAATTAAACTTCACTGTCCTCTTGGAGGTATCCTATTTATGTGCCATGAAGAGACATTGGAGTGCTAACAGCTTATAGGGCTTCTGCTTTGGCAGCTGGTTATTTAGGTGAGAGATTTCTGTGTGACCTTAGCAAAATATTGTTCTGTGCTACAGAAGGAGGGAGATAAACACTTCAATTCTTTTCAAAGGGCTCTGGTAAACCTTCCAGTGGAAAAAGCTCTGAATCTGGTAGTAGACTAGTGTTACAGAGGTGAGCTAGACTTATTAACCTGGTATTTCAGAGCCTTTTATTCCTCTACACAATATAACTTATTTGATAGGACTATCAGATTGTGGTTCAGAGAAATGAAGAAGCAGAACCTGGCATCTTTCATGTAGAGGGTGGACCCCCGTGGTTAAACAGTGGAGCTGCTGGGAAAACTCAAGAGGAAGANAAAGTATCATGGGATGAAGCCCTTGAGGAAAGAGGAAGCCAGGACAGCTGGTTAGTATTCAAGGATCCCTCATGGATCAGTCCTGGGACCAGTCTTATTCAACATCTTTGTCAGTGACATGGACAGAGGCATTGAGTGCAGCAGACATGCTGGAGGGCAGCGATGCCATCCAGAGGGACCTGGACAGGCTGGAGAGGTGGACACAAGCCAACCTGATGGGGTTCAACAAGACCAAGTGTAAGGTCCTGCATCTGGGCTGAGGCAATCCTAAGCACAAATACAGGCTGGGCAGTGACTGGCTGCAGAGTAGCCCTGGGGAGAGGGACTTGGGGGTGCTTGTGCACGAAAGGCTGAACATGAGCCGGCAGTGTGCACTTGCGACCCAGAAGGCAAACTGGATCCTGGGCTACAGCAGAAGAAGTGTGGCCAGCAAGTCGAGGGAGGTGATTTTCCCCTTCTACTCTGATCTGGTGAGACCCCACCTGGAGCACTGCATCCAGTTCTGGAGGAGGCTCGGAGCTGACCATATTGTGGCCTTCCAGTATCTGAAGGGGTCTGACAAAGAGGCTGGGGAGGGGCTTTTTAGGATATCAGGTAGCAACAGGACTAGGGGGAATGGAGCAAAGCTGGAGATGGGTAGATTTAGAGTGCATGTGAGGAGGAAGTTCTTCACCGTGAGAGTGGTGAGAGCCTGGAATGGGTTGCCCAGAAAGGTGGTTGGGGCCCCATCCCTGGAGGTGTTTAAGGCCAGGCTGGATG
>VXBP01003634.1:156193-182017 GCA_013400115.1 Rhinopomastus cyanomelas | reverse complement strand
GGGTAGATTTAGAGTGGATGTGAGGAGGAAGTTCTTCACCGTGAGAGTGGTGAGAGCCTGGAATGGGTTGCCCAGAAAGGTGGTTGGGGCCCCATCCCTGGAGGTGTTTAAGGCCAGGCTGGATGGGGCTCTGGCCAGCCTGATCTAGGGTGGGGTGCCCTGCCCATGGCAGGGGAGTTGGAACCGGATGACTCCTGTGGTCCCTTCTAACCCTGACTGACTGTATGACTTGGTGTAGGTGATCCTGCTGTGTCAGGGGGATGGGACTGGATGATCTTTCGATGTCCCCTGCAACGAGGGGGATTAAGGAACTGGAGCACCTCCCTTATGAGGAAAGGCTGAGGGAGCTGGGTCTCAGCTTTTAGAAGAGGAGACTGAGGGGTGACCTCATTAATGTCTATAAATATTTTGAGAGTGTGCGTCAGGAGGATGGAGCCTGGCTCTTCTCAATGTCATCTAGTGATATGAAGAGAGTCAGTGGTTGTAAGCTGGAACATAGGAGGTTCCATATAAATACCATATGGAACTTCTTCACAGTGAGTGTGACAGAACACTGAAACAGGCTGCCCAGGCAGATTGTGGAGTCTCCTTCACTGGAGATGTTTAAGACCTGCCTAGAGGTGTTCCTGTGTGACTTGGTGTAGGTGATCCTGCTGTGTCAAGGGGATTGGACTAGATGATCTTTCAAGGTCCCTTCCAATCCGTAATGTTCTGTGAGTCTGTGTGATTTTGCGATAACTCTGCCTGGAGAGCTTTTTGGTTCTTTTTGCTGAGACACATTTGTCTTTATTAAGTAAAACTGCTGAAAAATCTTTCCAGCTGCTCACAATTTCAGAGTTCATTTGCAAGGCTTACAGAAAGGATAGTCCTTTATTACGAATTACCTGGAAGGTGAGGGAATGAATGCCAAACACCTGCACTATGGTGTTCAGGGTTGAAAGTTTCCTATTTCCCACTTAAAATTCACTGTCGGAGGCTTGGAGATACTGTCTTATTCAGCTGTGTTTTAAGCATTAAAATTATTCTTCCCTTTCAGGAAAACATTTCAGGAAGACTGCTGCTAGCAGTCTGATTTGTCACAGTAGGGGGCTTTATGCTTAAGTCTAACTCATATGTGTTTCCTGTCCTGTTTTGCATAGAATGCAGAGTACAGAATTCAAAAATTATTAACCAAAAATAACCAAAAAGGATCAGCCACACTTTTGAGAGACTCAGGCTACAGACTTCTGTCTGAACAGTTGTAACCAGTTCCTGACTGGTAATTCACCAGCTTGGAGTGATTCCTGGTGTTTGTGTGTGAATCATCAAGTCAAGGCAGTGACTGTATAAACGCCACTGTGTGTGGAGAGTCGTCACTGTGTGTAGAGAGTGTGCAGTCTTCAAAGCCAGTAGAGGCTCATGACACCAACAAACACTTTTAGGATTCAAGGGAGGAAAAGCTCACCCCATTACCTTATCCCAGTTTACCCCTTCCATTCTTCACAGCATTCATTGGAGCGCCAGTAGGTCTTCACTTGCCTGGCTGCCATAATGCCAGATGTAGGACCCTCCTACTGTTTTTAGTGAAGCTTGCTGCAGTGATTTCTGTCAAGTACAACATGAGGTCTCAAATAGTTCAGGTTATTTCCTGTGTGAATCATGTTTTTCTATGTCATAACCTTTAAGGATGCTGTCGACATGTTTCCGGTTAGCTTTATCACCATGCTAATACTATCAATTATCACATGTCAGGTTTTCCAATCTAACATTTAGAGCTCACTAAAACATTAACACAGAGATTGTGTTATACATTTTCTTAGAGGTTTTGACTTGGCCTATCAGCTTATAATCTTCATGACAAATCATATGCCTGCTGTTGTCATTACACTCCCACCCATTTTCTTCTGATTTGTAATAATAGACATGCCAAAAGAGAGGAGAGAAAGGCAAATAAATTGATCTTCTGTAATGAAATACTGTAAATTATAGATGCAACATAAAGATAAAACAGAAAATAAAATTAAATAGAAAACATCAAGCAGAAAATAGATGCAGTGCAGTGGTGAACTGAAAATTATAGAGCTAAAACATTGATACCGTTCTAAGCAGAGCTGTGAAAAACCTTTTCATTTTTTTCTTTCTGTTGGATTGTAAACCATGTCAGAGCCCATCTCTGGCTTATCCTCTAAATGCAAATGTACTTCCAGGAATGAAAGCTTGATGCCTTCTACATGGAGGACACGGTATCTGTAGTAGCTGCTGTAATGCTGCCAAGAGGCCAGCAAAATACAGGAAAAGTATGAGTAATTATTTATTCCAACTGAGAACTGAAGCACTGTATCTCTTCTAGAACCCTTGGAAATAATATTTGTCAGCACAGAATTGTCCAACCTTTAATCTTACATTGCAAGGTTAAACTCCAGTGTTTGCTTCTGCTCAAGCGTACTTCATCTGAAAGTGTGGTGGTTACTTCTGTGTCTGCAGTATGTTATGTTCATTTTAAAAAACAATCTCACTGAACTTTAACCCTGGCTGTTAGGAGGTTTGGTTTTGGCAGTTTTTTTGGGTGTGAGGTTTTGGTTTTGTTGTTTTGGCTGGGGTTTTGTGTGGTTAAAATCAGCTAAATTACTAAACATTTCTAGGAGAAAAACTTTTCATCTCACCTACAACTCCAAACACACAATAGCTCTGATCCTGATGTTATAAATAATATTTTAAAGAAATTGTTAACAGAGTATTGTCAGCTCTTCAGTATTATCAGCTATTCCATGTCTGAATTAAGGTAGCTACAAAGTGAATAGGAGAGAGAGCTATCTAGCCTTTGCATAAGAAATTGTGAGGAAGGAATATCTAAAAATAAGAGGTATTCTGGTGTTTTCAGGGGTCTTAGGGTAGATCCACAGGGCATGCCTTTCCTCAATGGAACATTTTGGAGTGTGAGATAAATCATTCCTGTGAAGTTGGGTTAGCAGTAGGCAAAAGCAAATTAAACTCCATCAGAGGCTGAGGTAGATTGCTTCATATGTGACAGAACTGTCTGCGCTACAGGCGATACGCTGAAAATGCCTGCCTTTCTCTACTGCTTTACTCGTCATCTGAAGGGGACTGTGTGTATTCTAGTGTATTTACACTTTGTAGTAAAGCTAAATTCACTGAGCTGCTGTAGACAATCGATTAAAAGATAAAACCATACCCACCTTTCATTAGAACATCACTGGTGTGATGAATGGTGTGAGAGGTTGACCCTATATCTGTATAAAATTGCTCTCTGTATAAAACCACAGATTTGTGTATCAAGACTATTATTCAGGAATGCGGACAAAACTTCTGAGGTACTGCCATCATTCCTGATTTCCTCTTGGCTGCTTTCAGACTACTGTATTAAGGAGTAATGTGTGTGCGTGAACAAAGCTTTAGTTATTGTAACCACTGACTATTCTTTCCTACAAACACACCATAATTGCCTGCATGTAAGCTCACATCTGTGTTGGAGGGCCTCTTCAGTCTGCTTGGAGAAAAGATTACACCTGCAGAGAAAAACTCCAGCTGGTGAATGCTCCAAAGACTTTGATGTGGAAGCACTGTAGAACATGTTCACAGTATCACAGTATTACCAAGGTCGGAAGAGACCTCATAGATCATCAAGTCCAACCTGTCACCACAGAGCTCAAGACCAAGTGCCACGTCTAATCCTGCCTTGAACACCTTCAGGGATGGCGACTCCACCACCTCCCCGCGCAGGCCATTCCAGTGGCCAATGACTCTCTCAGTGAAGAACTTTCTCCTCACCTCAAGCCTCAATTTCCCCTGGCGCAGCTTGAGGCTGTGTCCTCTTGTTCTGGTGCTGGCTGCCTGAGAGAACAGAGCAACCTCCTCCTGGCCACAACCACCCCTCAGGTAGTTGTAGACAGCAATAAGGTCTCCCCTGAGCCTCCTCTTCTCCAGGCTAAACAATCCCAGCTCCCTCAGCCTCTCCTCATAGGGCTTGTGCTCAAGGCCTCTCACCAGCCTCATTGCCCTTCTCTGGACACGCTCAAGCACCTCAATGTCCTTCTTAAGTTGAGGGGCCCAGAACTGGACACAGTACTCAAGGTATTCAGCACCTCAGCCTTCTCCTCGTCGTCAGTTATGGTGTTCCCCTCCTGGTCCTGTAAGGAGTAGAGGCTCTTTTTACCCTTCTTTTTAGCATTGATAAATTCCACAAGGAATGGACAATCTTGCCGTGGCCTGAGAGATTATCTTGGAGGGTCTCCACAACCTGGGGTGATCTCTGTTAAAGCAGATGGTCCTGCATCAAGAAGCAGAAGAGGCAAATTTGAAACTTTTAGATATGCAGCAGCCGGGACAAGTGGTAAGTCATGCAGACACATCTGGTGCATCGTATGTTTCCCATAAGGAATTGGCCAAGGCATAAGGGAGACCTCTAGTGGCTTAATGGTTAAGGTTTGTGACTTTCAACCAAGCATGCTTGGGTTCAGTTACCGGTATTTGGAACCAGATGCTGAACTGCTAGACTCGATGTTAGGAACCTAACCAGGGCAGGGGGATACAAGATATGCTTGATCTCAGGGCCCTGACTGGGACATAACGGGGGATCAGAATTTTACAGTCCTGATAAAAGCAGTTAACCATTTCCATCATAAGGGTACCTATTGTGTTTACGTATGTTGATCTGGGTGTATGTGATTGGAGAAATAATTTGCTGGTCTTTCTGTGTATTTCTGTGTGTGTGTGTGTGAAAAAAATGGAGTATTTGTGTGCCAAGTCTCTGTGTGCCAGCGTGTTTATGAGACGTAGCTCAGTCACGAAGTGAGAGTGGAGTTTTAATCTGCAATTCTGTATCCCCGCGAAGGGACTGGCTGGAGCAAGATGAAGTGAGAGACACTGAATGGTTCATGAGTGAAGGGACTGGTTTGAGCAGTAAAATATATTGGTGGAGAGTCAGGTCTGTATGTAATTAATGGTTGTTATTTGCCCTTTGGCTGTGACTATCATGCTGAAGACCCACTAATACATCCAGTAACTTTGATTCCATGTTTAAAACATCTATTTTCTCAGCATGGGTAAAAATTAAATGTGAAAATTGTCATCTTATATATAACTGTTACGATCAGAACAATGCTAAAATGTGCCCCAAGTCTGTACCAGGTCAAGAGGCAATTGAATCTGTGTTTTGTGGGTGGAAATTGGGCTTCCGATGCTGTGGGCCATTAGAGAGAGGGAATTCAGGTCGGTTTTGAGACTAGTATTAGAAAGAGACTGGTTAAAAGGGACTAAAGGCAACCTTAAACCCTGCTGCTCAGCCTGCAGGATAGGATAGCGGTGTACCAGCAAAAACTAAGTTTATCAGCTTGAGGAGGTTGATAACTTCAGAGACTGTCATTCAGCCCCAGGCTGCAGAATAAGGGACAAATGGAGGAGGGGAAGCAGGTCCTGAGAGTCCTGACAGCACTACAAAGGATGAGAGAGAGGATAAGAAATTTACTCCCATTACTTACCAGACAAGGAGTGAAGTGGGACTGATCATACAGGCACTCCTGAGACAGGGTATGGGACCTACTGGGGTAACTTCATTCTTTGCTCAAGACTTAGGTGAATGGAAGGAAGTGGTGAAGGGATATTGGGATGATTCTGTAGGAATAGCAACGTTGTTTGAAGTGATCTAGGAAAGTTAATTGAGGAGGTGGAGAAAGAAAGAGAAGGTTGGAAAGACTAATACTGAGATTAGAGAAGGATCAGTGTACGGAACGCAAATGACAAGGACATTGGAAAAAGGAGTGCCCTGAGCATCCTGAGGGGATGGAACAGGGAGAATAGAGATGGGCGGAGAAGGCAACAACCTATGGCTTCATCACTTCGCGACTGATGGGATCCTGGGGACTCTCACCTAGCGGATCCACTGGTTACCTTGGAGGCAGGGGAAGGCCAACAGAATGTCAAATTTTTGATAGATACAGGGGCAACCTTTTTGGTATTATATTAAGATTTGACTCCAGTGGGAAATAAATCTGTGTTGGTAAGGGGAGTTATAGGCCAAACTGAGACGACATATTTTTTGAAACCTTTGGCCTTTAAGCTGGGAGAGAAATTGGGAAACATAGATTTTTATACATATCAAATTCTCCAAAAACATTGTTAGGCTGGGATTTGTTAGAAAATTGAATGCAGAAATTTGTAAATGGGAAGATAGAGATGAAGGTAAGGGAAGACCAGCTCATTGAAGTTATAACCTTAGCATTAATAGACAATAAAGAAGTCACGGGAATACCCGAGGAAATTATGGATCAAGTATATCTGGGGACATGGGCTGTAGAAATGCCAGGAAAATCTAAAATGGCCCAACTGGTCACAATAAGATTAAAGAATAGTCAACCTGTAAGAATTAAACAGTATATCTTAAAAGTCGAGGACAGGCTTGGAGAAGAGTGGCTGGAGAGATGCCTGGTGGAGAAAGACCTGGGGGTGTTGATTGACAGCCGGCTGAACATGAGCCAGCAGTGTGCTCAGGTGGCCTAGAAGGCCAATGGCATCCTAGCCTGTATCAGAAACGGCGTGACCAGTAGGAGCAGGAAGGTGATTGTGACCCTATACTCGGCCCTTGTGAGACCACACCTCGAGTACTGTGTCCAGTTTTGGTCACCACAGTACAGGAACGACATTGAGGTGCTGGAACGACTTGGTGAAGGGGCTGGAGGACATGCCTTCTGAGGAGAGGCTGAATGAGCTGGGGTTGTTTAGTCTGGAGAAGAGAAGACAGAGAGGACCTTATTGCCCTCTACAACTACCTTAAAGGAGGTTGTAGCAAGGCTGGTGTTGGGCTCTTCTCTCAAATTAGTGATGATAGGATGAGGGGAAATGGCCTCAAGTTGCGTCAGGGGAGGTTTAGATTGGATGTTAGAAAGAAATTCTTTACTGAGAGGGTGGTTAGGTGTTGGAATGGATTGCCCAGGGAGATGGTGATGTCACCAACTCTGGAGGTGTTTAAGGAACGGGTGGATGCGGCGCTTGGGGATATGGTCTAGCGGTTAGGCAGTAGGAGAAAGGGCTGGACTTGATGACCCTGGAGGTCCTTTCCAGCCATGATGATTCTATGATTCTATGATTCTATGACCGTCAGGGAATTAAACCTATAATAGAGAAGTTTTTAAAACATGGATGGTTGATAGACTGTGAATCCAGTTATAATATCCCTATTTTACCTATAAAGAGACCAGATGCGAACTATAGGCTGGTGCAGGATTTAAGGGCAATCAACCAAATAACTGAAGATGTACACCCAGTGGTAGCCAACTCCTACACGTTGTTAATCAAAATGGCCCCTGAACTAACTTGTTTTACCATTTTTTCTGCTTACCTCTGGATTCTGAAAGCCAAAAGCTATTTGCCCTTGAGTTGGAAAACTCAAGTCTGAACGAAAACCCGAGTCTGAACTAACATGGACAGTACTGCCTCAAAGGTTTAAAAACCACCCCACCATCATTGGGAGCCAATTGGTCCAGGACTTGGAGAGATGGGAACATTCACCAGAAGAAGGTGCAATGTTGATGACATATTTATAGCTACTGACACCAGAGAACTTTGTGTGGTGTGGACAGTAGATTTATTAAATTTTCTTGGACTAACTGGTTATCAAGTCTCCTCTCAAAAGGCCCAGATTGTCCAGCAATGAGTCACCTACTTGGGATACGAAATTTATGCTGGAGAGCGAGTCCCGGGAACTGCAAGGAAGGAGGCTATCTGCCAGACTCCTAGACCACAGACTGTAAAGGAACTATGCACATTTCTAGGAATGACTGGATGGTGCCAACTTTGGATCTACAATTATGGACTATTGGTAAAGCCTCTGTATGAGATGATAAAGTCAAATAACAATCCATTGGTATGGGATGGAAAAACCAATCAAACATTCCAACAATTGAAGGAGGAACTTATGAGGGCAGTGACCTGTTTTTCCAAACAACTAGATGAAGAAGAGGAGACTGAGGGGTGACCTCATTAATATCTACAAATATTTGAGGGATGGGTGTCAGGAGGATGGCACTGGCCTGTTCTTGGTGTCATGTAGTGATAGGACGAGGGGCAATGGGTGTAAGCTGGACCACAGGAGGTTCCACATCAACCTGAGAAGGAACTTCTTCATGGTGAGGGTGACGGAGCACTGGAACAGGCTGCCCAGGGGGGTTGTGGAGTCTCCCTCACTGGAGATGTTCAAGACCCGACTGGACCGGTTCATGTGTGACTTGGTTTAGGTGATGCTGCTGTTGCAGGCGGATTGGACTAGATGATCTTTCGAGGTCTCTTCCGATCCGTAATGATTCTATGATTCTATGAAACAAGTAAAGGTTGGCCAGGTTGTCTGAGGGCCATGGCTGCACTGGTTCTAAACATTCAAGAGTCCTGAAAGTTCACACTGGGACAAAAGATCACGGTGCTAGTCTCTCACACAGTATCCACAGTGCTGGAGGCCAAAGAAGGGCACTGGCTATCCCCTTTGTGATTTCTTAAGTACCAAGCTGTCCTGGTAGAACAAAATGATGGCGAGATTGTGTTCGCTAATGTTGGCAATCTAGCTAGATTCCTTAGGGGAGGAGACAGAGAAGCAGTGACTCATGACTGCCTGCAGACTATTGAAGCTGTATATGCAAGCCAACCAGACTTAACAGATGAACCTCTGGAGGACATGAAGGACTACTTCGTCATACACAGAGAATGTAAGGTGGGATATGCTGTTACCACTTCAGAACAGGTAATAGAGTCAGGAGCCCAGCCTGTAAATAAGTCGGCCCAAAAGGCGGAGATTATAGCTATTACTCAAGCCTTGGAGTTGGTGAAAGGGAAAATGATCAACATATAGACAGACTGAAAATATGTCTTTGGCGTGGGTCACGCTCATGGGGCCATCTGGAAAGAGAGAAGACTCCTGTCCACCCAAGGGAAGCACATAAAACATGCAGAGGAAATCTTGAGGCTCGTTGATGCTGTGCAGTTGCCCAAAAAAGTGACTATAATGCACTACAGAGCCGACCAGAAGGTAAAGAGCGTGCACAAGGCTGGAAATTTAATAGCAGACCAAGAAGCAAAAAGAGCAGTGATGAGTGATCCAGTAGGTCTGCAAGCCTTGATTCAGGATGGTAAGATTCCAGTCAGACAGATAACCATCCACAGTATTCAAAGGAAAATAATAAGCTTATTCAGGAACTGCAAGAACAAATTGAAAAGGACGAATGGGCAGTTACTCCACAGGGGAGAGTAGTCATTCCAACAATGATGGTGCTGTCACTGGCTATAGCAGAACACAGACAAACACGCTGGGGAGCAGAGTCACTATATACACCTGACTCAAAGCATAGCCCAACAGGATGTACTCTATCCATTGGGGAGGTTACACTCCTAAGATCAAGAACCAGATGCACTCCCTATACGGGAATATGAGAAACGCTGACAAGCAAGGAGACCACTGAGTGTGCACAAGGCATTGGGTTCAGAAGGTCTCAGTGAGGAAGAGTTCTTACTTCCTCCCCTAAAACCATTAATTTGTGTTAGGCATATTGCAAAACCTAATGTTTATGCATTATCACATAGCGTATAACTGCAATCCTGACACCATTTCAGGGGACATGTCTCTGAGATGCTAGTCCCCATGTACCCCACCAGTGATATTATTATTATTACCTCCTCAAAAACCCTAAACAGAGTCCTTGGGCCATTCAGTGTGTCCCTGTTTGGACTGCATTTCTTTGTAGATGAGTCCTCATGTATTTTTTATATTTTTCTTCACTTAAAGTGTGTTTTAGCAAGCACTCCAGTTCACCCAAGATGGGAGCGTGCTGGGGATATGGGCTAGGGGGCTGCTATGTGCCATTGCCTCTGTGTGAGGAGCCTTTACCTGAAGACCTCAAGCTGGGTTAGGTCCTGTGTGAAGGCAAATCATGGTATGGGTGTTTGTCCACTGTTTCCCCTGAACCTGTCTCATGATCTGCTGGTTTACTGGATTGTTTCTCTATTAAAGTGCAGAGCAAAATCTGTCTTACTGCATTATCTTATGAGTACTAGGAATGCGTGAGGAAATCTACTGTTGAGTTTCAGGGAGATTTAATTGAATATAATCATTACATGATTGTCCTAAGGGCAAGAGAAGCTTGCTCTCCTCAGATGATGAAGTTAGTAGTCATGAGTTTAATACAAAGGGAATCAAAGGGTAAAAGTGAGAACAATGTATGTTTTATTGTTTTTTGCATCAGTAATTTAATGTGTGTTGGTTTTGTATTTTGTTTGGGTTATTGTGGAATCTTTTGGTTTTTTGTTGTCTTTTGAAAAAAGAAATCTTCATTTATTGAGATTACTGAAAGGGAGGAAGGGACTGCTTCTTGATAAAAAACCAGCACAGCTGTGTCTTAGTAATGTTTTGTAGGTTAAGAGAAAGTTTAAAAGTTTCATACTTTTTTATTTTTCACTTGCTTCAGTTTCCTAAAGCTGTTATTAAAATGCATGAAGTGCTATATCTGAACCTTTGAATTGCTTCAAAGGGTAATCTGTCATAACTTTGCACTTTCAGTGTGCTTTTGCTCATCTTGCCAGCCCTGGGTTATGGATGAAGGTACTTTCAGGAGAAGAGCTATATGGTAGATTTTAAATGCTTTCATCTTTAATTGGAGGAGGAGGAGGTAGAACTGTTTAAAATGGTCATAAAATTTTTAATGTAAATTGCAGCTTATTAAGGACATTGGTGTAGGCAACAACAGAATGATGTATTGAGCTGTGCAGGGTGTTAGGCGGCTGTAGTTTCTGCACTGAGATGTTCAGCCAGTAGCCTGTTGTGAATGCTGGATTACTTAGCTTTTACACCTACTTACAGACTTTCTCTTCATAATGACCTTAATGTTGGTGTTCTTGTGATACAAATAATATGTACCAGTATTAATGCTGAAGTAATTACCTTGCACTAAACAAGAAGGTACCTTGGAGTGTTCTGAGTAGTTCTTGTGCTTATAGTGAATATATGTGAGAATGTGTTGGCTTCATGGGATGCTGCAATTGCTTGTTTGAAAAACCTTAACAATATTGACCATGACCTCATTTGGGTTTTCCTTTATCAGCCTTAGTGAAAGCTGGCAAATGTGTGTGTAAAAAACAAAAAGCTTCAATGTTCTTGGATCAGTACTCAAATGGAGTTCAAGCAGATACAGTTCACAATCCAAGATGCTTGGAGGTGTTCTAGATGTGTTTGCTGGAGTTTTTTTTTCCAACACTCCTGCAGCAATAAATACCAGCATTTGGTGTCTATTAAAATGAAGCAGAGACAAATTTAACATTTGATGACCTTTCTCTACTGCTAACTGCACCATTTGTTGGTTTTGTTGGCCACTTTACATTCCCAGACCTAGAGCCCATGGTTCTTGGTTCACATGACTAAATCTGATGTTTTGTCTTGTATTCCTCGGCACTGGACTTCAGAAAAGCAAGCTCTTGCTGCTCTGCACTTTGACTTTCCTTCTGGCTATTTCTTTCAGTCATTTTTACAGAGTGATTTTTGCTGAAATGTGATTGTTTCCTATTTGTTTTTGACCCCTGTGCAGGATAAATATAAACGATGTTCTTTGCTGCAGACTCTTGGCAATCTGACAACTGCTTATAGGTTTTTCAGAACTTAAGGAATTTTGTAGTCCATATTACTGAAAAGAAAAGTTTACATACTGAATTGCATGCGATGTTAAGGGTCTGTAGAAGGGGTGTTCCACAGCAGACTATTTGTTTGTCAGGCTGTGCTGTGACTGAGGCTAGAGCCATCCCAGGATTTCTCATAGAACTGAGTTTTAAAACCTTTCTGATGAGGTGTCAGATTCCTTCTTTCAGGAAAATAGAAGGAGTCAGCTATTACTAACAGGAACGTGGGAGAGTTGGGCGGTTGTTGTTCTACTGCAGAGGAAAGGATAATTACTGTCTGTCACCTGAGAGATGCCGTATCCTCAAACTCACCATTTCTAGGTTTAATTGTGCTTGTATGTAAGTGTGTTTTACAGAGTCCTAATGAAATACGTAACAAGCACAATGATTAATTGTGGTTATTTTATTTTTAATATTCCTTCTTTAATTTACTAGGGATAACATCAGTACATTTCATCAAGTGTTATTTACCTATATGTCTTTAATCGTAGAAATGCTTTATTATTAATCTCACAGACAGTAAATGTCAGATTTGAAAATTAAGGTGCTCCTATAGCGCTTAGCTAATACTTCACTCCAATGAAATACATGTGTACGGGCAAATTATATATCTTCACCAAGCACCTCAAGGTTATTTTCCACAGAATGGGTAAACAATGATTCATTTTGTACTTGTAGAGCAGTTACAAATGTGAGATGTATAACCAGGCAATTAACCAGGATCCCAGAAGTGTACTGTTTTGTCTGTTGTATGTTTAAATTAGGTGCAAAGCAGTTCCTAGCAGTAAAAATAGGTTCCCCGAAGGCTGTTAATGTCTTTATGGATTTCATTATTATTCAAGCCTTATTGATCAGAACAGAATTATACAAACCAATTGTCTATTTTCCTTGAGCTGTAGTGCAAAATTACCTGTATAGTTCATAGTACTGCTACACAGTGTTTAAAATTAGGGGTGAACGCTTACAAATCATGTTTGGAGCAATTGCATTCATTGCATTACTAATACAGTTTTATGTGAGACTTTACCATGGTGGTATGGAGTGAGTTGGGTGCTGCAAGGGGGAATGTGGTTATATAACCCACCTTGGGTGAGTTTGCTGCGTTTAGGGGAAGGGATAAATGAAATGAATCCTCTTAGAGCACATATTTCCAAGCTTAGTATTTCAGTACGTGCTTCTACATTTCTGTGTAGCGTGTACATACTTAGAATACCCGATACAGACTTTTACAGATGCTTTCTGCTTTCAGTGCTGGGGTGGAGCTTCGTAAGTAAAAATCTACACTTGCAGATAACATTGTCATCCACTTCTTGGGTATAATCAAATCAGAATATACTGCCAGTGGTAGGTAGTGAGTGAATTTCAGTTCTTTCTAGTTTCACAAATGCTTCTGTCTGCATGTTTCATAATGAAACCACAACAGAACCTCATTACTTTTTTAGGTTTTGCAGTCACAGGAATCTGTCGCATGAACACAACTAAAATGCAGACTTCTGCTGCCCTTAGTCAGTGTTGAGTTTTGCAAGCACGGGCATGGTAGGCCAATTATGCTTGGTTTGCCTACCATGTCACAGCAGTTTTGGAAACTTCTCTTAACTACTTTGGAGAGTATGTGCCATTAAATAGATGTTTGTGTTTATCCCAGAGGTAGCTACATTTCAGTGAAATGCAGCATGATGCTGACATAGTCCTTAATGCTCTCTTAGAAATACTTTGCTGTACAGTCTAACTTGTTTAAAATGATGTGAAAGATGCCTAAGGTTAAAGCCTCCTGTTGTCTCAAGCAGGATTTATTTACTGCATCCTTCTGCATCTTACTTCTTCTGTGTAGAATTCTGAGACTTAGAGATTAAAATTAAAGTTGAGAAAATTAAGGTATATCAGTTTGAATTTGGGTATTTCTTTTGAAAATGTGTTATCTGCTCCTTCAGTGCTCCATGCTGTGAATTCACAGACACTGTGGCTGTATGTTGTCAAAAGTGCTGATAAAGAGTGTGTATATATGTGTGTATGTAGGGTAAAATAAGCAAATATTATGGACATACCAGTCTTCTACAGTACAGAAAGGAATCTTGCCTGTCCTTATGCATAGAGGCACGCCTGCAAACATAACATACCAGTGGGGCTGTTTTTAAAATTCTTTATAGTATCTCTTCTAGAAGTCTTAGAGCCTTGCTTGTGTGTCAAGTAATAGTGAAGAGCACTGAAATGTTTCAGTGCAGCAAGTGTTGAGTTTATCTATAAATCCAATAGAAATCTCAGGAACGAAAAAAATCAATAGTTTATAACTGTATTGTAAAAACCTTATGAAAGGATATTTATGCAGAGGAGCAATTTTTATAATGTCTGCACCTAACTGTTTTCTGATGGCACTGCTGCTACATATTTCAATGCCTGGAGCAAAAAACTGGCCTCTTCTGTCCAGCTCTTGTCTTGTAGCACTTGGAAAATCAGCCTTTGGAAATGTATCCTTGATGCTATGAGACAGCAGTACCCTACCAGAGATGACATACTCCGGTGTCCTTGTCCGTGGACCACCATAATAGAGGGTATTGAACATCTGAGAGAATTGGCTTGTTGGCAAGTGATCCACAACCGACATGCAGCCAATGATGATGAAAACCCCAATGATTTGCCCTGTTGGAGACCAATATTAAAGAGACTTGCATGGACGGCTCCTGCCAAGTACTTTCAAATGATAGCAGAACAGGCCGCTGTAAAGGAAGAAGTTGGCCCTCTGACAGTTGCTGATTATGTGGATAAATTGCAGAGATTTGAGGGTGTGACTACCCGACCAGCTTGGATCTCAGCTGTGAGTAACCGACTAGGTTGGGTGAATAGCCCAACTACTTGAAGCTACAGCTGCTCCAAGGAGACTGTCTACAGATATGATGGTCCAAGCTAAAGTCCATGAAGACAAATCTCAAGATATCTACTGGCAACTTTTGAAAGATTTTGGGGGAGAACTCCTTGATGTTTAGTAAAAGAAAGCAGAAGGACTTGAGAATCCTTAAACCTTGGATCTGAAAGACAGAGACTGGATTCTTTGTTGGGAATGCATGTTGCCCGCACCAGCGGTGCAATTTGGGCGTTAATGGAGAGGGTGGTGGCACTCGTCTCTACTTGATCAGCACGCTCTGGTTTTCCAGATCTCTGATGTGACCCAAGGCCCAAACGATAGTGACCTCCCATTGTATTTTCCTCAGATAGTGTGATGGCATTTGTGACACAGTTTCTAGTTTGTGTGCACTAACTTACATGGTTTTTCCTTTCTTTTTCTCTTCTTCTTTTCTGTATACAGCTATTGAGTTAATAAACTTCTTTCCAGTATCCCTAAGCTGTCCATAGTCTGGCAAATTTATCCAAAATGTCATCGAGACCTTACTGCAAAGCAGTTCCTTAGTTTCAACCCACTATACCAAGGGGGTTTGAGAGGTTGTTTCAGCTAAGCCTAAAGAGATAAGACACCTATTTTACAGCTTCAGTCTACTAGATGTTGGAAGGAGATTTTGTAGCACCCTAATGAACAGGAAAAGTGCTTTGAGGATCAAAATGTCAGGGAATAAAGATGTTACTCATCATATCCTGTCTGTACTTGATCTTCATTTCACTAGTATCTTGACTGTTAAATATTCATTTCACTACTATCTTGTGATTCTGGTTTGTGTTTAACTATTTGCCACTTCTTTGTGAATAAATCGATTTCTGTTTTCTGTGATGAGAATAAATAAAGGTACTGCACACTTAGGTTGATTTCTGCCTAGGTGCATGTTGCACCTGGCTGGCTCAGTTGGTAGTGCATGGGACTCTGAATTCCTGGGGTCATGGGTCTGAGCCCCACGTAGGACATCTTGAGACAGTACTTGAGACAGACTGTAGGCTGACCCTGCTAGAGCAGGGAGGGGTTGGACTTAGATGATCTTTCGAGGTCCCTTCCAACCTCTAACATTGTGTGTGTGTGTGTGTCTTTTTTGTGTGTTGAAAACTATTCTAACTATTTACATTACTGTTCGATAATAAGCCCTATAACACCATTGACACACTCTCTAATGGGAGATTTATCAAATCTTTCTTGCAGTATGTGGTGCAATAAAGGGTTTTTTTTCTTCAATTCTGTCAACTGGAACCAGGAGCCAACCTGAATAGACAGGGATGTTTAGGTTGTGCCTCAGAACCTGAAAATGAACAGGAAAGATGGTGATCTTTCTTGCAGATAAATTGGCTAATGTTCCTGTATGTGCTGATCATGCTTTCAACACTCTGTGTGTGCCTGTATTGTATATCAAAGGAAAGCATTCCGCTAAATGCTTGTTGCCAAAAAAGATGTGTATTCTTGCTTATACCTCTGCAGATGGGAGCACCATTGTGAGTTTACAGAATGGTTTCTTTTCTGAGTCGAAATAGATGCAGTACTAAAAGAAATACTTTGGCTTTTAATGTTCATGAACTTACCATAGGCAAAATTACCAGTCTTCAAAAATCAAATTTACCAAACTTACAAGAAATGTGGTGTTCTTGTTTGAATTGAAGTTGAAAAACTAGAAGTGTCACTGAAATGGATACTGAAATGTTGCTGTCTACAACTACCTGACAGGAAGTTGTAGAGAAAGGGGGTTAGTCTCTTCACACAAGTGACAAGTGCTAGAACAAGAGGAAATGTCCTCAAATTGTGCCAGGTGAAGTTTGGGTTGGACGTTAGGAAAAACCTGTTCGGAAGAGTCAAGAGGTCTTGGAACAGGCTGCCCGGGGTGGGGGTTGAATTGCTATCCCTGGAAGTGTTTAAAAGTTGTGTAGATATGGAGCGTGGGGCTGTAGTTTAACGGCGGCCTTGGGACAGCTGAGTTGAGGTTTAGACTAAATGATCATGAAGGTCTTTTCCAAGCTAAACGATTCTATGATTCTATGACCTTTATTCCCTCACACATTTGAGACTGGATAAGGACAGAAGGCCAGGAATTAGGAAAGCATTTAATTTTCAGGTTGTGTTCTCTTAAAGGCTCCATCTTGTGACTGTCTTCTAGGATTCATCCTGTCATACTGAATGCCCATCTTGCTGGACAAAGCTTTGTATTTCAGCACCTCTCTTTTCCCAAAAAATGCAAGAAGTATGACATCTTTTGTTATCACCTCAGAATCTTCCATGTACTGCTAGAAGTCATGATATAATCCATGGAAGCGTACCTTTAAGTTGTGGGCGTAAGAATTCTGGAAGTTAGATCAGGGATGTTGATAATAGGCTTTAGGTGATTTAAGAGAGAATGTCAGAATAGAACACTGCAATGGGATAGCATCCTCCCACTGCCAGATGAATGGCTGAGTACCCCCTTGACATTCATAGGAAATAAACACTGAGGTGAAGCAGAGAAATTTATTTCCAAAATGGGAGTAATTTATCCTGCTAAAGCATTGTATGCCAGGGACTCTTTTTTCCATTATACCAAACAGCTGATGATGGAAGATGCTGTCATTTGATGGATATTGATACTGTAGAATGACAGTTGATCTTCATGTGACTTTTATGCAAAGTAACCATATGTACTTAGAGTAAGAGGGATTTTGTTTCCTAATGGTCTTGGATAGTGGATTTGGATTTTGCTTTTAGTCATTGGAAATTACTTTATCATAATAAATGTAAAGTTGTATACATTTGTCACACTGATTAAAGTACAGTTAAAGCATAAATGTTTTGTCATTTAATGGGTAACAAAATATTAACTATTACTGTAGTGTGTAATACAGTTGTTCTGTTACTTAATGCAGGGTCAGTTTTGGTATATGAACTGCTGTGGAAAGGCTTTTTTTCCCATGTTCAGTCTGATACACTGGAGGAAGACAACTTGAAAAGTAATTATCCTCTGAAAGCGTATGGTACTGCTTACCTTATAATGATCTCCTAATTAATATAACTGTAAAAGATGACTATTGAAATTTAGATAGTAACTCTGATTTTAAAATCCTAATTAGAGCTATGTTAACAACTGCACTGTAGGTTATACTCTTCTGTTATTAGTTCCACATCTGAGAATTGGTTCGTTCACTTTCAAGGCTTTGATACACCAATTTCCATCCATTTTTTGGTAGGTGAATGCATTCAATGGCTAAAGAGCCAGCTAAAGCCTTTGGAGTATTCATTTAATGTTTAAGGTTGTGGACTATAATGTATTCAGGAAAATAAACTAGGTTATGTGGTTTAAATGTGTTAATTAACTTACACAGTGCTTTCTTAGAGAATCAGTTTTGTTTTGAAGGAAGAAACATTAGATGCAAACAGTTAAAGATGAAGAGGGCTGTGGCTAGCCTGTTTATGACACTAACCAGGTAGCATGTTTTGCATCTTCAAGTGTAGAACCTTATGGCTGTTTTAATCTGAAGGTTAGTAAGTGATTACAGATATTTTTAATTACTGTTAAACATACAGAAGAAGAAGGAATAAGAGGTTGTAACAAAATTGATATATTTTGAGATGGCAAAAACTGTTCTTTGTAGGAATGTCTGGGTGTGGAAGGGTTATTGGAGACAGTTATTTGAGAGGGACTGGAGCTATTAATGGAGTCAAACCTGTTTCTTTTATGAGAAACAAGACAAATACAGGGAAGAGGAGAAGAATACAATAAAAGGGGAACAATCTCCCACTCATTTTTTCATTCAGTTTTACTATAATATTACTATTGAAGAAACACAGACTCAGCTCACAGTCTTATCAGCTATTTTGTGACTTCACAAACTTGAATTAACATCAAACTCTTTAAGTCAACACTCTTTACTGTCTTGTTGGTCACGGGCTCAGAGCAGTGTTGTGGAAGATGATCCTGTCTGCATAAATCTGTCTTGATAAGCAATTAATGTGTAAATTGCTATATGCCATCTCTACAGATAGTGATCCAGTGTTGTATTTAAGTCAGATGCCAGTTCCAGACTCTCTGTTCTATTTTACATTTTGTGTGGTTTTGTGTACACAGTATCGATACAATAGCTTACTCAAAATCATTTAACCTCACACATGTTTCTGAGGTGAGTCCTCTTGTAAAGATTCCATAGGAAAAAAGTATGACAGGGAAACCACTGACTGAATTTTGAAACAAAAGCATCATTTATATTTGATAAAATTAATTTTTTTGGTACAGTACAGACTGATGATAGAGGAGGACAGCTGATAGCAGAGATTGACGTTACTTTGGCCCTTTTATCCATGAATTCCATTGTTATTGAAGATAACTCGGTGGATTTTTTTTTCTTGGTAATGTGATTAGCAAAGATGATGTAGCTTCTGTTAATTTCTACAGTGCCCCCACCCCAACATAAATTCTTCCTTCCTCGTAATGATTCTATGATTCTATGACTCTCAATCTCAGTGACTGACATTTCGTAAAATCCTTTATTCTGGGCTCTAGTGCTGCTGAAGAGCATACTGTATTTAATGACCTTCTACATCAGCAGTTTCATCTCTTGAGAAATTAAAATTGATCTGTTTTGTCTTTGATATTGAAAACCTAAGGAGGACGTTTTCTTCCTTTTAGTAATGTAATAGTAACACTTAGTCAGGAGAGATTGGAGAAGAGAACAAAGGTTCACAGGTGCATTGCAGAATTGGCACCACATTAAAACAAACTGTAAACTAGTATGGTCAAAAAAACCCAAAACCCAAACCAAAGAATCCAGGTGTCACTAGATAGTTGAAAATGTCTCTGAAAAGAATGAACACTGTCAGGTGTCTCTAGTGTTACAGTGGGGATTTTTGTTTAAAGAAAAACTGTATTTGTTTTCATGTGACTTCCTGTTTCACAGGACCTAATTCCTATTTTTTCATCCTAGTTTGAAAAACAACAAGGTTAACCTCTAAGAAACATTATGCTTACCTTTAAAGGAAGCACTTTACCTGAAGCACTTTACTATTTTCTGTGATAGACTGCAACTTTCAGTTTATTATTTTAACAGATCAATAAGTACGTTAATTCCAATGGGATGCGCAGACTCTCTGCCTGAAGTTAAATTTGCCAGGTTTTTTTAATTAGTTTATTCTCCCATGAGGTTGAAATTTCTTTAGGAGAATCAAAGACAGGAAAGTAATTCACTGGACAGAAAAGCAAATGATGCAGAAAATGCCAATATCAATTTCCTAAACAAGTTGTAACTGGAATGCCAAGAATCTTGTTTCCAGCACTAACTCTAATAATATGAGTGATCCAATGCAAAGACTGAAAGGCACATTTTACAAACTTGTGGTTTAACTTAAAAAGATGACCGAGATAAATTAAACCTTGCTAAGCTGCGTGGCGTAACATCTTGAATTAAAAAACCCAGTCCTTTAGCGGAAGTAATTTTAGTCATGGCAGGATTTGTATTTTAAAGGCGTCATAACCAAGGTGGATGGCCAAGTGCTGAGAATCTGTTTAGAAATACCTTCAGTTGTACTTCTAAACTGCAGAGTATAATTCAACTTGACTAGAATCTCAAAACAGGCTTTTAAAATGAAAAGGCTAATTAACACGAAATAAAAATGCCATTGTGTCTTCTGCTTCAACATCTTCATACACTTTTTTATTTTATAAGGTCAGTCCATCATATTTTGTGGGCATAGCTGGAAATGGGGTCGCTATAAGTGCTTGTAATAGAAGAAAATGTAAAAATACTGAAGCTAATACTGATTTCTTCAAAGGCAAATAGAGAGTCTATACGAAGACAAACATAAGGTTTCAGGTACGCTTAAACCTGTTTTTTGTTTATCTTTATTTCCATGTATATTAAGAAACATGAGGATTTAAACATTTTTTGGTGTGTAGACTAATGTTGTGGAAAAGTGTGTCTGTAGCTATCAACCTGGATTGGCTGCTCTAGATTCTTCTGGATTAGTGAGCAAATGCCACCTTCTGAGGCTCACTGACAGAACTAGAATGTAGACAGTTAGCCAAATGTTTTGGTGATGTTCAGAAATGAGGTTAAATGGTTTTGAGGAAGATTAAGATACCACTGAAAATAGATTGCTGATTGTTCAGTACTGAAAGTACTGGTGGTGCAGCTCCAGAGAGAGGCCCATGTCCCTCTTTGGAGATATAGTTCTGTTAGAGAGGTCAGGCAGCCACATCACATGGAATAGTGAGGTTTTTCTTAGTTTTTACTGCGTTCACATTGATTTGTGAGGCTCAGGTGAAATGGAAGTTACAATGAACGAGGTTTTGCCTAAGAAAGCAGACTGTTCAGGCTACAACTCTCATGCTACACTGTTTTCTGTCTTGCACTAGGTCATGAACTGGATCTGGAATGCTAGTTGTCCACCATTTGTTGAATTTCAGAACACTATTTGATAATGGCTCTAAACCTGTGGTGTAGCTCATGTTTGCCGTTCTTACAGCACTACTACATAGGCAGTGAAACATTCTTCAGGTGGCAAAAATGCAGGCAGTGTCATGTCAGGGTTGTCTTAGTTAGAAAATAGTAGATGATAACTTCAAAATAACTAGTTAAAAAAAAGAAGAATTAACATGGTGGTCCAGGGAGGTTGTGTGTCTAGTCTGTGTGATGTTGTGATGAAATACTACAGATCTTAAAGGGCATGTTTCTTAAGCATGATTTGCAGTAGATGTTAAATACCGTATTGATGTCGATATTGTAAAACATCATGCGGTTGCCAAAGATCCCTCTCCAAGTTAGGATAAAGTTTAGAAGATTTCCCACAGACAGTGATAAATCATGGGCTGGGTTTTCTTCCAGTTCTATTTTACAAAGCATGTTGTTTTGTTACACTTACAGCTTCCTTGACTTAGAAAACAAACATTTTAAAGACAGCATTTATCAGAGCGCTGCCACCAGAACTGTGCATTTAATAAGCATCTAAATTACATATCTTGCCATGCAGAACAAATTGCATTTCTTTTCATTAATATCAAGGAAGCAGAAAACTAGCTGAATCCCAAGTGATTTAAGCGAACATAATTATTTGCCATTTCTTTTGCTACTGGAAGCCAGTTTTTATGCAATTAAACAACTCATAATCATGTTCCCACTGTTTCAGAGAACTTCAAACCAGCTGATGTTAAAATTAAGTAGTCTTTGTACACACTGAGTACAGGAGTTTCAGCTGCATATTACCCTAATCATGGCATGTCTGTGTTTGTTGTACTCTATTCAAGTCCCAAATTAGGCTTCAGGGAAGTAATCTTTAAGAAGGAAAATAGAGAGAAATGTAAAATAAATCACAATCAAGTGTTATTTCTTTTGCTGTTGTTTGAAGAGCATGACGGGGTCTAAAATCCCACAAATCCTTAATCACTAATTGTACTACCATTTCATTCAGAGCTTAATATCACTGCAATGGTGTCTTTACTTGTCTAATCAGCGTTCAAATTGTGAGATGCTTTATAAAATAGAGAACAGAAATACTAATATTTAGTCATCAGAGGTGGGTGTTTTTCCCCACCTTCCAGTGATCTGTTTCTAAATGGAGTGATTTCAATTTTATGGGAGAACAGAGGAAAACCTCTCATTTCTGCTTCTTCAGTCAATGTGAATGGTTTTGTTAGATGTATTTATTTTTGGAATGTTTTCCCATAACTTCTCATTTTCCCCTCAAAGCGTAATGTTTCTAGCTGGTAGTTAATTGTTTATTCCTCCCAGTGTCACTCTAGAGATGCTTGATAGATTAGAGCTTCAGTGCAAAACATTACCATAATAAAATAAGTCTCATAACGGTACAGAGGAAAGTGTCCCAAAGCGAGGAAAGTAGTTTTCTCTTAATGTTTCTATATGTGTAGACAATTTGTGTTACAGATTTTTAAAAACTTACTATGCTGCCCACAGCTACAGAATCACAGATAATGGCTGTAGCAGTAGAGGTACCAGCTATGAGAGTGAATGCGTTAGCAATAAGAGGCAAAAGAGATAAGAAACCTCTCCCTGACTAGGAACCGTCTTTCAAAGCTAAGATTGCAGTCCGAAAGCGAAACAGCTGTACCTTGGAAAACTTATTGATGTGTGAAATGTGGCCATTCTCTGCAGGGACAAATCTCTCTTTCTTGGTTGCTCAGAAGGGAGAGATGAAGAATCACTGGAATAATGTCCCTGGAAATTACAGCCTTAGGGATAGTTGAGTGCCAAAGAGTGCTTCAGTGATGGTGACCTGGAAAGGATGCTTGTATCAATATGGAATGTAGCCTACACGTATCAGTTCACTACAATCCAAGCTTGAAGAAATTTGGGTTCCTCCTAAACCAGAGACTGATGTGTCCTTTGTGTGAACTAAAACTGTAATCTGCTTTCTTTTACGTCTTCTCTTTGTTAAGGTCTTAAAACTATCCTCTTCTAATTTGTTTTTCTGCTCCTCTGACTTCCAGTTAGATTCAGAAACAAAACAACGTTGTGAGGCATGTGCCATCGTCCATGTTTACTATCCACTATAAATTGCCTCTCTCTGAGATTTAGTATCAAACAATATAATGGAGATTTGTTTATATGACAGTCTTTGCTTGACTTGAGCCATTTTCTTACACTGGCAGAAGTCAAACACAAAAGCTGTGACTGCAGACCAGTTGTCTGCTTTTGAGTTTGACATATTCCATAAGGTAAATGTGCATTACCTCTTTTTAAGGTGAAAGCTAAAATAACCTGAAGCTGAGTGTGCAGCATCATGCTGTTTGAGGTTTGTTGCGGACAAGTGCTCCTAGAATACACTTGCTGAATTTCCAAGTAAAGCATTTCAGGATTTCTTGTTTTGTCAATGCTACAAGCTCAGCTTGAGCTTTAAATCAAGCTGTGCTCGTTCTGATTCATGCATCATTGCCTATAAAATGGCTGTGGCATCAGCTGGCATCTCCCGGTTCTCTGGAGATGGAATACAGCTGGCATTTCCACAGTCTCAAATCTTCGGAGCAGTTGCAGTAAGTTGTAAAGATGCTTTTCAGCTGTTTGTGCAAACAGAGCTTGAAATCACTGCATCAAGAGTAGAACCCAAGAGCCACCTCCCAAGGCATGTGGAAGCTGTGGAGGTGTGTCCTCCACCTCTGCTGCCATTGTTTGTCCCATGGTTGTTAGGAGGGCTTAAGATTGCCACACTGGCATTTGTGTCAGGCAGCCTGGGGAAGTTCTGTTGCTGCCTCACATGAGAGGAGGTTGTGGAGTTGTTTAGTATTGCTGCATTTTGTGTGTCCTTTTTTTTTTTTAACAAACTGCTAAGAAGTTGTATTTGGAAATCACAGGAGAATGGTGGTTATGCTGAGATTTGAAGCATGCTGAGAAGTCTCTGCGGCCAAGGCCAGTACTGCTCAGATATGAGCTCCATGTTGGGTCGTTTAGGAGGCGATTGCTTTAGCTAGCTGACTGATCCTGAAAGAAAAGAGTCTGAAAATGGTTTCAGTGTGGTCATTCTTGGGGGACAAGGATGTCAGCAGTGCAGTGTTACTACTTTATGATTGCCTGTAATCAGTTTTTACCCTGTGATGTTATTTTACTGTGCTGCTTATGAAGGGTTTATGATTAAAGCATTTGGGCATCACTTTAAGGCCTATGGCTTAAAATTAATTTAGTGAACACTGAAAGAGAGTTTACATAGGATTTATTATATCAAAGGTTTTTATTAAAGATTTAGTATCTTTATAAAAGTATTTTATCAGTAGTTTAGCAAGTATACTTTTCACTAAGCAGAACAAACTTGTTTCTCATGCCAATGCTTTGGGAAGAATGAACAGAGTGCAGGGTTCTCAGCATTAAACAGATTTTTCATTTCAACCTTTTAAAATGCCCATAATCTCATATTCTTTGAAAACAATATTTTTTAAATCTCTTTTTGTACTTGTATAAAACTATGCCCGTCACTTTTAAGCTTATATCTGCGTTATATGAATGAATGCAGTATTGTAGTGTTTTTCCATGCATGCCTAATAATTGTTGTCTATTTAATTTTCCTCTAGTGCAACCCTAGAATTATTTTTGTTGTGTGAAATTAAGATGCCGCTCAGCCATCTTCTCTGACTACCTCTTCACTGTGTACCTCTTCATGCTATAAATCAACATCATCAATGTTTTACAGTAACAGGAAAACTGAACCACAGCTATCTGTAGAGAGTTAATTATATGTAATAGACATTGGATTGAAGTACTCGGATTAGAACAAAGTCAGCAGGGAGAGGAGTTGGACAAATTTTGTTCTCACAAATAGAAGAGTAATTGGAGCTTTGAGTAGTACTACTCCACTTCTTGCAGTTTTTTCTTATAACCTCATCCTCAAATGACACAGAGATCAGAAAGAACTTATGGGACAGGTCTCTTACATTCACTGCAAATAATGATTTCTCTTAGCAATGAAGATAAAAAGTATGAGTGGAGTGGGACATGATCTTTTGCAAAGTAGTTGCATGTCAGTAGTATTTTGTCATTTGGAATGCTTATGCTAATTAATAGGGGTGACTGTAGTATTCTGAGGTATCTGAATGGATGTTTCTTTCATTAATGTTACCAGCAGCAATCCCAAATTATCCTGACTTGTGCATGTTTCACTCACAGCGTTTGATCTACTAGCATACAAATGGTTTCTCGTAGACTTGGAAGTATACTCATTTGAAGTCTGAAGTAAAATGATGGGGTCACTGAAATGACTGGAGTTTTGCTATGGTGTTTGGTTAATTGTCCTGACCTGTCTACACTTCTGTTCACGTGCCAGACAAGCAGCTAAATGCCCTCTTGGCCCCAGCTGTATCCAAAACTGGTTCACTTGTGGTTGCAGAATCAACCTCCTAAATAACAGCCTGTCAAAACAGGTTAATTTTCCAGTCTGATACTATCATAGAATCATTAGGGATTGGAAGGGACCTCACAAGATCATCCATTCCAATCCCCATGCCACAGCAGGATCACCTAGACTAAGTCATAGAGTCAGAGTTAGAAGGGACCCCAGGATCATCCAGTTCCAACTCCCGTATCATGGGCAGGGACACCCCAACCTAGATCAAGCTGGCCAGAGCCTCATCCAGCCTGGCCTTAAACACCAAGGATGGGGCCTCCACCACCTTCCTGGGCAACCCATTCCAGGCTCTCACCTCACTGATGATTAAGCTGTGTATCATTTATTTAAATGCCCAAATATATAAACCAGTTTGGCCTGGAAATTAACACGTAAACCAGTAGAATGTGTACTGACATCAGTGATGGTGTATAACAGGATCAGAGGGTCTTATTCCACTGCACTAATTTTTG
>VXBP01003634.1:119050-156147 GCA_013400115.1 Rhinopomastus cyanomelas | reverse complement strand
CCCCCCCCCCCCCCCCCCATCTCATTTTTCTGGGTATATGAGCTGTATTCTCTTTCAAACTCTCATTTCCTAAGATGATAATTTCACCTCACCTGTTACGATGGATTAGCATTTTTTACTGACAACACTTTTTCTAGTATGTTAGTAAGAACATTATCCATATTGTGACATATTCATTTAAATATTGAAGCTTAAGAACAATTTTTAATACAATTCACTTTAATTGAAGTATCCTGTTCTGTGCCTTTATTTTCTGCCACTTTATTTATTGTTAATGCGCTTTCACTAATATGTGCCTTAGGGTGTCATTTTTCGGTTCTCTTCCGTTTTGGTTTTCTGATTGATGGTGTTTATAGGGGTATTGATTTCATTTAGCAAGACATCTGCACTGCTGCTATGGCGGGAGTTTCATTTTCACTTGCCCTCAAAGTGTCTCAGCCTTGGTGACAGAGGTGACATTTCCAGAAGAGCCTGAGCTCCCTTGTGTCTACATGCAGCAAAAGCAGAGAAATATGATGGAATGATTTGGAGGGGAGAGGAGGAGTGCTGGGAACTAGATGATATTGGAAGGGATGGAACCAATATTTATGTCTGCTTTTTACCATGTTTGTCTACAGAAAACATTTTTTAGACTTAGGCAGACTACAAGACTCATCATAATTCTAAACTGACTTTATTCTTCAGAGGAACTATAGTTGAGTGCTTGGTGGGATATATCACTATCTGGTGTACGTGGGCTTGAAGACTGAAGGAGCAGGAATAGAAAGACAAGTAATGCCATATAGTTTAGTTGGAAAATCTCAGAGAAACAGCTTCAGCAGAAAGATACCTGATAACTGCACTCGATGAGTTAAAACACAAAACAAACTTGCTATTCAGATGTGAAAGATTGAGCTGATGAGTTGAAAGTGACTCTGAAGGAAATAGCTAGATTTGGATAGGGCAGAGCAACAGTTGATGCCTTGTATTGGACTTGTGGTCACGAGTTTCAGGTGTGATTTGCCATGTTTGAAGATGAGTAAACAGGGCGTTATCAAATGTAGTACAAGAGTTGTAATGACTGCAGTTACCAAAAGAACTGCTCTTTTACCAAATTGATTTGAACATCAGTATTTGGAGAGAAATCTACCTTTGGTAATGACATTTACTTACAAAATTCACAGGCTTTCTAATGTAGAATTAATGTGTTTACTGGGGTACACTACAGTGAGTATAATGTCAGTGTTGTTTGTTGATCTTGAATAAAAGTGGGCACTGATGAGCTGTCATCGTATTAGGTGAAATACTGGCTATAAAACTATGCCCTTTATATATGGAATACCTCGGGCAAAATAAGTTAGAAAACAGCAAAGAAAAAAACCCAACAAACTTTTCAAAGGCTATTCGGATAATCTAGAAAGAAAGTCTTATTCTTCTACATATTTTGCTTGCATTTGTTGATACAGGGCAATATTTTTGTGTCTCTTAAATATTATGAATTTTCATGCTACCTGAGATGTTTCCAATCTGTTGGGTTTTTCTAGAATACTTTTTAAATACCCGTGTTGCTGATACCTTGTTATAAAATTGAAGTATTTTAATGTTTGTGGTAATTTCTAAGAGACTGCGCTACTAAATTATTTGTAATCAAATTATTTGATAGTTCAAGTGAATCCTCTGCAGCTACTATCTTCCAAATGAGTGTTTATGACTTTTATTTTTGTTGGGATGTTGTCCAGCCAGTCCCCATGCAAAACTACGAGCTGGAAAATCCACATAGTCTTCAGTATGACGCTGTAAATAACCAGTACATCTTCCTTATGCTGGGTTCTGTGAAATTACATTCATTGAACCACAAGCTGTAGTTTGACCTTAGAGTCATTTTGTTATTTCTATTTTTGTTCCATTTCTCTTAAAGTGTTATTAATGGCTCATGTTTTCTTTGTAATGTTGCTGCTCTCCAGAGTTGTGTCTTAAACACAAATTAGATTACAGTATTTACAATGTCTGCTGAGGGCTGTAAATCTTATGTTAGAGGGCTAGCATCTTATGTGAAGACTTATGTTTAATGGGAAGAAAAGGGAAGAAAAAAAAACCCCTGTTCTTCCAGAAACCCACTTGTGGTCTCAGAAATCAGTTTCCTTTATGCTGTTTTTAGCTGCTAAGGTTTATGCTTTTAACTCACTTGGAAAGTATGGCTTTGACTGTTTTTGTCTCATGAGTTTGTAGACCACTGCCGATTTGAAACAGAGAAACGCCTTTCTTTTGTAGATAGACTGAGTAGGTAGATGAAGGTGTACAACCTGTATTTAGAATTCTTAACACATGGAAACAGCAACAGAATTGGTAGAAATAGAAGAGTTAAGTACCTGTGATAACAGTAGACTTTGAACTAGTTGAGTAAAAAGATGTAACAATTTTATTGAATATGAATGTTTAGCATAGGGAACTTTTTAACTCTACTTGATCATAAACATCCCAGAAAATTAGTAATTCCAATACTAAAGAGAATTCTTGTAATATTGTGTGAAGTCCTTGTGCTGCCCAGTAGTTTCTTTGATTAAGTCATCTGCTCTTTCTTCGATAGGAGCATATTTGGATTGGCATTCTTTACTGGCCATTCCCGCATCCAGTGCTGTGACTCATCCATGTGTAATTAAAGATGTGCTTTGTCAAACAAAAATATTTAACCTAGAAAGCTCAACTTTCCCTTCAGCATGAGGGACCAAATGGGAGAGTGGGTCAGGAGTCTTTTTATGAATTTCAGTGCCAATTTTCCTTCTTGCTTGCTATGTTCAGTATGAGGGAGATCCAAGGAAAGAGCATAGTTATATATATAAGAGCATATACACAGCATAGTTATCAGTCTGTTCTCTGGTTATTTAATCCAAGCCAGGGCACAGGCACTTTGTGTGCAGTAATTTCTGGGACTGCTCACTGCTGTCAGCAGGTGAGCGGGAGAGCTGTGGACAGTGGAGTCACCTTCCTACCTAGGGAATCCTCTTCTGCACACTATACCAGCCATGCCCCCATCAGAGCCAACCATTCAGACTGTATGTGTCACAGCAGGTCATAAGGCCTTATTTTTTGCAGTGTTGTGGTCACATCATAATTGATTTGCTCTTTGGGGCTAAATAAAATGAAGCAGAGCAAATTGTATTGCTGCTGATGTGTTTTGAGTAAGCTTTACTTCCCCCAGCCCTGATGGGCTGTTGTGGCTGGAGATGGGCAGAGAAGGGACTCTGTACTGCAATACAGATTTCATGTTGAAATCATTATGGGGTGGGTGTATGGAGGGTTCTTCTCAGTGGTGCCAAGCAAGGATCAACAGGCACAAAGTGGAACAGAGGATGGTCCATCTAAACAAGAGGAGAAAATTTTTTTCTTTGAGGGTAACAGGGCACTGGCCCAGGCTACCCAGAGAGGTTGTGTAGTCTCTTAATCTGGAGACATTCCAAGCCCTCCTGGACATGTTCCTGTGGGATCTGCTCCAGGAGATCTTGCTCTAGTAGTTAGTTCTCTAGCAGGGGCATTAGACTTGCTAATCTGCAGAAGTCCCTTCCACCTCCAACCAGTCTGGGATCTTGTGATTGCACACCATCTCTGGGATGTGCTATGTAGGATGGGATCTTCAGCACAGAACTGTCTAGAAAATGTTAAGACATCATCATCAAACTGTGAGGTTTAGAGTTAGAAGGTAGTTGCTCTGACACTGAGATGAAAACCAGGTATTCCTTTGAAATAACATTTTAAAACACACCGTGATTTGGTAGTTCACCAGCATTGCAGTGATTTTATACTTTCTCCTTCTCCTGGTCCTCTTCTATTAAAATAAATTAATAAATTAGGAAAAGTAGATTGTTAAGTAAGAAAAAGACTTTAAATTCTTCTTAAAATGACAATTTAATTTTATACCCTCTGAGATTATGCTCATGAGAATTAAATCACTTCAGCTGTTACTGTGTTGTAGCTTTCTGGAGTGAGTTGTTCCTGAATATTTGTAGGGCAGTCCCAAGTCTCAAAACCTGCAATTCTTTCTCTGGCAGCACAGGAAACAAACTATCAAAGAGTTAATGTGAGTTAACACAGAGGGAACAACAAAGTCATTCTGAAGGATCACAAGTGGGGATCCATTTTGGGGTGAGGACATGGGCCAGAATAGAAGGATTAAGTATATCAATGCCTGGCTACAGGACTGGTGTTACAGGCAGGGCTTTGGGTTCTCTCAGACAGCAGGCTTAGTAGGTACAAATGGGAGGGGTTTAACTCAGAGGGGAAAAAGGGTTCTGGGGCAGGAGCTAGCAGGGCTCAGTCAGATGACTTTAAATTAGATTTGAAGGGGGGAGGGATGGTTGATGGACAAGCACCAGTGGGGCAGAGCTCTGATCTTCAGGAAGAACAGATGACCTCTCGCTGTCCTAGGGTGAAATCAGAGCGCTCGGCTCGCTCCCTGAAATGCCTGTACACCAATGCACGCAGCATGGGGAATAAGCAGGAGGAGTTAGAAATCCATGTCCAGTCAGGCGGTTACGATTTGGTAGCAATTACGGAGACCTGGTGGGACAGCTCGCATGACTGGAATGTGGTCATGGACGGGTCAGCAAGGCGGGGTGGAAGAGGATTAGAGGCTGAGGGAGCTGGGTCTCTTTAGCTTGGAGGAGACTGAGGAGTGACCTCATTAATGTCTACAAATATTTGAGGGGTGGGTGTCAGGAGGATGGAGCTGGGCTATTATCAGTGTCACGTAGTGATAGAACTAGGGGCAATGGTTGTGAGCTGGAACATAGGAGGTTCCACATCAACCTGAGAAGGAACTTCTTCACAGTGAGGGTGATGGAGCACTGGAACAGGCTACCCAGGGAGGTTGTGGAGTCTCCTTCACTGGAGATGTTCAAGGCCTGCCTGGATGTGTTCCTGTGTGATTTGGTGTAGGTGATCCTGCTGTATCAGGGGGATTGGACTAGATGATCTTTCGAGGTCCCTTCCTAATCCGTAGTGATTGTATGATTCTACGATTCTAAGTGGCAGCTTGGAGCAAAACTTTTTGACTCTGGTTTTCAGCCACTTGGGGATATGAATGAAAGCACAGTAAGACGTGGCTGTTGATAAATTCCTCTCAAAATCAGGCTCCTGATCAGAACCAAAATGTTCATTAAACAAAATGGTGAATTTCTAAAAGTTTTTCCCTGTGATGTAATAAATATTTCTCTCATTAAATGTGTCAGGAAGGAGAAATAAATGTTGTAAAACCAATGTGTTCCCTGAATCAAGAGAAGTTATAAAATACAAAGCGAGTTGCATTCTTTAGCAGCTGTTAGATTTTATTGGATCATGTTTATTGCTTAACTCTTTTGCTGCCCCTTGTTTCCTCTGTTATTCTTTCATGCTGCTGGGGAAAAGAAAATCCTCAGAACTTGAAGCGTTATTGTCATGTCTCCACAAAGACAGTTCCATGACAGTAACGAAACAGATTCCTTTCATATTGATAAAAATGGTCTCCAAATCATTTTGCATACTAATCATCAGGACTCCAAGTACATATCCTTAAAGCCCCTTCCACAGCTTGGAAGGGCATTGTCACTGAAGGTCAGCTGCAATGAACACAAGACATGAAGGTTCTGAAACTCTACCTTGTAACTTCTGCAAATCCTAACTTTGTGGAGACACTGTGGAAAAAATATATGCAAGAGTAAAGTGAGTCTGAATTGTATTATGAGCTTTAGTGGTGCTGTGACCTTAAGTTATGCAATGTAAGCAGTCTCCTGGGGCTCATTGTTAGATGGAATAAGTGTGCAATGTACTGTAGATAAAAATTTATAAAGCCTTGTGCAGGGAAGTTACAGTGGGGTTCTGTGCTTGCTACTGAATCTTACTTGACAAGGTTTTACAATGCAATGCAGAGGTTTCAGGTGTGAAAGTCAAGTATGATGTATTGGTATACTTCATTGTTCATAAGGCTTTCTGCTGGGAGCAAACATTTTCCTGTGTGCAAAGGCATTCACTAGGAGCACTGTCCAAGAATGGATAGTGCATACCCCTCTAGAAGCTGAGACAAATTGCTGTCTGAAGATTCTGCAGGACTTGGATAAACATCTAGTGACAGAGACACCTGAAATACTTTTGTCACTGCTCACTTGGAGAAATCAGAGATATCCAGAGCTTGTCACAGTCTCTGTAGGCTTTTAATGCTTAACTTGTTGTATTTCTCTGTAGCTGGATATGTATTTAGTGATTTGTCAAATTTTAAGTGCTTGAGTTTAAGTTTGCATTGAAATTCAAATCCTTAGCCCAAATATAGGTTATTTGTTGAGATCTTTACTGTCTGGAAAAGACGGACCATCTTGAAATTTATCATAGAATCATAGAATCATTAGGGATTGGAAGGAACCTCAAAAGATCATCTAGTCCAATCCCCCTGACATAGCAGGATCACCTAGACAAAGTCACACAGGAACACATCCAGGTGGGTCTTAAACATCTTCAGTGAAGGAGACTCCACAATCTCCCTGGGCAGCCTGTTCCAGCGCTCCGTCACCCTCACTGTGAAGAAGTCCCTTCTCATATTTATGTGGAACCTCCTATGTTCCAGCTTACACCCCTTGTCCTATCACTAGATGAGATTGAGAAGAGCCTGGCTCCATCCTCCTGACACCCACCCTTCACATATTTATAGACATTAATGAGGTCACCCCTCAGCCTCCTCATTTCTAAGCTGAAGAGACCCAGCTCCCTCAGCCTCTCCTCGTAAGGAAGGTACTCCACTTCCTTAATCATCCGTTTCTCTATGCTGGACTCTCTCCAGCAGCTCCACATCCCTCTTGAAGTGAGGGTCCCAGAACTGGACACAATACTCCAGATGGGGTCTCACAAGTGCGGAACAGAGGGGGAGAAGAACCTCTCTTGATCTGCTAACCACTCCCTCTCACACACAGTTTCTACTCATGAAGATACATACTTCTGCCAAATCTAATGTACCACTATAATTAAATTCGTGGATCAGAAGAGGGGTGGTTCTATGTTTGCACATTTTTTATTTTAGAGAGAAAACTCATTGGAAATTGACAAATAATGAAATCCTAAAGTTGTTTGTGGGGACTTTTTCTGTCAAGAGCACTTTGGTAATTCCTCTCCTTGAATGTAAATATAGTCTATGAGAAGATAGAAGATAATACCTGTACAGGAATTCACAGACAGGAGGGTATAAAACTGTACTCCAGTGAAGTCCAGCGCTGTTGTTGCTGCTGGGATTATATTAAGAACTATTTTTCAGCTGAAGCTCAAGGTTTGTAAGTCCAGCTTTTTGTTAGATGTTGGTCAGACTCTAGAGGTTTTGTTAGTTATAAACTTTTTGTTTTGGAACTGTCATAATTCAAAGACTGACACAACTTTTTCTTAGTAGTATTGCACTTTTTAACATCAATTCCAGAGTTAAAATCTATCACTTTATCTTTTTGGTTTGGGCTGTTGGATTTGCCTAACTGTCACCTACTGGTTTTGACACAACTGCTTATGAACGGCACTGCTATTTGAGTCCTCTCTTTGAAAGTCTTCTTGAAAGATTTATGGTTGCAATTTGATGCACAGTACTCTGCTGCATTGCTTACACACAACTAAGACACTGTATTCAGATCTTAAAATGTGCATTTTTATTGTAGATATATCACCAGAAATATTGGTTTGTGAATAAGTCTATCAGCAACTGTTGAAGCCACGTTCAAGGACCAGCATCCCTGTTAATATCCGTTAATTACAAGTTTTGATTGATGCAAGTTAGGAAGGGTTGAAAATATCTTTATGGAATTGTGGTGAACAAACCAGAAACAGTTTAAATAGAGCAAGCTGCACTCAGACCCTAATAGTTCACTTGGTTCATGATCTGTGCTTTGCTGCAGGAAGATGTATCTTGGCATGAGAACATCAGTTAAGCTAGATCAGGCTTCTCTGAATGCGCCTTGAATTGTAAACAATCATATTATAAGGCTGGCAAATAGAACCTGTTCTGAACACGTAAAATTTTTTCAGCTCTCCAAATTACAAGAGTTGTCAGCTGAATTCCATTGAGGATGAAATTCACATGAATGCCTTAGTGCATTGCACCATGCCAGTTGAAGGCATTATGTGGGTGCCCTGGAAGCAGCCCTTCAAATCCTCCTTTAGGGATGCAAAAGTATCCACTAGTGCAGAACCGGATCATCAGCAGCCATGGAAACTAAAGAAATAGAGAGACCACAGCAGTTGGATGTTCAGAAGGTACTGCTCAGCTGTCATTGCAAAACCAGTTTAAGGTTGGACTTGATGATCTACGAGGTCTCTTCCAACCTTGATAATACTGTGATACTGTGATACTGTGATAATTAATGAGGATAATACAAGGAACTCAAATGAAGAGGCAGAGCTAAGTAGAATACACAGTAGCTTTAAATCAATAGCAGTCAGGTAGCATTATGTAGAAATTTGAGGTCTCCTTGTTCAAGGTCTCTCAAAGCTCCTTTTGTAAAGCCTTTTTTCAGGGATTTAAAACTAAATGTGATAGCAGCTTTGAAACGTCAAGCTGGAGCATGGATACACACACTGTATTTGGGAAGATATAAGTCAGGGAAGCAAGTATTGAGGTTTCATCTTATTCCGAGCTGTCTCATTACTTCCAGCCTTCATTTTGTAAGAAATGTAAGTCAAATAACATTTACATTTGAGATAACAGACCTTATACTTGAAGAAAGAAAGAAAACTAATTCTCAGGGTCAGATGTTGCAGCTCACATATGTTATACAACTTTGTGTGAATTTAACTTTGCATGAATGGGAGTATGTCATCTCGAGTTCAGTTAAGCAGCAAATAGTTGTACTCTAGTCCAGTTGCTAAATGCCAAGTTTGTAAGACCCTGTAGGAACAAAAGCATGTACCTCAGATATTTCTATCTATGCACAATAGGTATCGTATCTTGATGTAAACTTTATGCTTTATGAAGGAGCTTTCAAAGCTTTTGGCTTTTAATTTAAATAAATGAAGAATTTCCCCAGGTACCTCTTTCTTATCCGGTCTTGATGTTTCTCCCCATCACTCTTCAGAGATGTTAATTGTCAGCCGCACTCAGACAAGTATGAGACCGAGTTCCTCAACTTCAATCATCCTTTCTTTAACTGTAGCTTATATATGCAAACGTGTTTATCTCTACTGTGGAAGTCAGGCCCAAAGACTGTTGCCTGCATATTTTTCAAAGTTTTAGATTGGTCCTGAAGCACAGATCACCTCAGTGATTAAAGCATGCAAACTGCTATGAACATTGTCTGCTGAGTAATAGCTCTCACACTGTGAACAGTCTCTGCTCTACATGTCTGCATGTTGGTGTAGCTGAATGTGTTGCCAGCAGAGAACTGGAGGGTTTCAAAATACTTTCCTTCTTAGATGATCCAATCCCTAATGATTCTATGATTCTAATTTTCATGAAGTGATAATACATTGGTTGATTTGTATATATTGAATGGAGTTTTGTTTATGTTTTCTTGACCAGGGTGAAATTTCAGCTACAATCATTTAGAACTTATGAAACAATTAAGCATATCACTTAACTAAAAAAATAAAAACCCCATCTGTTTTCAGTGATTTAATTTTTAAGAAAAAATGTTTCATTCTTCAGTTCAGCTCCTTATGATTAAATTTGGACTCTGAGTCAACAAACACACATCATTAGCTTTGCCATAAAACATCCATCGTCACTGCATTTTCCGTGATCTCCATATTGCCGCGTATGAAGTGATAGACTCATTATAAGTCTCTTTGAAAGTGGTCAATGTTTGCAACTGCTCTGGGAATGAAATGCATAGCACCAGTTCAATGTAAGAATTTTAAGAACATCTTGATACAGGTAGTTTAAATTCCTGATGACCTGAGGAACCGCTAATGTATTCTGAATCCCCAACTCTTGTGTTTATGGTGAGTGAGAAATCCTAGAAGAAAACAATAAACAATTTGAGCAGGTTCATAGTGAAACATGGAAAGGAGCAAATATGTATGCATTTTCTGTCTTAAGGGTTGCAGTGGGTAACAGCTACGTCCTCTGCATTATGTCTGTTTATCTGTAGCCTTCTGTCAACCTGAAAGATGAGGCTGAAACTTATGTGTATGTGTTTCTGTGGCATCCTGCTAGCCAGTTGATCTGGCAGAAACAATTCAGAGTGGTTTTTTTGAATCTTTCAAGATTACTGCTTCAGGATATAGAGAAATGGTACTAATCTGTGAATACATTTCTGCTTATATAATTGCTTTTATTCCCCTTGCTGAACTTGTCCCAGTAGAGAGAGCAGGTGCCTCAGTCCCCTCTGATTTTTCATTTTACAGAAACAAACATCATCAGGATGCTGTTTGCAATTCCCCTTGGTGGGAAAGACAACTTCTGAGCATCAAAGTCATTTTCTTACACATGGATTAACACAACATTGTGTGTCTGATTGATTTGCAATAGATTTTAATGCAGTGGTTCTTTGTGTTGAGGATGGTTGTCTCTTCACATCTGTGTGTCAAATTGTGACCTTGGTCACAGCTTCTGGGTCTCTTGCTGTGATAAATACTGGATCACAGAATGGATACAGCTTCTAATTTCCTGCATTCGAGATACTGTCTTTTGAATTTTTAACAACTTTGAAATAAACAGTGAATTCATTATTACATTAATATGGGTCTCTGGTCTCAAGTCTAACATATCCCTTTGAATGTTCCTATAAACTTAAACAGAATTGCTGGCTCCCTTTCTTTTTCCCAGCTCATTAGTGACCTTGCTTATTTACAGTTATGATTTCATTGCCACATAATTCATTCCTGGTGCAGCCTAAATTCTGTCCATGCAGTTACTCAAGGTTCAAGTGTATGTGAGGTGCGGTATCTAAGGTTTAACATTATGATGAATTAATATTCTGAAGGCAAGTGATTGAAAATCTCCCCTTGCTACAAGGATAATGGCTGGAAAAGTTCTGATTGACTTAGAGGAAAAGTAACTGTGGCAACTAGTGGGCATTAGGCATATCACAGTGTTTGGAGTCGCAGAGTTAGGGTTACATGTTAAGCCTGCTTTGGACCTCTGAAATGTAGAGGACCCAGATGAGAGATTCACCTTTTAATTTGACTGAAATATAGGATATAGTTTGCTTTTCTAGCTGTGGATTTTAAATTTTTATCCTTTTGGTATAATACAGAAGAATAGATCAAACACATTTCTAATGGAACAAATTCATAAGCTTCTTACTCCTGCCTTCTACAGAGATAAGAAAGCTGCAAGATGGTATTACATGAGAAAAAACAAAGAACATGTTATTCTTTGAGGCTGAGATGTACACCAGCAACTACACGTCGGTTTGGTTGTACCATTAATCCCACCTGTATACTAAAGTGACAGAGAAAGACTAGAGCTAGCATTTCTTACCAATGTTATGAATGTAGTAAGTTTATAAAATATATGAGCCTTGCCCTGAAAGTAAAGCTGTCTGCATGCAGCATGTCTGTCTAGAGCAAGAAGAGTGAAACATCATGGAAGCTACTCCACAGCCACTTTTTGTCTTGTTTGAATGTAAATCTCATGGATGTGGTTTTGCCTTTTTGTAGTAGTAATGGTTTACTGATTTTTTTTTTTTATGTTTTTGCTTACTTGCCCCACTGGTGATGCACAGATTCAAGAAGAAAATGGTACTCATCAGCTGGATTTTCCTGAAGTGTAACAGTACAATATCAACTCTTCAGAAATACAAAAAAGAAAAATCCTGAGTTTTGCCCTGCCGTATGTGACAGGCTGTAGAACTTACTTTGAGAGGAGGAATATGCACTATTTTCTCTCTCAAACCTTGGTGATTTTGTTTTCTTCCTGTGGGAATAAAAGGGAAATATTCCCCTTCAGACAGTCCTTTTCATAAAGCTCAGCTGTTAGAGTATTGAGAGACTGGAGTTCGTCAATTTATTTGGGTGTTCAGGTGTCAGTGAACAGGGTGTTCTGATGAGACCCCACCTGGAGTACTGTGTCCAGTTCTGGAGCCCTTATTACAGGAGGGATGTGGAGATGCTGGAGGAGGGCCACGAGGATGATCAGAGGGCTGGAGCACCTCTCCTATGAGGATAGACTGAAAGAATTAGGGCTCTTCAGTCTGGAGAAGAGGAGGCTCCAAGGTGACCTTATTGTGGCCTTTCAGTATCTGAAGGGGGCCGACAAAGAGGCTGGGGAGAGACTATTTAGGATGGTGCATAGTGACAGGACTAGGGGGAACGGAGCAAAGCTGGAGACGGGTAGATTTAGAGTGGATGTGAGGAGGAAGTTCTTCACCGTGAGAGTGGTGAGAGCCTGGAATGGGTTGCCCAGGGAGGTGGTTGGAGGCCCCATCCTTGGAGGTGTTTAAGGCCGGGCTGGATGAGGCTCTGGCCAGCCTGGTCTAGGGTGGGGTGTCCCTGCCTGTGCTGGGGGTGTTGGAACTGGATGATGGTTCCTTCCTACCCTGAGTGACTCTGATTCCATGGTTTCTCCAGTCAGGTGATCCTCCTGTGGCAGGGGGATTGGACTAGATGATCTTTCGAGGTCCCTTCCAATCCCTTACGATTCTATGATTCTAATATTGAACTAGTTTTAAGCTATAGAGTCAGTGACAGAATTGTGTTAGAATGTTCTTTTGACAACGTCAGTATCTTCAATAGTCATAATAGCAAGTAAAATTAACCCAATAATTGTTCAAACAATTTAGGAGCAAAACTCCTAAAGGAGCAGAAAATCCTGTGTGTATTCATAGTCCCAAATACATGCCCTGAATTTCATCATTACTGAAATTCAAAAACCCAACTATAGAAAATTTACACATTTAAATTCCTTTTTCACTGAGAAGCGCTCATTTCAGTGAGGAGCTTTAAAGGAATAAATCACACTAAATACGAGAGTACTTACCCTCGCTGTGAAATATGCTTTTCCAGTCTCTCATTTGCTGATGTGGTGCTTTTCCCCTCAATGTAAGATTGAAATTCTATTTTCTCCACAAATATAAAGTTTATAATTTGTTTTTCTCTGTCTCACTCACAGGGATTATTTGTGTTTGGGTTTTGTTGTGTTTGTTTGCTTTTTAAATAAAGGGAATATCCTCTCTCAAGTGCCATGGATAAAGTAAGAGACAGCTTTTATTCCAAAGAGCTTTTCACCAGACCTAGTACTTTTCAGTTGCTAGATACTAATAATTAAAGATGACCTCACCTCCTTTGGAAAAGCTGCTTATTGTCGCTTGGACACTGTTGCCAGAATGTCCAAGCAGTCAAAAGATTACTCAGAAGCTCTAGCTGAGTGTGGCTCTGTCGCCATCCTCTCTAGAAATAATCTTTAGGTCAGAGAAGCTAACAGAACCTTTTCAGACTCCAAATGCTGCCACATTATGTTTGTGGTTTTAGCTGGGGGGTGGGGAGTGAAGGTTCCCAGTGCTAGAAATCAGGTGGAAAAATCCCTCGCTAAGGACATTAACTGAAAAACAAAAAATCTAAATTAATACCAGCCCAAATACGACCTTAATTTCCTCTGCTTGAATTCCATTCATGTTGCTTGACAGGATTAGACTAGAAGAACCCTTTAACATACGGAAATATCTGATGTGGAGTGTGCTTTTTCTTTGTGCAGTATGTAATGAATTAAGGAGTTTCATTTTGACAGCTTTCTCCTAGAGCACACATTGGTGGTTGAAATTCAAAGCACAGAATAACACAGAAGTTAGTGACACAGAAAATACCTGATCTTTCATCTTTTGGTAGCCAGGGATGGATGAGTGACATCTAAACTTCAGCCTTTGTGGGAATATGGATGGTTGCTGTGGGAACATTTCTGATGCTGCTGGTTTAGCATTTATTTATTTGTTGTCTTGCTACTTGTCATGCCCTGGATGTTTTTCCTCTACCCATTTGAGCTTCATACCAGGCTCCCCACTACAGTGCACATTAAAGCATTTTCAGTGCAGCCTCATGCTGGACTATACTTGCTTTCTTTCACTTTTTTCTTCTTTCTTAAACTTTTATGCCAGGAGAACTAATACTGTGTGCCTCATATGAAATGAATTATTACCATGCAGATCCATCTTTTGTATTGCAGACCATCTGATTGTATTTTTTTTTTTCACTTTTCTATTAAAATAGGCTTTTGTTTACTTTGTAAACAGATTAGATAAAACATTTGATTTTAAATCAGTGTTTGGAAAAGTGGTTTCTGCTGATTCTCCCTAGTCAGAGAAGTTTCTTTTAGATTATGGTGAGATTCCTATGATAGGAATAAGTGGCAAACCCAACGTAAATATTGGAATATGCTTCATAAACTGAAGAGTCAAAAACCAGAATGTTGTTCTAGAGGTACTGTCTGTTATTGCCTGAACGTCTGAATTCACTTCATAGAGGTAAACTATAGAACATCTTTGGCTGGAAGAGGCTTCCATGGTCAGGGACACTTCTCACCTGGCCAGGTTGCCCAGAGCTCCATTCAGCCTGGCCTTGAACACTTCCAGGGATGGAGCAGCCACAAACTCCCTGAGCAACCTGTTCCAGTGCCTCAGCATCCTTGCAGGGAATAATTTATTCTTAGAATCCAATCTAATTCTCTCATTTGTTAGCTGGAAACCATCCCCCTTGGCGTATCACTAATGTCCCTCATAAAAAGTCCACCTCCAGCTTTCCTGTAGCCTCCTTCATGTGCTGGAAGCTGTTGTAACTCTCATAGCATGCATCTTATTGATGTTCATGTAGTTACAAGTCAAATAAACTATCCGTTCCTAATTGCTATAAATGCTAGTCAACCTGCTTTCAATACATATAATTAAGAAGGGTTACAATCTTTTGAAAAAATCTTTAAATAGTTGTGACCTCTGCAAATTTGTTTACCAGAGATAAACTGTGAGGTAGTGGTACTGTACAAAACAATTTCGTGAATCTTTTGAAATAAATGTTACTGCACACTTGGCAAGAATTTTCACTTTTAATTTATAAGGTACCTTTTATTACAGAAGATTTAAGGGCTTTAAACTTCACAGTAATTTAACTGTATAAACACATCAGGATTGCTTCCCAGGGGAGCTTATTCGTGCAGCTTTATGTTTAGTAGCTTATGTCACACACTGGGATTGTGTTTAAAGTAAGCTGTAGATTCCTTCTTTTTGTGCGCCATGGTTGGTGTGTGCAAACAAGTGTGTGTAGGAAAGCCACAGGATATGGTAGAGGGGTGGAATTCATGAGCTTTGACTGGCACAAATACGAAAAAACAGAAGGATAGAAACTGTTGGAACACAAACTCACGGACTTCATTCAGACATTCAGAGTGTTATGGGAGACATCAGTGTCAGGCAGGCAAACAGGAGATGAAATATGTACTCTTGCAGACCCGGGAGGAAAGCCAGGGCACATAACTACTCATATTCCTTTCTTTTTTGGCACACAGCTCCCTGTGTAACTATAACTTGCTTTACTGTGAATGTTTTACAAAAGGGTGTGTTGTTGTCACTGCTTTTTTGCTTTTTTTTTCTTTTTCTTGACAACTGTGTGTCTCCCTTCAGGCAAGAGAAGGAGGTGTCTTTTAGCCTGAACCAAACCTCTAGCCTTAGTTTTCTTCAGTTACTAATGCTATCAAATGCCTACAATTGCTCTTTGGGGCAGTCTTCCCCGGGCCAGTTCATGCTAGAAACCAGAATAAATAAACTGTATGCCTTCCTATCAGGGCAGTAGGTAAGAACACGTTAATGGTGTGGATCCCTATCTATGGTATTTTGGGCTCAGTTTTCAGTATGCTACTTGAAAAACTGGATGACTTTGTATTTATTAGTCTTTTACCAGTTGTAGGTCCCATTTCTCCTGAATTATGTAGAAATTAAAAGCCTGATGGAAAAGCTTTCTGGGTAAATTCATGTTACCTGCCAGAACCATTATTGCTACACAAAGCCTTCTGGAATGGAATTTTGCAGATGAAGTGAGAGCTGCAGTAGGTTTTTAATAGAGATGGTCTTCACACTCAAATGTCAGGGTCTGACCAGCCTGTAGAAAGCTGGAAAGTTCACTTACAGGAAACTTTCGAAGATACACAGGAGGAAAATACTAGATTTCCTCAAATGGGAGCTCTGAGTCTGTCATACTCTCTGCACATCTAATCCCACCCTATTAAGCTCTTTTAGAAACTCCACATTGTGTAGTGTCTGAGGATATTCTTTAGTGAATAAACTTTTTAAAAAATAGCTGGAGGGGGAGGGGGATGGAAATTGATTAATTTACAGTCTTAAGTAGTCAGTAATTCTCTCGTGTGGTAGGGACAGAATAGCTAGCAGAACCACAACCCTGGACTTCAGGAGTGCCAACTTTGGCCTTTTCAAGCAATTGCTAGGGGATATCCCATGGAACAGGGTACTGGCAGGCAAGGGAGCTCAGGATAGCTGGTCAACATTCAAAGACTGCTTTCTTGCAGCACAAGAAATGAGTATCCCAACAAGGAATAAGTCGAGGAAGGGGGCCAAAAGACCTGTGTGGTTAACCAGGGAACTACTAGGCAAACGGAAGAGGAAGAAGCAAGCCTATAGGTCATGGAAGGAGGGGGTGGCCACTTGGGGTGATTATAAGGCTCTGGTGAGGGAATGTAGGGATGCAACTAGAAAGCCCAAGGGCTTCTTGGAATTAAACCTTGCAAGAGAGGTCAAAGGCAACAAAAAGAGCTTCTTCAAATATATAGCAGGTAAAAGTAAAACTAGAAGCAACGCAGGCCCCCTGCTGAATGAGGTGGGTACCCTGGAGACAGAGGATGCAGAGAAGGCAGAGATATTCAACACATTCTTTGCCTCTGTCTATACTGCTAAGGGTTGTCTTGACATTAGACCCCAGACTGCAGAGGAGGTTGAGGCAACAGGTGAGCCTGCCTTGGTTGATGAGGACTGGGTTAGGGATAAGTTGAGCAAACTGGATGTGCACAAATCCATGGGCCCAGAGGGGATGCACCCACGTGTGCTAAGGGAGATGGCGGAAGTCATTGCTAGGCCGCTCTCCATCATCTTTGCTAGGTCCTGGGAAACAGGAGAGGTGCCTAGGGACTGGAGGATAGCAAATGTTACCCCAATCTTTAAAAAGGGAAAGAAGGAAGACCCAGGTAACTACAGACCGGTCAGCCTCACCTCCATCCCAGGAAAGGTGATGGAACAGTTTGTACTAGAGGCTGTCTCCAGGCACATCAAGGACAGGAGGGTCATTAGGGACAGTCACCATGGCTTTACAAAGGGAAAGTCCTGCTTGACCAACCTGATAGCCTTTTATGAGGGCGTAACCAAGTGGATGGATTATGGCAGAGCCGTGGATGTCATCTATCTTGACACCTGGAGTATTGTGTCCAGCTCTGGGCTCCTCAGTTCAAGAGGGATGTGGAACTTCTGGAGACAGTTCAGCATAGGGCAACGAAGATGATGAAGGAGATGGAGCACCTCCCTTACGAGGAGAAGCTGAGGGAGCTGGGTCTCTTTAGCTTGGAGAAGAGGAGACTGAGGGGTGACCTCATTAATGTCTATAAATGTTTGAGGGGTGGGTGTCAGGAGGATGGAACTGGGCTATTCTCGGTGTCATGTAGTGATAGAACTAGGGGCAATGGTTGTAAGCTGAAACACAGGAGGTTCCACATCAACCTGAGAAAGAACTTCTTCCCAGTGAGGGTGACGGAGCACTGGAACGGGCTGCCCAGGGTGGTTGTGGAGTCTCCCTCACTGGAGATATTCAAGACGCGACTGGATAAGTTCCTGTGTGACTTGGTTTAGGTGATCCTGCTGTTGCAGGTGGATTGGACTAGATGATCTTTCGAGATCCCTTCCAATCCGTAGTGATTCTATGATTCTATGATTTTCTGATGTCCCCTAGTAGAAGACTGAAGGGGAATTTGGTTCCAGAGATCACAGACTTACAGAATCATAGAATCATCAAAATGCCTTAAGGTCTTTCTTCATTCCCCTCAGATCCAAGAAATTTATAGCCCTTATGTGCTGTAAGCTGGAGTAGCGTTACTAGGAGCTTGGCTTGTGTTGAATGCTGTTATAAGCACTTTTTGAAGATGATTTTCTAAAAAATGTTCTACTCCAATAAGTGATTTATTACAACAGGAAAACTGGGAATTTTCTTTCCAGCCACGTTTATGAATTTTGCACTACCCAAGAACTCGTCATTTTTGGCAACCTGTAGCAGTAGGTAAAAGTGCTGTGCATTAATACCTCAAAGGTGTCATAACTACAACTGTGTTACCTTAAGCACCAATACAGAAAAAATAACTTATATGTGAGTTTCATCTTGTCTGCACCAAAAGGGAAAATGTAGCCTACCAAAAATAAAAAAAGAGAAGCGATTCAGTCTTTTAATCTGAAATCTGTGTAAATCTTTTCCATAAATATCCTTACTCTGACAATATAAATCTAAAATGTAATGTTATGGAACTTATTTCAGGTTTTCTTTTACCTAGTTCATTTTGTGATATGTTTTCTTTTACCCACAAACACTTTGTGGATCTACGTATATAGACTTTATAAAATATCTGTGTTTCACTGTGGGAATTCGGTTTAAGGTCACTTTTTGATAGTGTAAATAATTGAGGAGTTTCAGGGTGTCTGTGAATTAATCTATAAAAATCTATTGTCTTGTAGTTATAGTGAAGACGTGTAAAAACACACTATGAAAGCAGTAGAGATGAAATAACAGTCTGTTTTGTCCCTTCCTGTGCATATAAACACCTACTAAGGAAGAAAAGCTCTTTCAGATTGGTTTAATCAAATGACACAGCAGCCCGCAATGCAAGTATTTACTTGCATTGTAAATTACTGTATTTACCTATAGAATTACATTCAGAACAGCTAAACTTGCACATATCCCTAGTTTTGATGATTATCAGTTTTTATTTGTCCTTCTCAATGCACATTGTGTTTAACTATTAATTTCTCATGCCAGATCACAAAATGCTGTGTGGAGAGTGTGTGTAATTTGTACATATTTGGTGTCTGCGAGAGAGCAGGAATTGATCTCCTGTAATTGATGCCTCCTGAGATGAATGAACAGTGCCAGGGTTCTTGCATAAAACCTCCCTGTTAAGAGCAGATCTTCCATCATGTTAAGTTCAGAGATGCTGGCAGTGGTGTTTACTCTGTTGTTTACACTCCCCACGCCACGTACTGTGTGTATCAATAGATTTACCAAAAGTTAATAAAAATTAGTTGCTTCCTGGAACCCTGAAACCCATAGAATCATAGAACCTTTAAGGTCAGAAAAGGCCTTTAAAGTCATCAAGATCAACCATTAACACAGTTCTCTCAAGACCACTGATAAAACATTTCCGTAAGCTCCAGATCTTCATGACTTTAAAACATGGCTAGGGATGGTGATTCCACCCAGAAAGGCATCATCATTGTTGGGGTTAAGCGCTGAGAACTTTACCTCCGCTTCTTAACTACTGGCACAGATACTTGGATGTTTTGTTTTCTTTCATTTAGTCTTTTGACACTGATGGAACAATTTGAGTACCCAAACTACTGAGGAACCAAAGCATAAAATCATCATAAAACTGCTGTTATGTTTACATAGAATCATAGAATCATCATGGCTGGAAAGGACCTCCAGGGTCATCGAGTCCAACCTTTTCTCCTAGTGTCTAACCTCTAGACCATAACCCTAAGCGCTGCATCCACTTGTTCCTTAAACACCTCCAGGGATGGTGACACCACCACCTCCCTGGGTAATCCATTCCAGTATCTAATCACCCTCTCAGTAAAGAATTTCTTTCTAACATCCAATCTAAACCTCCCCTGATGCAACTTGAGACCATTTCCCCATATCCTATCATCACTGGAGAGAAGAGCCCAACACCACCCTTGCTACAACCTCCTTTAAGGTAGTTGTAGAGGGCAATAAGGTCCCTTCTCAGTCTTCTCCAGACTAAACAACCCCAGCTCCCTCAGCCTCTCCTCATAGGGCATGTCCTCCAGCCCCTTCACCAACTTGGTTGCCCTTCTTTGGACTCGTTCCAGCACCTCAATGTCATTCCTGTACTGTGGTGACCAAAACTGGACACAGTACTCGAGGTGTGGTCTCACAAGGGCCAAGTATAGGGGCACAATCACCTTCCTGCTCCTACTGGTCACGCTGTTTCTGATACAGGCCAGGATGCCTTTGTCCTTCTAGGCCACCTGTGCACACTGCTGGCTCATGTTCAGTCAGCTACCAATCAACACCCCCAGGTCCTTCTCCACCGGGCTGCTCTCCAGCCACTCTTCTCCAAGCCTGTAGCGTTGCTGCGGGTTGTTGTGACCAAAGTGCATGACCCGGCACTTGGCCTTGTTAAACCTCATACAATTGAGCTCAGCCCATCGCTCCAGCCTGTCCAGATCCCGCTGCAGAGCCTCCCTACCCTCCAGCAGATCGACACTCCTGCTCAATTTTGTGTCATCTGCAAATTTACTGAGGGTGCACTCGATCTCCTCATCCAGATCATTGATAAAGATATTAAACAAGACTGGTCTTGCATGCAATATATAGTTTTGATGAGGATACATTTTTAGGGATACTTCAGTTGATGTTTTCCTTGGACATTTTGAAATAAGTTTCAGAAGTAACTGTAGAATGATTTCTATAGAAAAGGACTTGCATTCCGTTTATGTTTGCCTAAAGAATCTTTTGATTATGCTCAAATATTCAATGCTTATTACATAATAATTAAACCATTAGAAATTCATAGAATGCAAGATAATATTTTAGGATTAACTAGAGGATGTAAATAAGAAAATATAACCTTATTTACTAACAAAAAGCCTTAATCAGCATCCTCATTTCCTTATCTTTACACTCTTTTACTTATTTCAGAGGAAACAAATCACTGAATTACGTTTCTGATGCATTTCTCTAAATATATTTCTTTCTTTTAGTTTGGTTTTGAAGATTGGCTTATTTTCAGACCTAGTTTCAGCATTGTATAAGGTGTAAGACCCAAGATTTCACGCCTTAAATTTTTTAATAGGATTATCTGTTGTAGTAAGTGGATTAGTGGTTTGACATCAAATACCACATGAGAAATAGCTGGAAATCGTCTTTCTGTCTGCTTGGAGATTGTATCAGGATTACTTTGTGGAGAGATAGGCTGACATTTTTATATTTAAAGGCTTAAAAATTATATAAATTTTCAAGGAAATAATATCTAGTACTAATTGCATTCTCTTTGGAAAAACAAATGCCAGCTATGGGATTACTTACATGTATGAGCTTCATCTTGTATAAAATACTTTGCTTGATCAGCTTTTAGGTAAGAATGTATATCTCTTGCAGGATAAATTTTACAGCATAATTGGTGCCAAGCTTTGAAAAATTGTCTTCCCAGCAGCCAGTATTTGCAGCAAAACCACTCTCCCAAGTCGTGCATTTATTTCAGACTTGATTGCCTTAAATATAGCTGGTACTGCCATTCCAATGTGAAAAATTACTTGTATTATCTCTTTATTTTCAGTTTGTCACCTTTAGACTAACACTGGAGACAAGCTGCATCCTTGGGTTTAGGAATAACTGCTCTGCTGCAGTCATATACAGGAGGCTAAATCTTCACTTTACTACTGTTTAAACTGTCCTTAAGCTCTTGGAACGCACAAAAAAAAATGTTGAGAGTTTTTTTCTAACAGCTTTTTCTGTGCTTTTCAACTGTGTGGTTTGTCTTGTTCAGACTGAAGTGTGCATATGATGTTTGTCTTAGGAGCTTGAGCTTTCAAAGCACTGGTCCAAAATATTTTTGCTTTCAAGAGCATTTTTGTCTAAAAGAATAGATCTGTTCCTAGACCTTGCAAATGCAAGATGCAGCTCTTCAGCATTGATGGGAGAAAGTTACTACTCCACTGATGCTGTGTAGGGCTGATAAAGGTAGTGATGTTTTCCCTCCACACTGTTACGAGCTGGAAGGAATTGGAACGTGACTGCATTACAGATTATGGAGAAGGAACTTAACTGGAAACTCTTTGCAGCTGATTGGGATCCCAAGAGCAAGAGATTACATTCTGCCTCAACTCAGTATAAAGCCTATACAGGATTTATAGTTTCCCATGTTTTTTAGCAAATTTAATCAGGGACTTGTTTGCTTTATTTACTCAATGGAAACTGGCTCATTCCTGTCTCAGGTTTTATTGCTGTCATTTACTGTAGATGGTTCTCCAAGGCTAAATTAAGTGAAAGCATAAAAAGTCTTCACACAATCCAGTTTTTCTACCAAGCAGGGCTGTCTTTTTCCCCCTTTTGGGGGGTGGGAGGACATTTCTGTCTGCACGGTTGAGCAGGTTATGATTTCGTGGGCTAACCGGGTGCTAAACCGTGACACCCTCCCAATAAGTGAGTGCTCAGCTTCCTCAGAGAGAAAACAGACAATAAGTGCTTTCAGCTATAGTTGTGATGACTCAGTTCTGTACTTCATTTTCTTCATTGTACTCAGTGCCTGACTTCATTTTCTTTCATTATGGTATTCATCAGGGCTGTGTGAAACCACTCAAAATGTTGCTTTCAATTTTTTTCCCCACAAAACTTTTGATTATTTAATGTAATTTAGCCTTCTCTCAGATCCACTTTTCTGTAAGATTTGACAAAATTACCTTTCTTTATTTTTTACATCAAAAAATGACAAAATCAAGTTCTTTATTTTGGTTTTGAACAAATAGATGATGGTCAAATTCTGCTGGAAAGGGACTATTCAACGGGCAACAGACCAATTTAAATATTAAAAAAACCTGATGTTTTTTAATAACATGGAGTTCCGTTGTCTTGCCACACATATGTTAAGACAGTAAATATTTTTTGCCTCTTTAGGGAAATGTGATGTTTTACTATATGCTGAGTTGCTTCATGGTCAGATGTTTTGCCCAGTTTCATTTACTTCCATGTATTTCACATTGGTTACTACACTGGAATACAGTCTGGTCATATGTGTCAAGTCCGAGAAGGCTTATGGTTTATTTCCATTTAAATGCCTTTCCAAGAAATGATGTTATTAAATAATGAGCATGCACATGCAATGCACTGCTGAGGAGCTCTGTGACTCCTTCACTTGGCTCTGTATTATTTTCTCATGGTTTCCTGTTAATTGTTTTCTTTCTATCTGGATAGTGAAATGAGTGCTGTCAACATCCCTGAAAAATTCTCTCCTGCCTGATTTTACTGTCTGTAATGTGTCTTAATACTCCTCTGCTAAGCTTTTATTTTTCTTCTCAGTGATATAAAATGCACGCAGTGTATGTGTAGGATGAATCCCAGGTCTAAAGTGACCACTTCAACTATTTTATTTATCACATGATAAAACAAATTTTTCACAGAAGCAGATGGGAGATAGAATTAGGTACAAGGGAGTGGATTGAGCAGTGGAGCTATCTAACTTAAGCTAAACAAACTCAGAATTTGAACATTAAATCTAAGGTTATGAATAAACTTTCAGTGTGGAAGAGGAACAGTGTAGTCTGGAAATGTCTTGAATCTGGATCTGTTAACCAGAACTGTACAGTATCAGTAATTCTTATGAGGCATTTATCCTATAATCATAATTTTTAACGTGATGGTCTCAGTGCTATCTTCTACATCCTGGATTTTAGGAATGTTCTTCTCTGTCAACTGTTTAATTAACATACTGCCAGCTATCAGGTTATGTTTGTGTCCTTGGAAATTGAGTATATTAGCAATGTTGTGTTAAATAACATCTGACATCAGATTTTAACTGAAATATTGTAATTTCATGCAATTAGAGAGTCGACACACAGTAGGATGAGAGTTTTGAATTTACTTGGAGGGCTTTACTGAGGAAAAGGACACAGAGATTGTGAAACTTTTTAGTTGTACAAGCTTATGAAGAGAGATTTTCTGTAGAGTCTTAGTTTATTTTTTAATATTGTGTTCAGTTCTGGACCCCTCACTACAAGAAGGATAATGAAATGCTAGAGCAGGTCCAGAGAAAGGCAGCAAGGCTGGGGAAGAGCCTAGAGCGCAAGTCTTGTGAGGAATGGCTCGGAGACCTGTGTTTCAGTCTGGAGAAGAGGAGGCTGAGGGGAGACCTTCTTGCTCTTTAAAATTACCTGGAATGAGACTGGAGTGAAGAATGCGACAGCCTCTTTTCCCTGGTGGAAAGTAACAGGACTAGAGGAAATGGCTCAAGCTGTGCCAGGGGAAATTTAGGCTGGGTATTAGGAAACAATTTTTCAGTAAAAGGGTGATCAAACACTGGAATAGCCTGCCCAGGACAGTGGTGGGGTCACCATCCCTGGTGATATTTAAATGGCATGCAGACCTGGTACTTAGGGACATGGTTTAGAGGTGGCCTGGTAGTGTTGGATTGAAAGTTGGACTAGATTCTGTTGAAGCTGCTGGGTGGTGTCACCGACACCCCTGCAGACTGTGCTGCCATTCGCTGAGACCTGGACAGGCTACAGAGCTGGGCTGAGAAAAATGTAATGAGGTATAACAAGGGTAAGTGTAGAGTCTTGCAAGAACAACCCCAGGTACCAGTATAAGCTGGGGACCGATCTACTGGAGAGCAGTGTAGGAGAAAGGGACAGTCCTGGTGGCCGGCAGGATGACCATGAGCCACCAGTGTGCCTTTGTGGCCAAGAGGACCAACAGCGTGCTGGGGTGGATCGGAAGTGGGGCGGTTAGCAGATCAAGAGAGGTTCTTCTTTCCCTGTACTCTGCCCTGGTGAGACCACATCTGTAGTATTATGTCCAGTTCTGGGACCCTCATTTCCAGAATGACATAGAGCTGCTGCAGGGTATCCAATGTAGAGCAACGAGGATGATGAAGGAAGGGGAACACCTCCCTTATGAGGAGAGGCTGAGGGAGCTGGGTCTCTTTAGCTTGGAGAAGAGGAGACTGAGGGGTGACCTCATTAATGTCTATAAATATTTGAAGGGTGGGCGTCAGGAGGATGCAGCCAGGCTCTTCTCAATATCATCTGGTGATGGGATGAGGGGCAATGGTTGTACGCTGGAACGTAGGAGGTTCCATATAAATATCAGAAGGAACTTCTTCACAGTGAGGGTGACAGAGCACTGGAACAGGCTGCCCAGAGAGGTTATGGAGTCTCCTTCACTGGAGATGTTTAAGACCTGCCTGGATATGTTCCTGTGTGACTTGGTCTAGGAGATTCTGCTGTGTCAGGGGGATTGGACTAGATGATCTTTTGAGGTCCCTTCCAATCCCTAATGATTCTATGTTTCCGTGAGCTCTCTTCCAATCAACATTGTTCTCTGATTCTGTGTGTGTTACTAAAGCTGCTTATTTACCAATTTTGTTTACTGCACAGTAGGTCAAGTAGATCTTTTTGAGGATCTGTACCTGGAGTAGGTTTAGGGGGCAGGGTAGGGCACGCAGAAAGAATGGAAACTTTGAGATACTGCTTTAATAAGAGCAGGGAACAGGCACACAAGTAAGAGAATGAGAAAAGATGCTTTACTGAAGGGACTGAGTAATGTTTGCTGTGCAGAAAGTGGGGAAAAATCTTATAAATGAAGAGCAACTGATGAATACTGCAGCATCTTTACCTAAAGGCAAGTGGTAACTTTATAGATGTGTGAAGTGTTATCTCTTTACAGGTCCAGCATAGGCTCAGAATTGTCTTGCTTTCCTTATAAAACATTCTACTGACATTTATGTGCAGTTGTAGTAACCAAAGAGGTAGAAATACACAGTACATGTGTGAAGAATTAGTGGAAGGCACTGGGAGTCAATCCAAGCCATGGAGCTGGATGGTTCTAAACATGAAGTATACATATTTAATAATCAGCCTTTTGAGTTTTGTGACTCTTCCCTTCATAACTTTTATGGTACTTGCTAGAGTTTTCTTTTAAGCTGTACAAAAAAGATTTTGCAGCCTTCAGACAGAGTATGAAAAAGTTACATCAGGGAAAGTTTAGGTCAGACATTGGGAAAAAAATTTTTTGTGGAAAAGGCCATTGGGCCTTGGCACAGCCTGGCCAGGGATGGGGTTGAATTGCCATAACTGGATGTGTTTAAAAGTCGTGGAGATCTGGAGCTTAGGGACAGGGTTTAGCAGAGGCCTTGGGACAGTTATGTTAATGGTTGGACTTCATGAGCTTAGAATGCTTTTCCAACCTAAATGATTCTGTGGTTCTATGGGTTTCACATTCTAGGAAGGAACTAATTTTTATTAACTTTTGATGATAAACTTCATTCTATTGATGTACATAGTGTGTAGGGAGGGAAATGCAAACAACAGGGTTGCCAGCATCTCTGAACTTAACATGATGGAAGTTCTTCTTTTAACAAGTCTTAGCAGGTCTTTTCCAACATAGACAATTCTACCAAAATAATGCTATGCATACATGCTTTTACAGCATTAGAGTATCATAGGTTTCATAAGAATGTAGCAGAAACAGAAAGTAATTGTTATGAGATATTTCAAATTACTGTCTCAATCATATCCCAGGCCCTGCTGCATTGATCTAACAATCTCCTGCCATTGAATTTGGGCTCCTAACATTTTACCCATAGTCTTGTAGAGCAATTGGCATGGTGTTATGAATTGCATAAACTGTTGAGACCAAAAAGCACATATTCCAGTTCTATATAGCTTTTAGGTGTACAAATAATGAATGGATGCTTTCAGAAGCAATGCGTTGACATTATAGAAAAAATCACATTTTAAATTTGTTTAATTTTGTTTGCAGAGTCAAGTGCTTGTCTGAGGTTTGCTTACAGGTGTAATTTGGATAATGTGTTCTCAGGCAAAAATATTATGCCATGTGTTTCTCAACTCTTTTCTTTCCTCAATGCATTCTTTGAAGCTAAAAAGTTTAAACAATTCAAATTTCAATAGTATATGTTTAGGCAGTATTGAGGCAATAGAAAATGCACATCAGAACAAGTGTGGTTTTCTTTAAACTGTAAAATATGAGCAAATATTAAGCAGCCATGGCACACCTACATTCAAAAGTAAAATATACCAGGCAGTTGTCTCTGAATATTATTAAACTCCTGGTGTAGCATTATAGCTAAGCAGACTTTTATTAAAAAATATGTCTGTAACTTGTGTTTTGGGAGATACTTGCAGTTATCTTTGGTGTTTCTGACAAGGATAGGTTTTGGTTAGTTTTTGTAAGAGGCAAGGCAAAGTCATGGAAGACAAAGGATGGACTTTTCAGGCTGGTCAAGAAGTTGGCATCAAAGGACACAGGAGGATGTCTTAGTGAGGGTGATAAATGTTGCAGATAAGGAATGTGTCTCTGCCTTGTGACCAGTGATGAAAGAAGACAAGGACAGAAGAATAACAGGGTAAAAAGCCTGAGAGAGTCTCCTGATAATGTGTGAGAGGGAAGGAAAAATGGTGCTAGTTATTGTGAGGGTGTCAAAAAGTGATTAATGGAATTGGGGCAGTTGGTATGGGATTAAAGTGGTGTGAAAAATTAGGATGGCACAATCTGCTGCTTGAAATAGAGCAGTAAGTGTCTATTTTGCTTGCTGAATTGTGAAGATTTACAGTGATTCCCAATATCACATACTAGACAACAAATATGTTAATATTAGGTTGAAAGAGTTTAAGATTAGAAACCAAATAATTCTAAGATAACTTTTCTTAGGAAACTAAAATTATAAAAAGCATAATGTCTCTACTTCAGAACACTGTTAAAGTTTATAGCTAATAAAATCTTGAATTGCTTAACTTTTAATAATCAAAACTCTGTTAAGCTCTTAGACCATGCTCGCCTGTAGGGCCCTTGTTACTGATTCAGTCCCCAAATCACTATGAGTGACACAAATTTAGCACACTGTTGCTCTGTACTTGAAAATTACAGATGCTGAAAAGAGGGCTGTTTACACAAAGGAAGTGAATTGCCTGTAATTTTGCAATTTTCTGCTTTGGGTACTACACGTTTTATCGCAGGTTGTCCCATATCTGGGCCTTGTCAGGTAAGAGCATGAGGATGGAACCACTCCAGTTGCTAGGAGCTTCTGTAATAAAACTACTTGAGAGGATTTTTTACCCCATCATCACAACAGAGTTAAGTTTTCTAGTACTTGACTTCTAACAAATCGTCCTCAGTTTCTTTGGAAATCAAAGAAATCTTTGGCCCACAGACCAGCCCTGGTTTTGCCGGCAGAATCACTATGGTTAAATGTTGCTTTTACCTGTGAGAGGCAGATGCCTATGTACAGGTGTGTATGTTTTACATCTACTTGCCATAACTTTTCCATGGAGCCCGCTGCTCCTTTACATACTGTTGTGTCTCTATAAACTTAAAAACAAATAAAAAATGAAAAGAGAAAAATAAAGGAAAACGTGTTTTGAGCTTAGTTGGAATTTGCAGAGCTAAAGACAAGTTCTGGAGCACTACAGAGCTGATGCAGGTACTTATCACCAAATTACATAGGTCTTCCAGAGCCAAATAGCAGAAGATGATCAGCACCTGTTAGACTTTACACCCCTCTTCTTTAGTGCTCTATACAAGCTCAACATCACTCTCTTCTCACTTACCCATCCCCTGTTGTTGTTCTGATGAAATATTTCTTGAACCAGAATTTGTGGATGCCTAGAATCTAAGGGCAGTTAGAAAAAATTAATACAAAAAGTGCTAAAGCTTTGTCTGCGCTGTTTCATGCTTTGTTTCATTTTTAGTGATTTTTGAAATTGTATTTCTTTGAAAGTTTTTAGTGTCCTGAACTTGAACAACAGATCAAATTCTTGCCTAGCAGCCCAATTTCTGCTGCCTCAATACAAGGTGCATTAATGAGGACCCATTCATAAGTGCTTTTTCAAATGTTTGAAGTATCTTGGGCTTTAAAGCGAAGACTAGTAAAACCTGTGACTACACTGTTTGTATTCTGTGCCACTGCCTTTTGTACTTCCCTTTTTATTGCCTATTACCTGACTTTCTATTCCAATATTTATAAAACAACTTCAATAAGGTTTAAACCTTTTAACAAGTTTCATCAGTAATGTTCCATTACATCACATCATATTGAAAGACTTCTGAGTGTTTTCAGCTTGTATTTGTTCATTAAAATGCAGCCAAGAAAACTGAGTGTGGTTTCAGAATAGCAATGTTTTCTGAGTAACATTTCATCTAACTAATTTCATGTGGGTGCATCCAAGTAATCTCAACTACAGTAGGTATGTGGTTTACCATGTTCTTTCCTTCTTTGTGGGTTAGATTTCAGCAAGCATGTCCCCCTGTAGCCGACCATACAACTTGTTGCTCTTCTCACCTGATTCCATTCCCTAAAGATGAAAGCCTGCATGTTGGTTTTTGACCACAGCTATAGGAAAAGTAGGGGAAAAAATATCTTGGCACCTGTGGCAGCAGATGACAAGGACTCCTCCTTTATTGCTTTACACAAAGCCTTTTTGTACTATTCTGCATCTGCGAGGTTAATTAGCAAGCAAGCAGAGTTTACGTATTTTGCAACCCTTTTCCAACGCCCTATGCCCAGGTGCCAGTGATTCCCATGTTCATATTTTCACTTGTGTCTTCTTTTCTTCTTCTTCTAGTCTTGTCTCCATGGCAGCACATTCCTTCACTTGAAGTCTCCCATGGCTTATGATTTATTAGCCCTAACATGACCTTGAGTTCCTTATCAACTATTTCTCTGGTATTTCATTCTGCCACAGGCACCCCTTCAACACGAGAGCCAGGGATGGCTCCCTTTTTTTTGGCTCACAAAACGATGCAACCCTTCAGCTTAAGTAGATGTGTTCTGTCTTATGGGAACTGGTCCTTAAGCAGGGTTTCTTCCGAAAAAGGAACCAGGTTCCTTTGGCAACAACAGCAAATATCTTAAATTCAAAGCAAAAAATGAGCAGAGTTCCAAATAGTAATTTTTTATAAGACCTATAAAAATATCCCTAAGCTTTTCTTTGTGAGTCTGGGAACAGAGAGTCAATCTAGGTTAGATCTTGAGACAAGCAACTAATGACTGTCTGCCTCTGGTTATGCGTTGATGTACTTTCAGAGTCCTCAGCAAGATTACAAACCTAAATTACAGTCCTCTGTGAAACTGAGGCAGAGATGAGCTTAGAAATTAAAGGCAAAGCCCAGCTCATGTTTGCTTTTGCATGGGTGGGTTGGTTATGGATGTGAAAGCAGCATTAAAAAAGGCTTTTCTAGGCCCCTGAGGGTTATTTCAAAATCTGAATCCTTGGTCTTGGTTTTCTGAGACATTTTTAACCTGGCTCAGTTCACAATCTGTTGCCACTACACATTCCAGTGAAGCTTTTTTTTTCTGTAAACAACTGAGGAAGAGGCATGTTGTAGCATGGAGTGAGAATAAGGTGAGAATAGGAGTCATAGCTGGTGTTAGTGTCACTTGGCAAGCTCAGTCAGTAGGTGTCACAGAAGAAGGACCTTTCTACTTCACTTAAGTCACTTGGAAATACATTCTGGGTCTGAGAAGTGTATTCGTGGCAAACTAAGATAGTGATGGCTTCACTAACTTCACCTTGTGCTCAGATGTAGTCCCACATGCTGGAGCAATCATATTAGTGAAATGGCCATGTATTTGCATATTGATTAAAATGGAGGAGAAAGAAAGGCAATCTGTACAGGCAAAGACCAAAGATAATTCAGACAGGTAATCTTACATACATGGGACACGTCTTATAGGTTATTAATTTTATTGAGGATTTTACATTTATTTCTGGGGGTGGGGGTGTGTTTCACTTAGTGAAGGCTGGTTTGTGAGATTGCTTTTCAGAGGTTTTATGTCAGTACAAAAGATTTCTCTTGAAATTAAGTAAAATAAACTATTTTGGTTCTATAATAAAATAATTGAAAACATTAAGGGGCAGAGGAAAACTGCTATTAATGCAGGATTTCCTTACAGATTTAACTGACTGTATAATGAAAGAAGAGTATACTTACTCCTTCTGTTGACAAAGGTCTTATCTGTCCCTTCTTGTCAGTTAGAAAATGAAATACGACCTCTGTTTCAGTATCTGCACAACTTTGTGGTATCTGAAGAAAAGCACACCATTACTATGCTAGCAATTTGCAAACTGCCTCTGTACTGTATATATTTTAGTGGTAAACAAATATTTCAGAAGGCTTTTGTGAAATCAAAAATTCACAATTCACAGAATTTTTCAGTTTCTATTACTGCTTTTTAAAAGAAAAAGCATTTGCAACCAAGGACTGCTGCGATAAAATGATCAACTTACTGATATTAAATAATTTTTCCCATTTACTTTTCATGTTCAATTTCAGCTGGCAACACAAAAGCTAATTAAAGTATTTGTGGCTTATTTCTGTAGATTTTACTTTAAGTAACAGAAGAGAGATGTAAATTATTACAGTAGTTGTATGTGTCAGGAGCTAATGAATTCCAGATGAAAAATATTTCCCCATTATGTGGGTTGTATCTTGTCATTTCTTTTCTAACATTCATATACTTTTTATTTCTTGGCATTGAATGCTTTATTTATATTTATTGATTTTAAGAGATCCCAGCAGTATGAAAACAATCTTCATTTCCCACAGTTTTCACAGTTTAAGAGGATAAATAACCTCTTAATGGTTTATTTCAATGTGGAGGGAGCATATCAGATTTGTCATGGTTTATAAACAAATTAGATGTCCAAGTGATTGATTATATTAGCCTCCTGGAATGAAACCAGTTTTACCACTACCAGCAGGTACATGGTTTCTGTCACTATTGAGGGAGGTGGTTCAACCTTTCTAGTCTGCTTTGGTAAGACCTCACCTGGAGAACTACATTCAGCTGTGGAGCCCTCAACACAAGAGACATGTAGGCTTGTTGGAGTGAGGACAGGCTGAGACAGTTTGGGTTGTTCAACCTAGAGAATGTAAGGCGCTGGGGCAGCCTTCCAGTACTTGAAGAGAGCCTACAGGAAAGCTGGTGAGGGACTGTTCATAAAGATATGAAGTGACAGACCTGGTTTTCCACTTTGCTTTGTCTTTTTATCTGTGTTCAACTGGACCCTCTAGAAAATGGCTTCCCTGCAGGAAATTGTGACTGTCTTCTGCTTGCCCGGCCAGGTTTCTAAGGTCCAGGATGGACTGAAATACTTCGTGTTAGTGGAATCTTGGTCAACTCTACACTTTTATCCAAGTCCTAGTTTACAGACCTGTCACTTGAGGTTCCTGGTTGGTGGGCCAGAAATATAATTTTTGTCCTAAATTTGACAGAACGACATCTCTACTGTTTTTGCATCTCTGATTTCATAGGTAGGAGTTGGCCACAGCAAACTACATGGCATTTACAGAAGCTTAGTTTGAACTGAAGCCAGAGCCTTACTGCAAAGTGCAAAATCATGCGAAAACCTCTTCAATTGAACCACGACGATAGTTTGAATATTGCATGAACCCCCAAAATCAGTTAGAGGTTCTGAATCATACTTTCCTTTTACCAGTTCTCCTGGATGTGTGGAGTAAATGTTGTGAAGAGAACATTACACTCAGTAGTCCTCCAATGGCTAAATTAAGAAAGGCAATGTTTTAAACCAAACCATGTCTGTCTTTGCACTCTGCCCACAGAGTGACAGATTCTTTTCAAGCCAGCAGGTTACTGAGCAGTGTAAAGCCTTATCCAAAAACTGTATTGAAAAGATTTTGCAGTGGATTAATACAACAGAAGATACACAAATAGCAATTTTAAACTATGAATCAACATCATTTAAATATGGTTTTACATCCATTCATCTTCTACATGAATATTCCTTTCATTATTTATTCTAACATACATCAAACTACATGAATCAGAATTTTTTAAAGACCAAGAAGATTCCATGATCTTGTCTGCAGTGGGTTATTCTCAAGTGCAATCCACCAACCCCACAATTGTGATAGAGCTGGGGACTTGATTTATTAAAAAAAGCAGTAGCTGGCAAATATTGACTGACTTTCTGCACCATAATTTGGTTTTAAATATCCATCTACATCTACTGCTTAACCTTTTCCTGCCTAATGGAAAACACATATCCATATCAGTCTACATAACCAAAAGAACAGCCTGTCGTGTAAATGAGTAGATTAACGGCAGCGAAATCAGGCCTTGTCAATTACCAGGCACATTAATTATTCCATTAATAATGACTAAGTTTAAATCTTGTTTTAAAGGCATATTGGCCATTGCAATTCATTAATTTCATGTGAGGTTTCAGCCATGTGTGCTAACTGAATTATATATACATTTGGACATAGCAGAATCTCCATTATGTTTCTGCTCCAGCTTGTTCTCATCTGTCTTTCCTGAAAAAACTGAAAGTTTGCCATTAAGGACGCTCTTTTGCATCTGAATAGTGAGGCATATTAAAATATGTATTACTGTGCAGACTGAACTGCATAGAGATGGAAACGAATCTAATTTTTCCACACCATAATTTTGAAACTGTATAGTTTTCCCCTAATGCACTGCATATTAAATACGTCTTTTTTGTGGAGAAGCTAATTAAATAGTAAATTAAAATCCATAGTTATTTTGTAATACTTCTAATTTCCTACTTTCTTTCTTCTTCTCTGCATACATTTCATTCCCATAACTTGGTCTCTGAAAATTTTGCTTCCCTCTTAACGTCTGCTCTTTTAAACGGAACCCTTAAGCATGTGCTGCATTGTCCATAAGTGCTCAATCTCCCTGAATTTATTTTCTGGCATGTAGTCAGGTATGTCCTTAGATTGAAGCACTTGATTGAGCCACTCAAAACCACTCTATCAAATCAAGGTGATGCTACGTTTTCAAGTGTAAACTGCTCAGTGAGACATCATGGCACACTGGAATGGCCTGCCCAGGGAGGTGGTGGAGTCGCCAACTCTGGAGCTGTTCAAGGCAGGATTGGACGTGGCACTTGGTGCCATGGTCTAGCCTTGAGCTCTGTGGTGACAGGTTGGACTTGATGATCTATGAGGTCTCTTCCAACCTTGATAATACTGTGATATTGTGATACTGTGATCATCCTGTTCCTGTTTAAGCTTTCAGTCTTTTTTTCAATAATGTGCTTTCCAATCAACATTCCATATGGGCTGTAAGGAAGACTGGTGATTAAGAAAGGTTTTATCTTCCTTGAAAGCCTTCTGTAGCCAGAGACTTCCATCACACAGCAGGTGAGACCGAAAGAATAAAAAAATTTCTGATCTGAAACAGCAACATCCAAGTGTTTGTGATGAGAGTGATCCAGGTAAAAGTCACTGTGTCACTAGTGGCTTCGTTTAATTTCAAGTCATTGATGCTGTATTTAACTTCCTATTCTACTGCACATTGCTTACAGTCTTTCATGGGGAGTTGATATGGATAAATGGTTTCAAAACTGCAAACTTTTTACTAGGAAAACTTACAGAGAATCAGAAAATAAATGTGTCTATAAGCAGAAATCTATTCTGAAAAATGAATCCAGAGCAGATGGACTGATAAGATGTATTTACTGGTGGTTTAATTATGTTTAGAGACAAGTATGGAGCCTTTGAGGAAGATGATTCTGTTCTATCTGAAGCAAAGTTTTCAATGTATTTAATTGTTTCTTGGGTAATACTGAAGAGAAGTTTAATTCTGGAAGTTAAAAGGTGGTTAGAAAGAAATCTTAAGAGGGGTATTCCTTCCTAGGGATGTAGTCTAGGTATTTTTTTCCCCCAGAAGTTCTGTACTTACACAGTCACTAGTCAGCTGTCTGTGTATGACACAGAAAACCACTTTCTAAATGATATTGTTAGTTCAGGACTTATTGGGTCTTGCAACAGACAGCTCAGTTGACAGAGTCCTGTAGAACAATTTTCTTAACATTTCTCTGGTCTACAGATCTGTAGTGCCCCAAAATTGGAAGTTCACACAAAGCAGATGAATTCATGGCCATCCATCCTGTGCGTTGAGTTGGTCATGAACAGTTTTCATTCTTTGCATAGTAAATACAGACTAAAAAAACCAAACAGGGCAGTTGGGAAACAGCACTAAAAATACTGTTTGAAAGAAACAGTCAAAGCACTTGTCATGACTGGCAAATTCTTATCCTTGAAGTACCTTTTGGCTATGAATGTTACACATGCTTTAATCTTTTTTGCCCTTCCACATTCACATTTCTTTTCCTTTCCTGATTTCTTAGGAGATTGGAAACACCTATCTTCTCTGTTTCCAGAGCCATAATGTGCTTAAGTTTTTATTCTGGGCAGGATAGGCTTGCTGAAGGAGAAAATGGGTGATCAGAGTCTTCGAGCTGTGACTGCTTTTGTTAATCCCCTATAGATTGTCATCCATTTTTGTTTCTTAATTAGCACCTTTCACTTTTGTCAGCTAGAGCAGATTGAAAACTAATGGTGAAGTCCAGCTGTTAATGCTGACTGAGAATGAAATAATTTTTGAGTAGGCAAGTAAATTTTTCTGTAAACTGGTTCAATATTCTTGGTATGAGAGATTGTTTCTCTTTTCTTCAGGCACAACTCTTTGCTTCAAATATAAGTTACCATAAGATGTCAAAAGTCAGTCTCTTTGAAGATTCAATGAAAGCTTGAATTAAACTGCAACTTCCCATTATTTGAATTTAGCGCTTTTAAATCAGCTACCACAAAACCTGTTGTGGGAAGGAAGCTCTGTAAAGTTATAAGAAACAGAAGTGTGACTTCTTCTTCAAATAATTGGGTGCTGTGCACTGCCTATGATGATCCACTCCAGTGCTTTTCCTTGTTGTCAGTCTGCCGAGCCTTTGCCTGACATTAGAGAAAGAAGTGGCATATACAGAAAATTATGTAGCTGGAATGGAGAGGGATGTATTGACAAATCAAACAGCATATCAAAGGAACTACCAAAAAAAATGAAATAGAGCTGTGGCTTCTTAATGTACCATACAAAGACTCTGAGTCTAAATAGGTCCAGTGGGAATGGCTAATTTTCCCCTCGCTCTATTTTTTTAAAATGTTTTTCTGATCCTTTTTCTCATTGTAAGAGTTTGTGTTTGTTTGTAAGAGTGTGTGTTTGATTTGCTTTTAAGAAAGGAAGTTCCTGATTAAAACTGCACTTGCTAACAGGGGTGAAGTTGCCAGGTCAGTGTGATCATCATCTTTCCTAGAGGAGAGAATGATATATCTGTATGATTACTGTCTGTCTTACTCACTGAAGACTGTGAGAAAGAAACATCTTTCATGTGCTCCCACACTTCCCATATGACCACATCTCCTTTTATGAGAGTCCTGAAAAAGGCAGCTCAGTGTAAAGACTTATAGATTAATCCTGGCTTCTTAATTTAGATCTTAGTGAATGCTCTGACTTGCAGCCATGGCACAAAAAATGATATGAAGTACATAAATGTGAGAGTGAAATGTCCAAGCAGAAGGATTATGTTATAGATATGCATAATATGTTTTTTATATATATTAGATTCTGTATTAGATTATGGATTTCTATATTAGATTATATACATTTCACAATGCCCTTCCTTATGGCAAGTTACCAGGAGAATTTTATAAATGTCAAAATTAGAAAATATTTTGCAGGGAAGCACTGAGAATGTGTATTCTGGTTTTAAAGTCTAGTATGATACTAAAGAATTCATCAAATTACAGTAAGAAATGTCATACAAACTCCTTCTTAGCAAATCATTCAATTGTTTAGGTTGGAGAATCTTAGAATCATATGGTTGGAAGGGACTTCCAAAGGTCATCTTGTCCAACTCCCCTACAACAAGCAGGGCCATCACTCACCAGACCAGATTGCCCAAAGCTCCATTCAGTCTGACCTTGAATGACTCCAGGCATGGGCCTCCTGCTGGCAGCCTGCCCCAGGTGTCACCTAACCTCAGATTAAAGAAATTCTTCCTAATCTACCCTTTTCCAGCTCAAAACCCTCATCTTATCGTTCTCTGCCCTTGTGAACAGTCTTCCCCAGGCTTTTTGATAGTCTCCTTCCATGGATTGTAAGGTGTTGCAGTTTGAAAATTACCAAAATTTTCAGATATATAGATTTGTGCCTTCATGAAGAAAAATGTACATTTTACTTTAAGAGAATCCTCTTGGTGAGCTGTCTTGGGAGGGGTGGGCACTAGGTGACACTATAAAAGAGGGCTGCCGACCCAGCCCTGTCTCTTTTCACTTCTGGGGCCTTTGCCCCAGCACCCTGACACAGGGTGCCATCTTCCCCGCCCCCCCCCCCCCCCCCCCCCCCCCGGTGGGGGGGG
>VXBP01003634.1:64563-119009 GCA_013400115.1 Rhinopomastus cyanomelas | reverse complement strand
GGTGTTGGGGGCAGACGGAACAGAGGGGATCTGGCGGCTGGTCGCTGGCCAACTGCCCTCCCGAAGACAGGGAGTGGACGGTGGCTGCCCTTCTCCCCGGGCTCCATTTCTGCCTCAGGTAGGCAGCCCAAGAGCCCAGCTTCCACCTGGCCCTGCCCCGGGCTGGCACTGTTTGGCCAGAGAAGCAAGAATTTAGTGCCAGTTCCCGCCCCCCTCCCCAATGTGGGGTGACCATCCAGCGACCTGTGGTGAGCTGAAGAATACTTCCCTTTCCCCTGCAGCTGAGGTGGGAGGACAAGGATAGAGATAGGAGGGGAATGGAACTCTCTTGACCACGTTTGCAGCGTCAGAGAGGCCCTTACTGACCCCAGCCATGCGGTTGGTTGCTATCTTGAGTTCCACATGTGGCCGGGGCCATGTAACCAGTTGCCACCATCTCTGAGCCATTGTTCAGCAGGAAGAGAAACTATTAGTCATTTTCTGCCACTGAGAAAAGCTGGGGTTGCTCAAGTACTGGGGAGAGAAGGAGTCTCTGGAGAAGCAACTTGGAATTCCTTCTTGCATAACTGAACTGTCTGTTCTGAAGGAAGCAGAAGGACTTGAGATTTCTTAAACTTTGGGCAAGGAAGAGCGACTAGGTTCTTTTTGAAAATATGTTTCCTGCATTGAGGAATGCAGTTCTAGGTTCTGAGGAATCAGGCTTGTCCAACACAGTGTTTTGCTGGAGAAGCTATGCTGAAGAATTGAAGACTTCATCAGTCTGCTTGGCCGAGGGTTCAGCGTCTGCAGAGGAGAGTGTGCGACACATGAGGGTCCTGGAGGGTCTCTCTGAACAAACAGAAGAGAGGATGGTTGTGCCCCTCTCTGAGTGACTGACATGCTTTCCTCAGGTCTCTAAAAATACCAAGAACCAATATGGTAGTAATCTCCCATTGTATTTTTCTCAGAATATTTGTGTGCACTAACTTGCTTAACTTTTTCTTTCTTCTCTCTGTATACAGTTATGGAGTTAATGAACCCTTTTTCATTTTCCCTGAGCTATCCATTTTCTGGCAAATACTATCTGAGATCTCACTGAGACTTAACTGCTTTGTTTTCTTTTCCTTATTTTTTTAATTGTGTTCTTGAACCCATCACAGAAGGTCACTGTAAGATTTCCTGCAGAGCCTTCTCCTCTTCAAGGTCATAAGAGTCCAACTCCCAAATGTGGAGATTTGAATATGTCCAAATATTTCCATGATTTCCATGCAAGATGAAAACTTGGTCCCATTTAAAATTCTCTATTGAAATAGAAAACTGAAAAAATACAGGAAAGGTAGGGGGCACAGAACTGCTGTTAAGAAGAGCATCCATGTCTGACTTAAAACATGAGCAACACAATCCATTTAACTTTGAATGTTTCTGTTGTCACTGCATGTTTAAGCATTAAACAAAATTTCTGTTTAACAAATAAAATTGCTATAGTACATAGATTTTTATTATCAAGTAGGTACTTCTTCAAAAGTATTTTAAAAGAAAAGTCATAGCATGAGTAATAACATTGTAAAACTGGAGATGTAGCTCCAGTGTTTATTGTGCCTCATCAATTTCCATTTTAAATATGTTTAGGGTATCATGAACAGGGAAAAGTTTATTTTTCTGAAGTGGAACATAGAAATTTTACATCTCCAGATTGTAGATGGAGTTGCTGTCCAGAAAGGTTTTGCAAACTAGATGCTGACATCTGCAGTACTTGCGCCACACTTTTGCCTTTAATGCTTTGTGCAAAGTGTTGTATCTTATGGCAATAGGTTTACCCCAGAGGGAGGAGAGTGCAGATTCATCAAGTTCTGTGAATCTCTGTGGATTCCGCACCTGAATACGCCCTGCAGCATACACAGATCTCCTTTACAACCAAATCTGCTAGTGGTTGGTTGGGACTGCCTCTACTTCAGGTAACCCTTTGATGAAGGTGATCACAAAGGTCCACATTGTATTCAAAAGGAACAAGATACTTCAGATCTTCCCCACATAACCCCTGGGCTGATAAAATTGTTAACGTTTAAAAGGAAAAAAAAAACTTCTAGTTTGAGAAATATGTGTCTGAATTCAGACAATCACATGTGTCAGATAAATTGTACAGTTCCTGCCTCGGTGTATTCCTGGTAAATAGTCAAAACCAGTTTGCTGGGTCTGACTTGAGAATCTGGCTGCTTCTGTTCTTTCTGAAAATTATATGATGGCTCAGGGATGAGCTGCTTATGTGTCTGGGTCCCTAGTTTCTCCGCTGAAGATGCTTTTCAAGAGATAGGTCTCTAACATTTAATACTGGCCTTTACCTTACATGAGGTAGGACTGGGACCCAGAACTACAGGTTTCCTCTTTTCAACGACAAATCTGCATTTGTCACTGCTAACTCTTCACTTTCAGTACCGCTGTGCCTGGCTCTGTTGAACCTGTTTTGGGATGGAAATTCATAGATTAAGATTAGAATATTTCTTCTGATTGCTGGTCTTACCAGGTCTGTCTGTACTCTACAGCAGAAGACACTACTGCCTTCTGATGCTTCCTGCCCTTTTCTCCATTGAATGCCTGCTGACTTCTGTTGTTAGGACAAGTAATCTTGGTTTTAGATCTCAGCCTAGGAGCTTCCCTAACACTGCAGGAATCTCACTGATGACCTGTGCATGTTTTACTGAATGCCTCACAGGTGCTTCTTTGGAAGGTTTGCTTTCACCATTATTTTGTTTCTTGTTTTATCTCATCCTGATGCAATTCCATGATGAAATGCTTTTAAAAGAGATGGAATGAGAAACTCATATAGTTCATTTGTCCTCTCACATTAGTAGTGTTTGCCACTCTAGATTGTTGAATTTTTTTTAAAGCTACTATGAAAACAGAATTGAAAATACGTGGAGTAGCTCACAATAGTCGTTGCCGCTACTGGTCTGTCTGTCTTAAGCCTTGTCTGTCATTCTACCAACAGAGCCACCCAACAGCAGAAACCAAAAGTGTGAGGATGATTGTGACTAAATGTTTTTGGTGCTACAACAAAACAGTCTGCCTGGCTGCCACTGAATTCCTGGGGCTCCTCTCTGGAGAACCAGGAATTAATGTGATAATCAATAGTGAATTGCCTGTGTGACATATTTTCTGTCGTTTGTTTTGCAGGAAGTTGGACTTTGTTCTAGTGATTTTGAATTAGTGCTCTCACTGCTTTAAATACAATATTGCCAAAAGAATTTCTGACTTCTAAAAATTTTTCTTTTTCCTTATGAGCCAAGTATAAGTGATCTTTCATTTCTTGATAGCACAGTCTGTCAAAGATGTTTCCAGAGCTTCTGTAAGAGTAGTGATGTGATTGTGTTTTAATATAATCTTTTTCAGTAAATCTTTGGGTGTGATATGTTCATGTATCTTTAACTTAGAGGTCAAAGTACTAGTGACTGATGAGTGGCAAAAATAAATCATCTATTTGTGGCCTCCAATGTATTTACACAGCATACTTTTCATTGGTTTTTCTATACTTACTCATATATTATTGAAGCAGTAAGTATCAGTGTGTTTCTTACATTTTTTAAAAGGCATTAATGCTCCAAAACTTCCACTCAAAATGCCTCATTTGCAGCTGCTCTGGGATCTGTTATGCTCCTTTTGTTTCCTTACAGCTGTGGCAATGGAAAAGTTTTCTGAGGTCAGTGGAGCAATGCTATGAATAAACTGATGTGAGAGATTTAGTTCATTATTGGAAACAAAACTTCTGTTACCAGATCACCCTGTACCTGGAATTTGAAAGGGGAAGGGGAGGGGAAGAGAATCTCTGAAACAATGGACTAGAGCAGAGGGCAGCAATGCAGCAGCTCCTTCGTAAATACCCCTGTGTTTACACGTTTGTTCCACTGTGGAAGTAAAAAGAAAAAAAAAACACTTGAAAAGCCCAGAATTCTGATGGGCAGGAGAGGGAGCTGCTGAATCCTCTGAAGTGTGTTAAAGGGATTATTTTACAATATTGTCTGACAAACCTGACAATAGTCAGCAGTACCAGTGGTACAGCTGGGAAGCTTTTTTTAAACCACATTTACAGAAGGTTTGTCTCTCTGTGTTTAATGATTTTCCTGTGTAATCAGTTTGCAAAAGAATAATAACTCTTTCCTGTTGCATCTGTAAACTCAGCCCAGTCTTACAGGGACAAAATGTTTTCTCTAACAAAATAATGGGAATAAAACTTCCTTGGTCTCTCACCGAGAGCTGTTCAATCTCTGTCTTCAGCCTGTGCCCTTTAAAATGTTTGTGTGATTGTCTTACTTTGCTCAAGTATCTTTATGACAGATGGGCTGGTCTTCAGGCTTTATAATCATCTGTCTTTTCCAATCACAGTGAAGACTTGAGGATCAGCATTTACTCAGTATAGCTGGAAACAAGGCTTTTTAGGGAACAAGTCTGTTAATTATGTGCAAGAGACATGAGACAGTTTACTTTACTTTAGATACGTGCTGTGGGGCTTGTAGCAGAGAAGAGTGCAAACTTATTTCACAGAATCAGAGAGCATTAGGGATGGGAAAGGACCTCAAAAGATCATCTAGTCCAGACCTTCTGCCAGAACAGTATCCCCTAGATCAAGTCATACAGGAACATGTCCAGGCAGATTTTCAGCATCTCCAGAGAAGGAGACTCCACAATCTGCCCTGAGCAGCCTGTTCCAGTGCTCTGTCACACTCATCATGAAGAAGTTCCTTCTCATATTTATATGGAACCTCCTCTGTTCCAGCTTACACTTGTTGCCCCTTGTCCTGCCATTAGATGACACTGAGCAGAGCCTGGCTCCATTCTTCTGACCCCTACCCTTTCTATATTTATCAACATTACTGGAATAACCCCTCAGTCTCCTTTTTTCTAAGCTAAACAGACACAGCTCCCTCAGCCTTTCCTGATCTGGGAGCTGTTCCACTTTCTTCATCATCTTTGTGGCTCTGCGCTTGACTCTCTCCAGCAGTTCTGCGTCCTTGAACTGAAGGTCCCAGAACCAGACAAAATGTTCCAGATGTCGTCTCACCGGGGCAGAGTAGAAGGGGAGGAGAACCTCTCTCGATCTACTGTGTGTCATGGGAGCAAGCACGTCATGGGAACCTGTGTGTCACAACAACCCAGCAGTACAGACACTACCATTACTGTAATTTATAAAGAAAAACTTTGCACTGTATTCACAGAGAGAAAATAGCCAGTTTTTACATCACAAACTGTTGAGGTTTGGAAGGGACCTCTGAAGATGAGCTAATCTAAAGCCTCGGCATCACTCAGACCAGATTGCACAGGAAGATTTTCAAAATCTCCAGAGCAGGAGAGTCTACAATCCTCTGGGCAGCCTGTTTTAGGGCTCTGTTACCCTCAAATTAAAGTTGTTTTAATTCATGTTCAGGTAGATCCTCCTATGTTCCAGTTCATGCCTGTTACTCGGCACCACTAAAGAGAGACTGTCCTCGTCTTCCCAAGACTCATTTTTTAAATACCGATTAGCATTGCTAATCTGCTCTCAGTTTTTCTCGGGCTAAACAGTCATAAAGCCTTCCTTTAACAGAGAAATTATTCCATCTTATCATCTTCATGGAGACAGATGGGCTGTCTCCAGTAGTTCCTTGCCTCTTTTGAACTGGAGAGCCTACTCCCAGTACTGAGCATAGTCCTCCAGATGTGACCTCACTAGGGCAGAGGAGAGAGAGAAACTGGAGAACCTCAACCTGCTCCCATACTCTTCTTAATGCACCCAGGATATCAGTGGCCTCCTTGGCCACAAGAGTTAATTGCTAGCTCATGGGGAACTTTTCCACCAGCACCCAGGTCCTACTCTGCAGAGCTGCTTTCCAGCAGGTCAGCCTTTCACCTGTAGTGTGGTGTATGGGGTTATTCCTTCCCAGCTACAGGACCCTACACTTCTCTTAGTGAACTTCATTGGGTTCATTTGAGGCAATGATGTCAGAATATTTCAAAATAGGTGCACATTTTCATGGCAGAGTAACTTTTCAGTAAATGCCCCTACAAACAGTTAGTCAGTTCCTTCTTCCAGAAAACTATTTGTCACCCAAATGCTGAACACCGTAAATGTCTGTTCTGAAAGCTATGCTAACACCACATTTGCGTCCCAAGGGCCAACAGTCACAAATTCCAACTGCCACAGCCACTTGAATTGTGTTTACCCAGTCCTGATGGTGTAAATGCAGATTCCACTGAATCATGCCCAGTGTTAACCACAAAAATGGCTTTGAAGCAACTTTACAGTTTGATAAAATACTATGTTTATGTTTCTTACCATATACATCCAAATTACTACTATAATTTGCTTTGGTAACTGCAAATATAATTTGTTTCTTTACGTCGTTGAGGAACAGTTAAATCAAACCCATACAGATATTTATCTGCACTTTCTAAATTACTGAAATGATGACTTACTGTGCAATTTTCATAGTGTTGCATTTTTATTGCTTTATATTGCACATGTTGGGTTTTAGTAGTTGCATCCTTCATTTCATTAGTTTCAAATTAAACATTACATTGCAATGAAAGTTCAGTCAGAGCTCTAAAGCATAAAAAAAATAAGCTTTGTTTTTCACTTTCTAGAAGGAAAATGGGGATGGAATGCACACTAAGTAGAGAAATAATCTGTTTTCTTAGCAAGATCTGCAATGTTGTACATAACAGCACCTGGTACCTGTGAGCTTGGTGTTAATTTCTGTACTGTAAGGTTTACTTTCATTGTGCTTCACTTAACCAAGGATAAATTAGTCATTAGTAGTTATGGATTGTTATAGATTTTACCAGTATTCAGCAAGGGATTGCGTTTTCCCATGGAAATTATGGAAATTTTTAACCTAATCATTAAGACCCAGCGTAGTTGGTTTTGGTTTTTTTTTACTTCAACTCTGTGTATGTTTTTTATAAAACATGGTATCCCATTTGCTCAAAAAAAACAGACAGGCGAATGTACTTGGGCATTCACGTTGTGAAACTTAAAGGGTTGTCTCTGCAAAGTCTTATGTCTGTGATTAATTTCATACTTCTCAAAACCCCGCAGAAGTCTTAAGTCTTAGAGATGCAAAATATGCCAAAACCCTCAAAGATTTTCTGTAATTTAAAGGGGAATCTTTAGAATCTTTCTATTGAATTCAGTCCATTTTTAGTCATTGTGTGCAAAGTGACTTACTTGGCTGCTGGTTTGTGGATGAGAAATGTAGGTATTAGAAATTCCTAGAAAGGAAACGCAAGGATTAATTCCATTGTAATCTATGGAAGATACCATATGCCTCCAGAAGGGCTTCCATTCCTGGTCTCTTACATGTATATAAGGACTGACGTGTCTATAAGAAGCAAGAGACTATAATTTTTCTAAAAGGTTCAAAAGGAGATAAAAAGGCACCAAATAAAGTTAAGCGTGATGTCCCAAACAGCTCTCAGACAGCCATGGCCAGTAATGGGCAGCAGTGAAGGAGCAGAAGTCAAAGAGGAAAAGCCAAGTAATTTCATTTATATAATGGAAATGATAAAAATACAATGTCAAAAGTGAATTTTTTTGAAGTGGATTTTGGGTCTGTTTTGATAGTTCTGCCATTGTTGCAGCATGGATAGGGGTTTCAGTTGGACTGAATTGAAAACCTGGCCTTTCTCTGCAAACAGCCCTTTTGATGCTGCTCAGTTTGTGAACAGTTTCAAGTAATTTTTAATTTTACATTGGGAATGAAACTAACATTGTCTTCAAAGCTACCAAACAATACGATTGATATCCCCTGTAATGACCTGGAGCTCTGCCAGGGAAGGTTCAGGCTGGATGTCAGGAAGAATTTATTTACTGAAATGTCTGACAGGCATTGGAACAGCCTATCCAGGGTGGAGGTTGACTCACTACCATCTCTGGAGGTGTTTAAGAGAAGTAACTATTGCATTGGGGGACAGAGTTTAGTGGTGATGATAGGGCTAGGAAAAGGTTAGACCCAATGGTCTTGAAGATCTCGTCCAGTCAAAACTGTTCTATGATTCTGAGAGGTCCTGATCAAGTCAAAAGATGAGAGCAACAACCAGGAGGACATCTAGGAGCTGGAGCAAACAAGGAGGGTTATTCCCTGTGTTAAGTGATTAAGAAGCATGTGGCAGGTTGAGCTTGTTGTGGCTTTGAGTTCACTGAATTTACAGAATAAATAATATGCATAAGATATCCCATTGTAAAATCATACAAGGGCCAGAGGTCCTGTTTACACTGTGGAGTTCTTAATGGTTGTGCTGTATCATTAAGTTCCATGTGGCTTATATACCTAGCAGTGTTAATTTCATATCAGGGAGAGTATAAAAACTGTAGGCAAAGTTACTTTATGCCACTACTAACCACACCATTATATGGAAGAGGAGTGTTTGTGATCAGCCTGAGATTTACTGGTGCACAGTACCCCTGACATTGTAAATTCTTCGCTGAGAGTCTGTGCTTCTAATACTGTTTTGGTGGCTGGAGTCCTGCCTGAATCGTGAAGAATATTGGGACCTGTTAAGGTTGACAATCCTGCATTAAAATCAAAGATCCTACTGAATTCTGAGTAGATGTAAGTTACTGTCTCAAAGAAAAAAAATTTAAAAATCTTTTTTACTGCTCAAGTATTTGTTCTGTTATTACCAGAAACAAAAAGGCTGAAAATAAGGAATTAAATATTGAGTAGCCATTTCTTAAGTGTGGCTCTGAGATTGTGAGGTAGTTCAGCTCAGAGAGCTGAGATTCTCACACCTCTGCTGTGTAAAATACTAAGCATAAACAGGGTAAGAGCTGTGATGGGCAGTTGCTTTTGCTTTCAGTGAGTGTCATCAATGACATAGTGGCGTTGAGTGCACCTTCAGCAAGTCTGCAGATGACACGAAGCTGAGTGTTGTGTTGGACATGCTAGAGGAATGGAATATCATCCAGGTCGAGTGACCTGGACAAGCTGATTAAGTGGGCTCGTGTGAACCTCATGCTGTTCAACAAAGCCAAATGTAAGTTCTTGAAACTAGGTGCTCAGTACTTCACTATCAGTGCAGATGATGTGCTAGAGAGCAACCCTACAAAGAAGGGCTTAGGTGTGCTGGTGGATGAGAAGCTGGACAGGAGCAGACAGTGTGAGCTTGCAGCCCAGAAGGCAAATCACATCCTGGGCTGCATCATAAGAAGCGTGAGCAGCAGATTGAGAGACATAATTCTGCCACTCTAATCTAGTGAGGTCTCACCTGGAGTGCCATGTCTGGCTCTGGAGCCCTCAACCTGAGAAGGACTTGTTGGAGCAGGTCCAGAGGGGCCACTAAAGTCATCAAAAGGCTGGAACACCTCTCTTGCAGGGAGCTGAGGCTGTTAACCCTTGAGAAAAGAAGGCTCCAGGGGAACCTGGTAGCAGCCTTCCAGTACCCAGAAGGGCTACCAGAAAGCTGGAGAGGGACTGTTCATAAGGGTGTGCAGCAACAGGATGAAGGGCTGTGGTTCTAAACTAGAACAGTGTAGATTTATAGGAATTGTTAGAGAAAAGCTCTTTACAATAAGGGTGGTGAAACACTGGAACAGGTTTCCGAGAGGTGCTGGAAGCTTCATCCCTGGAGACACTCAAGGTCAGGTTTGATGGGGCCCTGAGCAACCTGATCTAGTTAGGGATGTCCCTGATCACTGCAGGGGGGTTGAACTACTTGACCTTCAAATGTCCCTTCCAGTGCAACACTGTTGTTCCGTGATTTAGGAATAATGACAGGAGTTCTAAGTGTCCACACAAAGTAGAGTGCAAATGATCTTGTAGTGGGAGATCTGCATTTACTGCATTTACTTTTTCTTCTGAAGAATTTATATCCACTATGTGATTTCCATTCTAATAAAATGTCAGCTACTATAGTTTTGACTGTTATTTTTCATTTCTAATGAAAAAGTATTAGTAAAAGCATTTGTGTCCAAAGTACCTCACCATGTCTCAAGATCCAGTCCACACTGTGACTTTACACTCAGAGCTGACTATTTCAGATTATATAAAGTAAAACCAAATGAAAAAAAAAAAAAACAAACCACCATGATCAGGAGGAACCATATGGTCCTCTTGTAACAATTAAACCCCACTGCAGGTCTGCAGGATGCACTGATTAAACCCTTGTGCCTGGGCTCTTTGCCAAGACTGAATTAATGTTTCTAAGCTTTTATTTAATCTGCTTCTGTAAGAAGAGGCCATAGCAGAGCGAATAGCTGAGCGAAAACTTGGGTAGGGTGGTAAGCACTTTACCCCTTTACCCCTTTACTTGCTTGCTTGCTGTGTTCTCTCTCACATGTGGTTTTATAGGCATAAGTGAAAGCAGTGTTGAGAAACCTAGTGTGCCTCTGATACATTTTACTGTGTATGCTGACAAGTTTAGGAGCCTGTGAAAAGATCAAACCTGCATAACTTCCGATTTATCTCACGTCATCAGCTGCCAACATCACGGAAATTCCACAACTGTCCACTAGTATTTTGCGCTGCACCTCTCTAATGCTTATTTTTGCCTGCCTGACACTTCTGTGCACACACTGTGGAGATAATTCTCATAAAAATTTCAATGTGTCCTTGCTTCATTTTTTTAAATTATTGTACAAATCAGAAGGATCTCACAGTTGTGTCTTACATGAGACTCCAGCCCAGAAATAAGCACCTGGTCACTGAGCACCTGCCAGTGTGACTTCTTGGTTTCTAGTGCAGAGCTGCTGGCACCCAACTCTCTGCAGATTCCCATTGCCATGTGGCCTCAAACAACAATGCACCCTTGGGTGATTCTGCAATACTTCTTAATGGTGTTCTGTTATCATCAAATGATTTCTTAAATTACAAACCTGAGGTGAAAAGAGGGGGAATAGCTATATCAAGCTAATGATGTGTTGGAATAAGGACCCAGGTCTGTTGAAAACAAGTAGGCAGTCCTTTATTTCTGCCTCATTTTTCCATAGACCCCAACATTTATGTTTTGGTCTACACATTTGGAATTACTTTATGAGTATTATTTTTGCAAGACAGCCTTGGGTCCTAATACTTGCTTCTGCTTTTATTTGTGTGGTCAAGTCCACTGGTTAGATTATGTCAGATCTGGTCCAAAATTCCTGGTGTAGTGCTCAAGTTTAAGCTCACTGATGCCTTTTAGCAAAAGGAAGCAGAAAAATTAATTGATTGTTCATTGTCTTCTTTGAATTAATCAGCTGTATTCCATAACCTATTTTAATAAATGCAATATTTTCCAAGCTTCTTTATATCTGAAATTGTCTGATTTGATATAGGCCCCCAGGGAAAGTGTTTTAATTAAAAAGTAAGCTTTTCTGTCAGTCTCCTGAGTCCTCAATAGACTAAACAGCTGCTGATTTTCAAATCTGAGTGTGATATGTTGCTCCTCATTTTCTCATTTATCATCTCAGTATATCTTACAAATGAGCCAAATCTAGCAGGTCATGTTGTTTCTCCTATCCTCCTCGAGAAAATATTTGTGTTAGACTGTAGGAGTTGTGTGAGCAGTACATATTTGCTAGCCAATATTCCTCATCCTGGGTCTTCATTTCGTTTAAAGTTCTGGCCACACTATACATCATTAGCTATTTGTGTCTATTTTATTAGCATTTATCCTTTAACAGCTCAGCAATACTCAGTCACTAGAAATTGTTGCATGTATTGCAATAATATTTTTAAATGTGCACACAGAATCTTTTAGGTCTGTCTTACAAACATAGGTTTTTCAAAGGGTATACACAAAAAGTGGGTCAGTGCATCACCATTCAAGCTATTCCATTTTTCTGAGTGCACATCTCACTAATCTAGAAGTGAAATAGCTTCATGAAACAGCTGTGGAATTAGGGCAGCGATAGGATCTGGGCTTCCGTATTTACTGAAAGATGAGTGAAGCAAAGTGATGATTCATCTGCTGTGGCAGAAGGGAATCTGCAGTCACTGACTGCAAGTGTTGCAGCCTCAAGTGCACACTAGTTAAGAAACAAGGAAAGTGTGTGAAGATGACAACCTGTGTGTGTGTCTATGGCTGGTGTTGACATGTGTGAAAAAGCAGATCAGATAATGGTTCAAGCTGGGAACCAAGCAATTATCCTCCACTTACTTATCTCCTGACAGATAAAGTTATTTTTTTCAGGTGTTGCAGGATTAGTTTTCAAATAGTTCATTGTGATGTGGTATTCTAAAAAAAAAAAAAAACCAAACCCAAAAGGCAGGAAATATTCCTCAGTAATGATCATTTAACTGTTGCAGAGACTGTGCTATGCCTCATAGCATCGTAAGTAAGTTGAAGAGCTGCTTTGATGCACTGAGTGTGTTTGTGCAATGCTCTGTTGTGCTGCTAGATCCACAGAATTCTTTGCAAACTGAAGACATGAGGTTAACAAAAGCTCTGTGTGGATGTGGGTGGGCAAAGATATTTTAATTGTATACTGTTTTTTGGTACTGCTCATGAAATCATACCTTCTTTCTCTTTTGAGTCTTGCAGATTTCAGAAAGAATAAAAAATTAAGAAAGGTACATACACAATGCTACACAAAGAACAAATTACTAAACTTGATATTTCTTTACTTTTAGAATAGAGTGTTCAAGAACTGTGTAATCGATGGTTAATTAAGCACATCTTTATGTACACAAACCTCTATGTCCTTGTTACATTTTTTTCTGATCTATCTCAATGTTTCTTGCAGTCTTCAAACAAGCAGGTATTGGTTCTCTATGGTATTTAAGCTCGAGTGCAGGGATCTCTTGTGGAGATCTGAGGGCACCACATTTTACGTGTCTAACCAATGGTGGTCTAAATTCCAGCATGGTCATATATCTCACTGTAATCACCGCACTTCCATAAAAGTTATGCTTTAAAGGAACAAGCTTATGTAGATAAAACCATAGAGCAGATTTGGGAGGTGCTTTGTTAGTGAGTGCCTTCATGACCTAAGTGACGTCTCTGGGAAACTGATTGTGGACCCAGGAAGAAACTCAGATATGGCTGCTGCGTATGCACTACCCATAGAACTATCTTTATATCCCAAGCAAGTGGGCCCTGCTTCAGCAGAAGAACGAAGTCTACTTTGTTTGGCATGAGTTTATGGCCTCAGTGAATCACTTGAAGTGCAAAAGCAGTGTCCTCCACATTCCAATTGCAAATCCATAGACTAGGAAGTGTGGTAGTGGACTTACACTCTTGGTTTGCAGAACTTGTTACCCATAAAATAAGTTATGAGGAAATAATATTTTTTGTATTTTATTAAGATGTGAACACCTCCCTCTGTTTACTATTTCAGTATTGCTTCCTGGATTTTAGTGTTTCAGTAGGAGTTTAATGTTGTTGACTTCAATGAGTTGGAAAAGTATATGCAGTACTTGCTGCTTTCTGAATTTTTTTCCTGCCCTTCAAGACATTTTACATCTATGATTATTATTTTGCCCCCTTTTCCCAAACAACTCCCTTTTCTCCCTCGAAATATGGCCTTCACTGTTCTGTAGTTATTTAAACAGTAGCTACAGCTAATGATAGAAATACTTGTCAACACAGTGAAAACCTTTCCAGTGGCGCAGAGACACTGACAAGGTTGGCAGCTCTGCCTTGCAGGAGATACCTGCAAGATTCTAGCAGACAAACTTGTGTACAGTTATTATCCTGGAACAAAGAGAAGCAGCAACTCCTAAACAGCCTTATTGACAAACCCAATATGAACTGCACATAGTGGGTGCATGCTGCACTCCTGAGAAAACCGACACTGAGTTGAAGAGCAGTTGTCACTGTGTGGCTTATTAGCAGACTTCTATCCAACTGCCCACAGAGGTCTTTGATGACCAGTGCTCCAAGAATCGTGTGACTCTGTTTGGATGTCCATCTCTGTGTTGAGAGAGCATATGTTAAAGATTCAGATTTGATTGAGGCTTAAGTGGAATTCCAGAGGAGTTTGAAACCTCTAGTTATAGCAAAAGGAAAGCCATATCCCTAAGTAAATCTATTTTCCAAAGTTCTTGAACCATGTAGTTCTTGTGCCACATAGGATATGAGCAAAATTCATTCCTGACACTTACTTTGTTATGGCTTCATGGGTCCATATAGCTGAGTGAAATTCCTAATGGACACACCAGGGAAGGAAAAGGTATTATGGTCCTTCATACCCAAGTATCACAGTATCACAGTATTATCAAGGTTGGAAGAGACCTCATAGATCATCAAGTCCAACCTGTCACCACAGAGCTCAAGGCTAGACCATGGCACCAAGTGCCACGTCCAATCCTGCCTTGAACAGCTCCAGAGTTGGCGACTCCACCACCTCCCTGGGCAGGCCATTCCAGTGGCCAATGACTCTCTCGGTGAAGAACTTTCTCCTCACCTCAAGCCTAAATTTCCCCTGGCACAGCTTGAGGCTGTGTCCTCTTGTTCTGGTGCTGGCTGCCTGAGAGAAGAGAGCAACCTCCTCCTGGCCACAACCACCCCTCAGGTAGTTGTAGACAGCAATAAGGTCTCCCCTGAGCCTCCTCTTCTCAAGGCTAAACAATCCCAGCTCCCTCAGCCTCTCCTCATAGGGCTTGTGCTCAAGGCCCCTCACCAGCCTCGTTGCCCTTCTCTGGACACGCTCAAGCACCTCAATGTCCTTCCTAAACTGAGGGGCCCAGAACTGGACACAGTACTCAAGGTGCAGCCTAACCAGTGCAGAGTACAGGGGCAGAATGACCTCCCTGCTCCTGCTGGCCACACCATTCCTGATGCAGGCCAGGATGCCATTGGCCCTCTTGGCCACCTGGACACACTGCTGGCTCATGTTCAGGCGGGTATCAATCAGCACCCCCAGGTCCCTTTCTGTTTGGCTGCTCTCCAGCCACTCTGACCCCAGCCTGTAGCTCTGCATGGGATTGTTGTGGCCAAAGTGCAGCACAACAAAGTCTTCAGAGGTCACAGCGATGCCTTGGTCATGACAAACCTCTGTCTCCTTTGAATTGAAACTCATTATGCATTTCTTGTGACTAGTCTTTTCTAAGGTGTTTTAGATTTTTGTGTGATCACATAGCTGTGATTCTCAGTGACTTCAGCATCTTTAAGGTATACTGTGCTTACCTCAGGAAATACAAACCTGCAACCTTTAACACTAAATAAATGCTCAGTGATGCTGATTTATGCATCTTAGAAAAACATGCATAGAAAAGTAATAAAAGGCTAGAGAGCAATAAAGTCAGAACAGGGTATGAATATAAATGAGTCATTTTGTCAGTAGTGAGCCAATGAAGCCTGGTTTCCAACAGGTTCAAGCTTCATGTTTGATTTACTTATTGCTAAAAGGGGCAAGACAGAGTCAAAGCTTTTCTTGTTACCAAGGTTTTACAAGTTCTTTTTGTGGCCTGTTTGCTCTCTAGTGAGATGTGACCTCTTTGTCACCCTCACACTATTTCTCTAGCATCTATTGTGTGGCTGCATAATTTCACAGCTCTTCATGTTTTTAAAGTGTAGTTAAAATTAGCAGGTCATTTGGTAGTTAGTGGCAGTAACAGATTCAATGTGTACAGTATAGGCATGTCCTGATCACAGTCAGGTAAACTCTACTCCATAAACAACCATGAGGCAAATGGAGAGGACAGACCATGCCCGAAGCTCTGTCTGGAGTTAGAGAATTGACCCTTAAAATTATCTAGTCCGATTTGTAATCCTAAAATTTCCAAATCCCAATAAACTGTGTCCCTAAGTGCCACACGTCTTTGAAGGACCTTCAGAGATGGTAACTCAATCACTTCCCTGGGTACCCTGTTTCAGGACATAACAACCTTTTTGGGGAGCAAATTTTTCCTAACGTCCAAACTAAACCTCCCTTGGCACAACTTGAGGCCATTTTCTTGATGTGATATTTTGTCCTATCACTTGTTACCTGGGAGAAGAGACTGATCCCCACCTTGCTCCAGCCTCCTTTTAGGTAGTTCCAGAGAGCAAAAGGCTCTCCCACGAGTGTCCTTTTCTCCAGGCTAAACTTCCCCCAACCCAGTTCCTTTAGCTTTTCCTCACAGGACTTGTGCTTTAGAGTCCTCAGCAGTTTTGTAGTCTTTCTGGATGTGCTCCAGCACCTTTGAACCCAGTATCTGAGGTGTGACGTGCCCAGTATAGGAGGAAAATCCCTCTTTTAATCCTTCTGGCATCACTCTTGGTGCAGGCCAGAATGGGATTGGCCTTCTCGGCACACTACTGGATCACTGTCAGCTACAACAGTGGAAAGATTTGTTGGTTATATTTCAGAAGTTGTCAATTTCAGTAGCTTTTTTTAAGTTCTTATAATTTGTACAGAGGGAATGATTCTTAGGATCCCTGTGGTACTAATGTATATATCTCTACCAACTTAATATGGGTTTCAAAATTAGTATGTGCTCATGGAAATGCTATTATGAATTATTTGAAGAGAAACTATAATGCTGAGAACCTAATTAAAGCCTATATTAGTGTCCATAACTTTGATAAAACATGCATTAAAATGAAGTAACTAATAGTAAGGTTTAACCCTGCAATCAGAATATTTTAGAGGAAGCACATCCTTACCCTGGGAAAAGAGTTACTTACCCACTTCCCTGGATGCAACTGCTATAGGATTTAATGGATGTGCTTCCACCTTTATGTGATATCACCAGCTTGTCCCTATTTTATCAACTCACTGCCACCACTTTAGTTATCATCTGTATCTACCTGTTGCCAAGCCCATTCAAATTAAATTAAGAGCAAAGCCTGATATTTTGCTGTGTTGGCTTTTGTGAGGAAAACACTGTTCCAGTTTGCATTCTCATTATTTCAGCCTTATGAAGGAGAAAGAAGGTGAATGTGCTAGGATCCTGAATGTGATTCTGCAACCTAAATGGTAAGCCTGAGTAAGAGAAAAACCCTTTCTTCTTCAAATGGTCTACATTGTGGTATATGTTCAGGAACCAAGGAAGGTATATGAGATTGGCACAATTCCCTTTGACATCATGTAGGTCTGGTGTTAGCTCAGCTGGGTTTAAATTAAGCCCTGTAGCTATAATAATGAAAAAGATTATTTATTATATTCTAAAGACATGATTTGTAACATCTATTAGTAGTCATTCTGTATTTCTGTAAAGGTGTGTATCTAACATTGAAAAGTTGGGATCCCATTTAACTGTTTGCATATTCTCAAGCTGATAAAGTCAGTTAACATTTCCAGTTCTATTACAATTACTAAGGCACTTCTTTAGATTCATTATTACTGCACAATCTTATTTTTCACCAGTGTTAGGCAAACTGGATTATAAAAAAAAAAATAGAGTTAAATATAAAGCTGGAGTATCTAGCATAGGAACAGGATGTAGAGACTTTTACAATATTTGCTGGGAACTAATTAGAATATGTGTTGTTTGCTTCTGTGAATATTTTGCATTAGGCTTCCGTATTTGGAGAGGGAAAAAAAGGTAAGTGTTTGGACTAAGGCTGAGAGAGTTCTACTTTTAAAGAACCGTGGACCTGAGTGTCTGTAAATGCTAGATTGCTTACAGTCAAACAGTGGATTAATAAAATAATAAACACAAACCACTGAAGTTAGGATTTCTATTGATGAATTGTGCATCTGAGAAAAACTCTGTTACTGAGAAGCTATGAAGACCACTTTCAGAGAACACAACAAAATGTTTTTTTCAATTAGATTCCCACATTTACACTATTGTTTTCACAGAATCACAGAATTACAGAATATTAGGGATTGGAAGGGACCTCGAAAGATCATCTAGTCCAATCCTTCTGCCACAGCAGGATCACCTAGAACAAGTCACACAGGAACACATCCAGGCAGCTCTTAAACATCTCCAGAGAAGGAGACTCCACAACCCCCCTGGGCAGCCTGTTCCAGTGCTCTGTCATGCTCACTGTGAAGAAGTTCCTTCTCAGGTTGATGTGGAACCTCCTATGTTCCAGCTTACACCCATTGCCCCTCATCCTATCACTAGATGAGATTGAGAAGAGCCTGGCTCCATCCTCCTGACACCCACCCTTCACATATTTATAAACATTAATGAGGTCACCCCTCAGTCTCCTCTTCTCCAATCTAAAGAGACCCAGCTCCCTCAACCTTTCCTCATCAGGAAGGTGTTCTACTCCCTTCATTATCTTTGTGACTCTGCACTGGACTCTCTCCAGCAGCTCCAAGTCATTCTTGAACTGAGGGGCCCAGAACTGATATGAGATACTTAACTGAAACCCACAGTATCATTTTGGATAAATGTTTCAATTTGAATGTGTAAGGAAATGTGGTGGGTTCAAGACCACAATTTAAGATAAAGGAAAAGACAATAAAGCAGGGAGGTCTCGGTGACATCTCAGATAAATTTGCCAGGCAATGGATAGCTTAGGGGAAACTGCAGAAAGGTTTATTAACTCTATAACTGTATACAGAAAGGAAGAAAAGGTTACGCAAATTAGTGCACACAAACTAGAAACTGTGTCACAAATGCCATCACACATTCTGAGAAACATACAATGGGAGATCACTATCATTTGGGCCTTGGGTCTTCTTTCACATTAGACATCTGGGGAAAAAGAGCATGGCAGTCAGGTAGAGACGAGTACCACCATCCTTTCTATTATTAATGCATCACCCCCATCTGCGATACAGCAAGACCCAAACTGCAGACTGGTGAATTCTTCAATTCTTCAGCATAGCTTCTCCATCTCAATGCTTTCGGGATGGCCTGTATGCTCAGTGCCCACACCTGCATCCCTTGGTGCAGGCAACATGCATTTCAAACAAAGAACCCAGTCTCTATCTTTCAGATCCAAGGTTTAAGGATTCTCAAGTCCTTCTGCTGTCTTCAGCTAAGCACGAAGGAGTTCTCCCCCAAAACTTAAGCACCCCCAGTCTTTCTCAGCAGTGAAATGACAAACAGTCTCTCTTCCTGCTGATCAGTCTCTCCAAAATGGCGGCGGCGTAGCCGCATAGCCCCAGCCACATGCAGGATACAAGATGGAGACCAACTGCATGGCTGTGTCAGCAGGGTCGCACCCCCCCACACACTCTACACGTGGCCAAGATCCTGTCTTTCTCCTGTTTCAGCTCCAGGAGGAAGAGGAGTACCCCATGCTGAAGGGCTGCTCCGTGGTGGGGGTGGTGGTGATGGCAAATCTGCACCAGTCTTGCTTCTCCAGTCCATGGCCAGGATCGAGCAGTGTCAAATCCAGGCCGGTGGCGGGGCCGGGTCAGGGCTGGGGTGGGTCCTTGTTGGGGCTGGGGCCGCGGCGAGTCTGGGTCAGGGCCGGGGCCGGGTCCGCAGCGGCTTTGGGGCCGGGGCCAGGACCACAGCAAGTCGCAGCCGACACCGGGGTCCTTCCAGAGCTGCGGCAAGTTGCGACCGAGCCGCATTTTCCACCCCCCACCACCTACCACCCCAGGAACGGACAGTGGGGGTGTGCTCGACTCAGGGATGCAGCCCCCAAGACAGCAAACAAAGAGCGTGCTCCGTTTTTTATAGGCTGACCTAGCCAGGCCCTTTCCGGGGCAGGTTCCCGGGACAGACGCCTCCGGGGAGGGTTCCCGGGACAGGTAACTGGGGGCAGGTCCCCAGGACAGGGTCACCTCCCCGAGGACAGGTAACTGGGGGAAGGGTTCCTCTTGAGAGTAACATAACTTCATGAAAGCACAACTTCTGCACATCTGAAAACTCTGGTAATTTTCAAACTGCAACAGGAAATTGGGAATTATTTTTTAAGGGTATGTGTGATATGCTACTTCAGTAATCTGTGTCCACCATCAAAGCCAAACAAACTGCTTCACTGCAACCTTCTTTTAACTTAAGCTTTGTTCACTGTGCTACAGTTCATGAACATCGTGGAGCTGCTTTGACAGAGATGCAAGGTGTTAATCTTCTCAGAGTCTGGTTCTCAGGGTAAAATCCATTCCTCCCTTGTCAACCCAAGTGTTTGGGTTCATTGAGGGTGAACGAAAGCAATCCTGGAGAAGAGCAGAACTTTTGTCTGTCTTGGCAAACTGCCACTGCCCTTTAATGCTGCTTTAGTGAGGGCTGGAGCAAGCAAATGTCCAATAAATGCTTGATGTGTTTTCCTAGTGGCTCATAATTACTAAAACAACTGTGTGTTGATCCTTTGAAGACATTTGTAGGATTTATGACAGTTGTGTGGCATTTGTCTGCCTAAATGTCAATGCATATAGCTGAGCTCTGTTCCAGTTGCCATTATAATAAAGGGAAGCATGGTTGTAGTTGAGGGAATATCTTAAAAAGCCTGTGTTTTAGTCTAAGTGTGCCTAATCCCCACCCTTCCTCCCCACATGCACCCCTACTATTTTTTTTTTTAGTTTTCACACATAAGAGGAATGATGAACTCAAACACTTTTATAAAGTCACTGACTACTCTCTTCTCTCACAATAAACAATATATTCTAACAGAAAGAGAGAGGAACCAAGTCTTGAATTAGAGGTCATGGACTGAGGGCTAATTTAGAATTTGGCAGTTTATTCAGATTAGCAAGGCAATTTCCAGCAGGCTGCAACTGTAAATTGGAAACAAATGGAAAAGGATTATAAGCGGGAGACCATTTTGAGTCTGTAGTGCACGTCCCAAGGTTGACTCACTGATGAAGAGCATGTGCTTAATGTATCATAAAAAGTATTAAGCCATGTTGGTCTTTGTATAAATATTTTATTTTTAGAGTTCGAATCTGGAGTGACTAATATAAATTCAGTGTGTTTATACTTACCATGATTATGAAGGATAAAAAGAAAAGGATCACTAGAAACTGTGGGTTGTTTTTTTCCGTGATCCCGACTCATGTACTCACAAGACTGTTTTAGTGTTTTCTTCTCCATCTAAATAGAATTTTTGAGTTCAGCCTGTATAATCTGTTTTGTTCTATAGAATTCCTCTGAGAGAAACTATGGATCTGTTATATTAGGAGGCAGTCTGGAGGCAGAGCGAGTTGCTGCCAAGAAGGCATTTATGGATGACTGTGTGAATGTGGAGGGGATGAGGAGATGTCCAAAAGGGACATTTGTCTGAGCTCCTTCAGGTGCTTCTGCTCCAAAGATGATATATGTCTGTAAATAAAGCAAGATCTATTTGGAGTGTACCTGTGTTCTACATCATTAGTTTTTTCACTGCTGGGAAACTAAAGTACAAGAATCTGAACATCTGCTACCACCTGGCAGCTCAAGTCACTAAAGGAAGGAGAGACAGCAGTTAGAAAAGACCACCTCTAGAATAGGTTGGTTTTCTTATTCTGCTTTTTTTTTTTTTAACTAAACACAGCCTTCTTAGTTTATCTCACTATTAGTGTTAGTGCTATAGCTTTAAGAACCCATTTGGTAAGAACAGAGGAAGAGGGAAATACGTGACACAAGGTATCTCACCACATCATGCTCTATGAGAACATAGCAAATGGCCCTTTTCAATGTCTTATAAACTGATGCTCAAGTCAGTGCTTCTCTCACCTGCAGTATGGTGTGAAATAGAAATGAGCGATAACCCCTCCAGTGTCACACTGATGATGAGTCTTAGACCTCCTCTGATTATTATTGTTTTCTTATTCCACCTCACAGGAGAAATCTGTGCTTTTAAAATCCATGGACAAGAAATTCCCTTTGAGGCTGTTGTGCTAAACAAGACATCTGGAGAAGGTCGCCTGCGAGCAAAAGGTCCTATTGACTGTGAACTGCAGAAAGAATATACATTCATCATCCAGGCCTACGACTGCGGATCGGGACCAAGTGGAACAAACTGGAAAAAATCACACAAGTGGGTGAAAATGAGACTTTTTTTACAGTATAGAACAGATTGAAGTCATGTTGTACTCAGGTAGAAAGCAAATAGAAACAAGATATGAACCATTGTGACAATAGTCCATCTGCTTTCGTTCCTTTTCATTTTAGAAAATTTTCTTTTTTGCTCCTGCAATTTGACCCATTCTGCCAGGGTTCTGGTTGAAGCTTTTAATAGGATCCCTGCTCAAGTGAAGAAATAAGTCTTAGTTTTGATTTGTTTTTCTATTCTTGCTTTCACGTTAGATGCATTAACTAACCAGATCATCCAGGATGCAGAAGTTAGCTTTTGACTGACATTTTAAAATTAAAAATAGGTTTATTCTCCTCATCTTGTTTCAGATGAGAAGAAAAGGAAATCACCCTTTTTCTTTAGTTATGTGCATGTATGTAAGCTGCAGCAGTGATGCTGTTGCACAGTGTGTTTCTGACTTCAGCTTTTGGACAGTAGGTCTCAGATGAATTCAGATACTCTGGAAGAAGCAGGTATTGAAGGTTAATGGTGCTTTCTACTGTGGAGCTAATTGCCTGCTTAAGCTTAAGTAGCAGGGTATCTTTTTTCCCCTCTCTTTGAATCACAAAACCTAGCTCCAGACCATTTGTCATTAAAGATTGACTTAACTTGTGTAGACAGGTAACTGCTGTACAAATTGTTCATTTGGTTTTGCTGAGAGCCATTTAAATAAATGATCAGTAGTAATTGTTCTTCCTTTTGCTCATCCAGGACACATGACAATTAAAAAATATAATTAGCTCTACAATGCAGGATGAACTTTTTCTCAGGGTGTTGATAAAGAAGGAAGTTGCAGTATCAAATAACCATAATGTCACAGAAACAGACCCTCAAAGGGTTACCTATACAGTGTTGTGACTAATTAAGGCATTAGGTATCTGCAGTCAGCAAAAGGTCAGAGGCTTATTTAGTACTGAGGAATGTTCATAAACTGACCATTTTTAGGTAGTAAATATGTAAGAATTCTGTAATTCTTTTCCTCTCAGTTTGCTATTAATCCATTTTACACTGGAAGGACATCACTGACTGCTGGGGTTCATTTTAAAAAGCAGAGACTGAATTTAATAAGGAGTACTGTGAAGCCCTTTCCCTGCAAGCTGAGGCACTAAGATTTTATGTAGTCTGCTGTTAAGATACTAAACTAGGCAAATTAAATATAAGAATTCAACTGTATCTCATTTTAGCAGGTGCTTACTTCGTTTTCTAGATAGCTTTTTTAGTTTATCAAATTGCTTTGAATAAAACCTTTAGAGACATAAACTAATTTTTCTCTTTGATGTCTTAATTTACACATTTTAGGGCAGTGGTCCATATCCAGGTAAAGGATGTCAATGAGTTTTCACCAGTTTTCAAGGAGAGCATGTATAAAGCCGCTGTGACAGAGGGAAAGATCTATGACAGCATACTGCAAGTAGAAGCCATAGATGAGGACTGTTCTCCACAGTACAGCCAGATCTGCAATTATGAAATTGTCACAACTGACGTTCCCTTTGCCATTGACAGAAATGGTGAGTATGGAGAAGAAACAACTAGAACAGATCACAGTAATTACCCATTGATACAAGGTAATCGACGGCTAGCAGTTTTAGCTTGAGAGAGAAATCCTGTTCTTATCTTTGGAAATGAAGGAATAATTACAGTGGGGAATTCCATCCATTTTATGTCAGATTTGCTCAGAAGGTGCCACAGTTATTTACTGCAGAAATTTAAACACCAGTCTGAGAGAACCAGTAAGTCTTCTCTGTTACTTGGTCCATTCTTTTAATCAAATATAGTTTCCCATCCAAATGATGGGTTTCCTAACATAACTTGTAGTGTGGGTGTTCAGATCAACTCATTTGTGGTTCTTCCTGAAGTAGATCAATTATTCTGCCTTATGGAAGAAAATATGCTTTGGAGCAGTAGTATCAGTTTTTATGGCATTAAATTTGAGTAAGTTTTCTGAGATGCATCTAGTGGAGTCCCTCAAGGGTCACTACTGGGACCAGTCCTATTCAATCTATTCATTAATTACTTTGATGAGGGATTAGTGTGCACTATCAGCAAGTTTGCTGATGACACAAAGCTAGGAGGAGTGGCCGACAACCCAGCAGGCTGTGCTACCAGTCAGCAAGACCTAGACAGGCTGGAGAGCTGGGCAGGGAGAAATGTAATGAAATATAACATGGGTAAGTGTAGAGTCTTGCATCTGGGAAGGAGCAACACTAGGTACCAGTATAGGTTAAGGACTGACCTGTTAGAGAGCAGCATAGGAGAAAGGGACCTAGGGGTCCTAGTAGACAGCAGGATGACCATGTGCCAGCAATGTGCCCTTGTTGCCAAGAAGGCCAATGGCATCCTGGGGTGGATCAGAAAGGGGGTGGCTAGTACATCACGAGAGGTTCTCCTCCTCCTCTACACTAGTGAGACTACATCTGGAATACTGTGTCCAGCTCTGGGCCCCTCAGTTCAAGGAGGACACAGAATTGCTGGAGAGAGTCTAACACAGAGCCACAAAGATGATGAAGGGAGTTGAACATCTTCCTGATGGGGAAAGGCTGATGGAGCTGAGTCTCTTTAGCTTGGAAAAGAGGAGATTAAGGGGTGACCTCATTAATGTCTATAAATATTTGAGGGGTGGATGTCAGGAGAATGGACTCAGGCTCTTCTCAATGTCATCTAGTGATAGGACAAAGAGCATTAAGTGTAAGCTGGAACATAGGACGTTACTCATAGCTATCAGAAGGAACTACTTCCTGATGAGCATGACAGAGCATTGGAATGGGCTGCTCAAGGGTGTTGTAGAATCTCCTTCTCTGGAGACATTTAAAACCTGCCTGGATATGTTCCTGTGTGGCTTGGTCTAGGTGGTCCTTCTCCGGCAGGAGGATTGTACTAGATCAGTGTCGTGGGCTGGTCCCCTGTCCCTCAGACAGTGTCGTGGGCTGGTTCCCCGTCCTCAGACAGTGTCGCGGGCCGGGCTATAGTTTGTCCTGCCTGGGAGTGAGAGATGGAGGAGCCGTCCAGCCCCACAGCGCAGTCGGCAGAAAGAAGTCAACTGCGGCTGCTTGGTCGGGGTTGGGGGTGGTGGTGGTGGTAAATACCAGTGGGCCGGATTGGACACCCTGGGGGGCTGTATCTGGCCTGTGGGCCGAGGTTTGAGGACCCCTGGACTAGATGATCTTTTCTTTCCAATACCTAATGTACTGTGATACATGTATGTGTGTGTATATATATATATACACTGTCATAGGAAAAATAACAAACCATATTCAGTTTTCCATATGTGTCAGTTTTCAACCATAGTGATCCTGTCTGCCAGCTTCCTGCTTTTCCTAGTCAAGTTCTCACAGAACTTGACAGTGAGCTTGGAGAGAGATGGCTGGGCTGCACAAAATCGCGCTGAAGACCCTCCCTCCCATTCTCTTCTTGCTTCAGACAATATAAATTAGTAGCTTTGTCTTTTAAGTACTTCAGCAGTCCCTTGTTGACATCACTCTGTAGGTAAGAGTCTGTCTTCGGGATATTTACTTGTGCACACTTGTGCAGAAGTTCAAAATGGTAATTTCCCTGGGACAAGCACTCTGCATGCATGCTCAGCAGCACTCTGATTTGTCTTGCCTAACATAAGATTTTAATCTGTGTTGTCTGTAGAAGAATACTTTTTGGAAGTTCAATCTGATTTTTGGCCATACTGGAAATGGAAAGCTGGCATGGAGCTGCGTTTTCTCTATCCAGTCATTTTCGTGTTGAGAAATTAATCATCTTTATTTGTGCAGTTCTTGCACAATGCACAACTGAGTATCAAGAGATATTTATAACTTGTTAGCATCAATAAACTATAAATGACTTTGGGGAAAAAACGCATCTTGTTATAATACATTTGGAGGCAAGTGTACTGTATAGGAGCTATAATCACCCATGAGTATGTTTGTGTTTAAGTAAATGAGGTCAGCAAGCACAGGAATCTCTTGGATTCTTCACAAGAAGTTGAGATAGATGTTTGTGTACAATTCCCTAGAAGCTTTTCCTCTCCATGGATGTTTTTTTCCAGTTGTGTGAGTTCCTGTATTGTCCTAAAAGGAAGTTCTCCAGGTTTCTGTTTGGAAACATTATTTTTCCAGAGTACTCCATGACTTGGCAAGGTGGATTGGTTACACATGTGAGCTGCAGGTGGATTCATAATTTTATACTGTGTTTGCGATGGATATAGTGGATTAAAAGTACACAGATTAGAGCAGATTTTTCCACTGTTAATGCCTTTTCAGCTTCTACCACGCAGTGCAGCTGGCTCATGAGTGATCGTGGGTTTCTTGAAGTCAGAGGCATGATCAAAAAAGTATGGCAAGTCAAGAATTCTGGATTACGTCTCTGTCCTCATGTGCCTGGGACCTGCTTTTCAGACAAGGCAACGAAAAAATCATTGATTTAAACAGGACTTTTAGTAGAAGGTTTTAATATCTGCAGTTACTTGGTCATTAATTAATATTTTTTGATCTATTTGTTCACTAAAACACAGTGCCCCCCCAATCAACAGTGATTGAAGTCTAATTTACTATTTTTAAAGATAATGGTAATTGCTTAAACCCAGAGGGATTAGACACAGAATTAGAATAGCTGATTGCACTTTTATTGTGTGACAGAAATGTATGTTGCTTGGCTCTAGCACAGTTCACTGTCGAGAATGTCTCTGTGCCAGCTGATAGCTTTCTCTGATGGAAATTCTTTGGCATTGTGCCCATTTTTGTTACCTATAGGATGACTAAAACAGATGCATGAGATGCCTGGGACTGTCTGTCAATACTGTGCTAATTAGGATTTGTTTCTCTTTTTTCTAACTATTTACAAACAACAAATCCAGGTTCTTGTCTCGTCTGCCTAGTTACACTTTTTTCCCTCCATTTCAGTCACATAAGTGTGGCATTTCTTTACTCAGAAAGATTTAACCGGATTAGACCCAAATTTCGACCACACAGAGGGCCTTCAACATAGAGAGTGTGTGATTAAAGCTTCTGAATGGTGGATGTATTTCACCACCAACCTGTGAAACTAAACACAGACACAAGCCTTAAGAAAGGAATGTTTTAATCCATCAGCTTGGTCTTTTTAGGCAAAATTGACGCAGTGTATCTATATTAATCCAAGGAGCATTTTGTTGTCTTGAAAATGATATTACCCATTGGGGAGCATTCACGCGAAGGAAGGAGAGAACCTTCCAGGCTGTAGCAGTGCATGGTCCACGTCACCAAACGGTGTGAGGCACCCAGCTCTGGCACTGGAAGCAGCTTTCAGCAATGATGCAGTTCTTAGAGATATTTATATTAACTGCCTCTAGCAACCCTACTCACAAAGTTTTCCATTTATATTTGGCAGCCTGGACCCTTGGCATATTTTTTTGTGTGAATAAAATTACATTGTGGTATGAAAACATAAGATTAATGCCATTAGCTCTTGTGTATTGTGAGCCTGACTTAGGAGGTAATGAACTCTTGGTCATAAAAACCCATTTGTGCAATGTAAATTCAAAGGACAGCTAAATGCTTTGCTGTATGAATGGTTGGAACTAAAGGTGTAAAATATATTTTAAGAGACTTGTATGTGCAATTTGGACTATTTGTTGTCTTAGCTTAGAATCCCCACCATATCAATATTGTGTAGGATTCTTTTCATCTATCAGGAAAATTAACCTGCAATGTGTGAATCTGTTGTAATTTCATCAGAGTATTTCCAAAAAAAGGAAGATAATAAGAAAGACTTAAAATTGTAAAAAAAACCATTTTATGGCCTAATTGTGAACTGTATAGAAATTGTGAATTGTATAGAAAAGTACTTCTCCTATTCTATTTTTTTTTCAAGTTATTCATTGCCTTTTTATGGGTGAGATATAAATAGAAATTCACAGTCTGTCATCTCTAATACTATAATTAGTCTATTTTTATAAAGTTCCCCTCATAAGTCTGCTTTTTAATCATATTGATTAAATTGTAAAATAACAAAGAAGCATAAAGCATCAGAGGTAACAGAAGAATAGAATAATTAGGAGATCAATAAACTGTTCAATAATATCTGCAAGACATACAAATGACCTTTCAGAATAACACCTAATGGACAAAAAGCCTTGTAGTGCAAATCTTAAAAGTCTGTAATGAAATATAAATCTTGGAAGACAAATTTAGTGAAATGCAAATATGTTCTAATGATTTATGAGACTTAGAGGACAGTTACGGTGCCACATGAATTTGAGTAGTCTCCTGATATAGAATCAGACAGTTCTGGTTTGAAAGTTTTCTCGAGGACTAAAATAATATCAAAGAGAGCCATACAGGGGAATATAAAACTTCACGTAAGGAATGCTATAACACAGAAAGGCATAAACAACTGAGCAGATAGTAAATTAATAATAAAGTATACAGTGGCAAGTTTTCATTAAATTATCTTAGCAATAATCAAGCAACTAAGGATAGTGAAACAGGTAAATTAAATTTTGCCAATTACTAACTAAAAAATAATGAAGTAGTTTATATCATTACTGCAGTTGCTTCTATGCTGGGAAGAACTGTCTACTGTGACAGACTTGAAAATGGCTAGCGATGGGAGATGCCTGAGGGAACCAAGGAAGCTGTAGGTCACAGTGCTGTTTCCATATCAGCCTTCATAGAATCATAGAATCATTAGGGATTGGAAGGGACCTCGAAAGATCATCTAGTCCAATCCGCCTGCAACAGCAGGATCACCTAAACCAAGTCACACAGGAACCTATCAGCAGGTCCTTCTGCTTCTCCAAGACATAAAACTGGTAACAAAGCTTGTTCCCTCTGTGCCCTGCTTAGAAAGGGAGAGGTAAAGATTCAAAGTCAACATAAAATTCAGTATTTGGCCAGATTCATGCATTAGAAAACAACTGCTCAACATGAATGGAATTTCTGAATGTTATCTTGTCTTGAATCTTTAGGTAACATCAGAAACACTGAGAAGCTGAACTATGACAAACAACACCAGTATGAGATAATGGTAACAGCTTATGACTGTGGACAAAAACATGCAACAGATGTCTTGGTACTAGTTCGTGTGAAGCCAGTGTGCAAACCAGGCTGGCAAGGTAAGCTTTTATGTGGTGTTTTCCTTCCATCTCACAGTAAGGAGACTAGTGCTTATTGCAGTGGGGTAGAAAATGTTGCTATTTCATGCACTTAGATCATCTCAAGCCTGTTAGCAAAGTGCATAATAATTCACTTTTCTACTCCATCTACGAGAAGTTCCCCTTTCCTAGCCAGTAAGGAGGAGGGTGTACACTCTCTAGGACCTTTGCAGGGATTGTATAAAATATCTGGATGTAAATTTAATCCTCACTGGAAAGTATCTGACCTAACTGCTACAGACATTAAATGGGATTTGATTAAACAAGAAATCCCAAATAGGGATATCCTGGACAATGTGGTGAGGTTTGGGGCCCAGTACTTTGCAAAGTACCTGGAGAACTGAGAGAAGTCCACCACCAACCTCACCTCCTCAGTATTTCTAAAAACCCGACCAGTAGGCCTCCTAGCACAAGGAGTATCCAATTCAAGGATGCTGCCATTACCCTCTGAAAACAACTTCCGGTTACTTTCTCTGGGGTCACCAGCTAAGTGCCTGAAGTTCTGTTTGGAGGAATCTCGGCAGGTTTCAGTGACACTGGTTCTGGAGTTGTTTCCAACTTCTGCTAAGTCGTTGGGATATAGGTACAGTGGAGGATCTGGAGGTGGGGAGTCGATCAGTTCTTGAAAGGTGGAATTTGCCTCGTTGGGCACCCACAGTTGATATAATGGCAGGTTGTCCAGAGGCAGTTTCTTTATTTCTTGATATGCAGGTGAGTTCTTTATTTCTGCAACCGCTTGATTCCATTTGGCTACATCCCATAGGTCGCTGTGACCGTAACCAGGATGGTCCAAGCCAAACACTGCGAGAGTTGTGTGCAGATCGTGAGAAGGATGGTGTTTGAACAAAGATGCCAACCTCCTCCCAAATAATACCTCACTTCTACTTGTGGATGGAGTAGAATCTTGCTTATGGGGAGATTTTGATTTACTTTCCCCATAGTCGGATAATAATCCCACACTTCTTTACATTTGCCAGGTTTCTTCTCTAGGAATAAAAACACATTAGGAAAAAAGTCCATTTCCTTATAAAACTATTTTTCAATTCAATCTGAATATACTGAAACACCAAAAAACCCTTCTGACTTGTTTTTCTCCTACCACTCTGTTAAATAAAAGTTTTGAAGCCACCATGACACATTTTCCCATGTGTGCCAGAGTTGTTCAGATTATCTTGTTCCAGATATGGAACCGGCTCTCATGTGAGTCAGGGCGTGCTCAATACCTGATTACTGTCTTCATATTCTCATATGGAGACATTTCTGTAGAAAATGCTTTTCTGAAGAAATTGTAGGAGCTATAGTCTCCTATGTCTAAAATGGAGACAAACCCAGCTGGTGACATACTAGAAAGATAGATATGCCACAAATTTTTAAGCATTAAATTTAAAATGCGGGCTGGATTAGAGACAAATCAACAGCATGTAGCTACATTATACAGATGGAATTCAGGACTAGCTTGACCTTCTTAAGAGTTATTTTTATAGAAAATGATTGAGAAGGTAAAAAACAAAAAATCAGTTTGGCTGCTATACTTGAAGGTTTTCTTTGTGAAATGAGAATCCCTGGTCTAGAGGGCCTTGAAATTTGTGCTGTCTCAGGGTTCCATTTTCAGAGTCCTCACTTAGAGCAGACCCACATTTTAATTTTTCAAGGATTGCTTATTCCCCACCCATACAAGTATCTGCGTTAACACAACATATAGAGAACACCTATGAAATATTTCCTCACTTTCTGGTCAAAGCTCCATAATTCTGGTCTCTACACTGCAGAAATGCTCTTCTTCCATTTTAGGGAGTAATTTTTTAATTTCCATGTTCTTTCCAGTCAGTTTTTTTATCAATGGAATAATTTTGCAAAAAATACCTTACAGTGCATTTGTATTGTCATTATTTTATAGTTCATGCATCAGTTATATGACAGATGGTTATTGTTGATCCCATCAGGCAGGTATAGACAACAGGTAGCAAATACAAGTACTAGAAACAACCTCAAATACAGTTTGGGTTCAGACAACTCCAATATGTAAGAAAGTTTAAATCAACTTGTCTAAAGCATCTCAACTAGCAACGAGTATGCTTTAATAGCATTGATTATGCTGGAATTCAGGTATTTTGTACATGTCTACAACAGTTTGGCACAAATATTCTCCCTTCCGATCTAATGAAATTTTATGATGAATCATTATCATAGGCAAGGTAAAAATTTGAAATAGTTCAGTATGTTCTACTCTGGCATATTCCTTGCCATCCATATGAGATTGTACCTTTCCATCAGTCAGACAGGTGACTGTGTTATGTCATTGGTACACCTCCAGGTCACATAGCACCAAGTGTAAGTGAATAGGTAGTGTTTGCCTGTCAGGGTATAAAGTCTTTAGGTAAACATTGAGCAGTCAAGTAATTCATTATAATTTAAAGATGGTTTTAAAAATTTAAAACCCTCCAAAGGTTTTTGCATTTTTCTTAATGAGATTTCTTTTATGGCCACTTCTTTTTAATAGGTGAAGATAATTACATAAGTGATGGTATTTTCCACATCGAGCCGTTATCTGTAAAAGCTAACTGTTTCTAGGAAGAAGAAAACTATGCCAAAACTTACTAATAGTACTTCTAGTGCTTAAAGAGGAAAACTGGAAGCTATGCATGGAGGATATTTATAGGTTAGTTCTTCCCTTCTCCCCAGTGTTTGTTACCCTGTGACTTCCCCACACAGAGGCAGCCAACAGGTATATGCACCTTCTTTGAAATAATGATACAGAAACATTTTAAAAGATCGAATGACTAAAGGAAGCTCAATAATCATAGAATCATTCAGATTGGAAAAGACCCTGGACATCATCAAGTCCAATCAATAACCCTACTCTACTAAGTTAACTGCTAAACCATCTCTTTAAGCACCACATCTAAACAACCTTTAAACACATCCAGGGATGGTAACTCAACCCCTAACCTGGGCAGCCTGTTCCAAGACCTGGCTACTCTTTCAGTAAAAAAAATTTCTCCTAATGTCCAGCGTAAACCTCCCCTGGTGCAGCTTGAGACCATTCTCTCTTGGTCTACCACTATTATCTGTGAGAAGAGACCAGCACTCACCACTCTGAGCCTTTGGTTTTAACAGGGGTTCTCAAACTTTTTAAACAGGGGGCTGGTTCACTGTCCTTCAGACACTGTCGGGGGCCGGGCTGTAGTTTGGAAAAAAATGAACGAATTCCTATGCACACTGCACATATTTTATTTGTAGTAGTGCACAAAAAACAGGAAAAAGAGTGCAGTATTTAAAATGAAGAACAATTGTAACCAACGAAACCAAATAATACTTCAATGTGGACTATGGGCCTGGTTTGTGCTTCCGGGCTTGTCCTGCCTGGGAGCTGGAGGGAGGAAGTGAGAGACAGGGGACCTGCCCACCTAGCTGATGCTGCCCCCCCCCCCCCCCCCCCCCCCCCCCCCCCACTNAGTCCAGCCTTGCAATCGCAATAGGCAGGAAGTCATTTGCAGCTGCTTGGTTTCCACACCCCTAACACCCGGAGGGGGCGGGGAAGGGGTCCAGAAATATCGACAGGCCGCACTGGAGACCCTGGGGGGCCGTATCCAGCCTGCAGGCCAGGGTTTGAGGACCCCTGGGTTATAATATAGAAGTTGATAGATTGGTTTTGTTCTTGATCTACAATGTTGGCTTGAACAAATAAATAGTTGGAATTTACATTGATAGCATTTGCAGGTGATTCTTAATAGTGAATTTACTAATCGGAAGTATTGTACTTTTTTTCCTGTGGCTGTTGTGAATAGAGATTGTGGTTGCCTGATTGAAATGCAGTATTAAAAATGTCAATACATGTCAATGCAGATGCCCTTCAAATATTCCCCACTATGCAGGAATGAGACAGGGCATAGCAGATTTACATAAAGCAATGTATGAAATAATTCCTGTTTTCAGGGAATGACACCACACAACCGACATGCATCACAGAACAAGTAAGAGTCAAGCCAAGTGTTATCCTTTAAGTAGTACTGTCTCGGGCCAGCAGCCTTTAAGGCTTCATTCAGTCTAGGGGCTACTTCCCTACTCTTTGAAGATAGACATTAATACACAGTCCACAGATATTCCTACACAGACATTGTCAGGAAAGAGGTCTCGCTCTATTAAGAGACTACTTTAAAAACAAACTTGAGCCAACCAATAGTAAACCATTCTGAGCAGGCCAGTCCAAAGTGATATTATTATTTTAAGCAAGCTAAACATGCAAATCAACTAAATCAATTCCTAATCAGCTATTTTAATTGGAAAATCTCATTGTGGATTTAGCCAACTAACTTCTACAGCTGTGCTGCAAATTCTCCTCATGCCATCTGTGTGTTCAAATGATTGTAACCTTTTACTGCCAGATAAAACATTATCAAGAAAAGCTAGGTGATAATATTTCTGATACTATAATCAGTAGGTTTTCAATTGAATGTTTAATTTTTGTTTATTTTTTAAACAAAATTAGTGTGCTTCCATACTAAGAAACCCCTTGTTGTGCTCAGAACATTTGTCTCAGTTCTGCGGACACAGAGAAGATACTACGCTTTTTCTTGTACATTCCCTTCCAGTTTGGTTCTTTTCACGATGAGGTTTTAATGTCACAAATATTGATCTGTGAAGTTACATCTGCCTTATTCAAAGGAGAGTTGACAGACTTCTGGCAATATAGTGCTGAATATTCATGTGTTGTTTTCATTAAAAAAACATGAAGTCAGATGACAAAGTCAGAATCCTGTAATCTGCACAACTCCTTTCTATACCTCATTTATTGCACCTTAATAGAGTCTTTTGTCATTTCTGCTACTTTTAAGAACAGTTTTCATAAAACTGAAGAAGTTACTTTTCCCCCTAGTGGGATCACAAATGGAAATAAAATATAAATCATTGTGCCAAAAGATGCAAGATAGCGGAGAGCTAACAGCAATTATTCCTGTACCAAGCTCTCTGGTGAATCATGTACTACATGGGGAGAAAACAAAAGAGGCACTTAGCCTCAAAAAATGAAAGGCAGAATCATGTCCCCAAATATTTCAAGTATTCTTTCAAACTGCTGGAGGTCTGTTCAACTATTGAATTAAAGCAAAAGTCAGGTTGTTTCCTAAAATGCAACTAGTTTCAGACAGGAAGCAGTTTTTAAGGCATAAACCAGAAAGCTCCTGTAAACTGATCAGTTGAACATCCTAGTAAAGTATCAGAATCTGCCTTTTCTGAAATGAACAGGGATGGCTGAATCTGTTTCTTGGAGAAATCAGTACATAGCAAAGACAGCAGCTCAGAAATTAAAAGTCAAAGTGCTTCATCTGACCGAAGACAATTTAATTTCTTCCTGCCTGGTTTAATGTGGTTCTTATATAAGCACTGCTCATTAACCTCCAGCTTATGAGAGAATTAGGACTCTGTTTTAAAACTGGGATCTCAGAGCACCAAGCCCGGAGTGTTACACAAAATTGGAAAGATTTCCTACATTTACCTTCAAGTCCTATGAACCCATCTACACACTTAACCCAGCTACCCGAGGCAGCAACAGAAAGTAGAAGCTCTCTAAAAATTCTTAAAATAAAAAAAAAGTTGTTCCTTGAAAATTCAGTGACTTTCCACTTCAGGTTTGCTTGAAAATGGGTCTGAAATTAAAGCTTCTCTTTATTTTCCTAAAAGACTATAAAAATACTTTAAAAGCCTATTTAACTGATCAAAGATACTACATGTTGCTTCTTCAAAGCACGAGGATTCTCTAATGTGACCTATGGTTTTGCTACCACCAAAAGGCATGTTCTTACCATGTGTGTAATGTTGAGCAGTCATTCAAAGACCACATACAGGTCCGTTCAGCTTGCTTTTATTGCTCAAATATAGCTTTTCTTTCACAGTATCACAGTATCACAGTATTACAAAGGTCGGAAGAGACCTCATAGATCATCAAGTCCAACCTGTTACCACAGAGCTCAAGGCTAGACCATGGCACCAAGTGCCACGTCCAATCCTGCCTTGAACAGCTCCAGAGGCGACTCCACCACCTCCCTGGGCAGGCCATTCCAGTGGCCAATGACTCTCTCAGTGAAGAACTTTCCCCTCACCTCAAGCCTAAATTTCCCCTGGCGCAGCTTGAGGCTGTGTCCCCTTGTTCTGGTGCTGGCTGCCTGAGAGAAGAGAGCAACCTCCTCCTGGCCACAACCACCCCTCAGGTAGTTGCAGACAGCAATAAGGTCTCCCCTGAGCCTCCTCTTCTCCAGGCTAAACAATCCCAGCTCCCTCAGCCTCTCCTCGTAGGGCTTGTGCTCAAGGCCTCTCACCAGCCTCGTTGCCCTTCTCTGGACACGCTCAAGCACCTCAATGTCCTTCCTAAATTGAGGGGCCCAGAACTGGACACAGTACTCAAGATGCGGCCTAACCAGTGCAGAGTACAGGGGCAGAATGACCTCCCTGCTCCTGCTGGCCACACCATTCCTGATGCAGGCCAGGATGCCATTGGCCCTCTTTTGTTCTGAGAAGGGCAGAACCTGCTATATTAGTAGTAAAGTGATCTTAGATCACTTCATAGATGCTTCACAGATGTAATTTTTAGTAGATGTGGAGTGATTTTGGAATGGTATTCATGTGGGTTTTCTAGTAAAATCGAATTATAGAGGAAAAGTAGACCAGTATTGGATTTTGAGCTGTCAGTGCTTTTAACAAGGAGCAATATGATTACTAAAGCAATTGGGTATTTGAGGGAGGGTGCTCAAGTACAAAAACCCTGCTTATGAAAAAATATTGGCTGTGTTCAGGAGCAATTTTAAAGGCTCAAATATTTTCTTCAATAAATAGAAATCAATTTCTATTCTTGTGCACATACCCAGCAGTTTAGGATGCAACACTGGTGTTGTCTTAGCTATATATTATTAAAAAATGAGATTTATTGCAAAGCAGGGGGCTTTTATGCCAATCTAGTCTTGGCACTGCTGTGCATGAGTTAGCCATATGGCCTTAAAACAAGGTAGTCATAACAGAATGTTTACCTTCAACTGCTGTCTTGAATGGCACTGTTTTAGTACAATACCAGCTCTGTAAATACCCACTTCAGACATTTGAAAATAATTTTTTTTTTGCTGCATTGATAAACATCCACATATTCCTGCACCATGGGCTCTGCTTGCAGAATTTCAACACAGCGTTTTACATTCTTACTTCAGCTGATTTCAGTAACTAGTCCATATAGTGTTTCAGTATGTGTTTTGAAATTTAAGAAGTTCTTTGTGTCGTTTGTCGTAAGTCAGAGCGGCCAGAAAGCAAACGACATATAAAACAGTTAAAGAAGAAGAGAGAGAGAGAGAGCCTTTATTGATGCAAGTAGTTCCCTTTTATATCCTTTCTGCACACAGGCATCCTTATTTTATTGGTACAATCAACTATAAGCAAGTGGCAACTGGGACTTTAGCTTGATATGCCCCTTGCTCCGTCTCTGTGTCAAGCTTCTCCTAGTGTGGTCACTTGTTTACATTCTTTGGGTGTTTCTGACTCCTTGTTCTCACAGGTACACCCAGTCTGTCCCAGGTCGAACTCTTCTGCTTCAGTCAAAGGGACCACGTCTCCACCGTAGCCCCACACACACTTTGCTTACACACTTTGCTTGCTCCTTTGTAGAGAAATCCCTTGGAATGCCAGAATCCAAACTATAGTCACAGACCTTGTTCTCCAGAATGACTAGGAAGCTCCTTCTTTCCACAACAACCTCACTACTCTATCGTCCAGACCACACTGCCTCAGTTTGGCTGCAAGGATGCTGTGTGAGACTGTCAGATGCTTTACTGAAGTCAAGATAGACCATATCCACTGCTTTGCCATCACCTCTTCACCTGGTTATGCCCTCATAAAAGGCTATCATCAAGTTGGCCAAGGCTTTTGGTGAAGCCATGCTGACTGTCCCTAATGACCCTTCTGTCCTTGATGTTCCTGGAGACCGTCTCTAGAACAAATTGTTCCATTACCTTTCCTGGGATGGAGGTGAGGCTGACCAGTCTATAGTTACTTGGGTCCCCCTTCTTTCCCTTTCTGAAGATTGGAGTGACATTTGCTATGTTCCAGTCCCCAGGCAGCTCTCCTGATCCCCATGACTGAGCAAAGATGACAGACAGTCTTCTAGCAATGACTTCTGCTGTCTGCCTTAGCACACGCAGGTGCATCCCAACCAGGCCCGGGGATTCACATACACTCAGTTTGCTTAACTTATCACTAACACAATACTCATCAACTAGGGCAAACTCCTCTCTTGCTTCAACGTCCTGTGGGGCCTCAGCAGTCTGGGGCTTGATATCAGGACAGCCCCCAGAAGTATAGACAGAGGCAAGGAAGGTGGTCAGTATCTCTGCTTTCTCTGCATCCTCTGTCTCCAGGGCAGCCACCTCATTCAGCAGGGGGCCTACATTGCCTCTAGGTTTATTTTTACCTGCAATGTATTTGAAGAACCCCTTTTGGTTGCCCTTGACCTCTCTTGCAAGGTTTAATTCCAAGGAGGCCTTGGCTTTCCTGGTTGCATCCCTACATCCTCTCACTAGAGCCTTAGATTCATCCCAAGGGGCCATCCCCTCCTTCTGTGACCTACAGACTTTCTTCTTCCTCTGCAGTTTGCCCAGCAGCTACCTGTTTAACCACTCAGGTCTTCTGCTTCCCTTCCTTGACTTCCTACCTGTTAGAATGCTCTGATCTTGGGCTTCAAAGAAGTGGTCTTTGAATGTTAACCAGCTATTTTGGGTCCCTTTATCTGCCAGTACCCTGTCCCATGGGATTTCCCCTAGCAATTGCTTGAAAAGGCCAGAGTTGGCTCTCCTGAAGTCCAGGGTTGTGATTCTGCTGGCTGTTCTGTTCCTGCCACATGAGATCCTGAACTCTATCATCTCATGGTCACTGCAAGCAAGGCTGCCATCAGCCAGACCCTCCTTATTGGTAAGTACAAGATCCAACAACACTCCTCCACCACTTGTATCAGGAAGTTAAAAATCCATCTTAACTGAACCTACTAATTCAAGCTCTTGCAGCTCAAGTCTGCTTGCATGAAAGATATGATCTCCAACATGGGGATCAAACCCACAATTCAGAGTCCCACCCATTGCTGACTTAGCTGTCCAGTCACCACAGTTTATCCTTCTATAACCACATCTCAACCTGGTGTCCAGGAGCAGCAAGAACAGCCCTACTCCCTAAAGGGGAATAGAGCTGGTAGAGTTCTCACCACCAAGGACCAACCCCTCACGCAACCAAGATAAGCAAGTCACAGAGACTGGGACAAGGTTCAGCCAAGAGCCCAGCAGCTCAGTGTGTGGTGAGGTAGCAGGTCCCAGTATAGTTAGGATGGACAGGTCCATAGCAAAGAGGCCAGTTTGTCAAGATAAAAAAGCCACTCCACAGGTTGACTTCTAGGTGAAGGCCTGAGCCATGGTTGAGACCAGTACCTACAGAATAACAGACCAGGCTAGGCTGAGATCTGAATTGCTGGGACTCAGCTTAAATGGAGATCCTGGCCCACAGAGGCCACAGGTGGGCCTTGTAGAAGTTCATTAGGGCTCATCAGTGTGTTTGAGTTCTTGCAGTGAACTGCAATCCCTACTATCATTCAAATGTAACCTCACAACAAATAATAGTTTCACCTGTGGTGGTGTTTCCTATTTTATAGATTCTTATCAGTTTACTTGACATTATTAGGTGCCATTATGGCTCGTGGTCTTAGCACTCAATGGGGTATTCATTGTCGCTAGTTAAGGCACCACAGCTTTTCCATTATGCTTCACAACCTCCAGCAACAGCAAACTTTACCACTAACCCTGCACTTGCCCAAATTTCTTTTTCTCTCATTTTTGTGTTTTTTTATTTTATTAAACTGTCAGTGTGCTGCAGAAAGAAAAGCTGTACCTGAGTGTTTGCTTGTGCTGATGAGACCTGCATTCAAATCCCTTAGCAAACCAGAGTGCCTGAGCCGGGCTCTGGGAATCAGTTTGAGTCTCTTTGCTATGGAGAGTCTCTAACTGGTTCAGACTTTCTTGTTACCATTTCCTTAGGAAATCAATCGTCATGTTTAACATGCCTCAGTTTTCATTTCACATCAGATTTAAGCAGTCCTGTCATTTGTTACTTTGGACATAATGTCTACCAAATTTGTTGTCGCAACTGTGGTAAAATTCCACACTGGGTTCCGAAGAGAAAAAGCATAAACTCTCTCAATAGGTGACTCCTTGACCCTTTAAAATTTAGCAGGCTGTTTTTGAAAGCTTTCTTCTGGACAGCACACAGAAGCATTGATGGATCCTAGAAGCAGCATTCTGCTGATGCTTCCTCTCTGCTTTGTTGCCAGTTAACCAGGGGACATCCTACCAAATTCCCTTCTTTGTAAAAAAATCAGTTTCACTAATGGGAAATTGCTGAGACAACCTGAGCAGACCTCATTGTTTTGGGTAGTTCAGGATCACCACAGAAACAAAGATATTTAAGGAAGGGCCAGGCATTCATGCATTATCCATCTTTTTTCTGCCTTTCCTTCTGACATGACCAGGAACTGCAGATATGCATTTCACATGAATGATAAAATGATAATGGACCTCAGTTTTGCTCACCTGCAGTCTGTGTGAAGAAACAGCATTCAGCATTTCTTGAAAGGTCTGTTGCAAGTCTGAGATTTCCTTTTTGTGGCCCTCAAAACTTTTCCCTTTTCAGAAGTTTTAAGGAGAGTTAATAAAGAAAAGGGTGCTAGAACAGATAAGGTGGTTGCTGTGTGTTGGGTTGGTTTTTTTTTAAATGGGAATTTAAAATCCTGTGAAATGCTTGTTTTGAGTTTGGTTGGTATGGGTCTTTTTTATATTGGTACAGTTTCTACTTCCATAAACATAGAATGTTGCCCAGGGAAAAATGTACAGGAACTGTCACCCTGATCTTGTTTTGCTAGAAAAGTCCTTTAGCTTTAGTTCGAAGTAGATGTTCAAGTACCAAAGTGAGTATATTTTGGTAATATCTTATGGTTACTGATGTTTAACTGCATAGCAGGTATTTATGGAGGAGACAATGTGCACTTTCCTGTGAATTCATGATGCTGAAAGTAAATTGTATTTTTGTGAGGATACTGCACTGGTCTTCCAAATATCATTACACAGCATCTAGAGCTGTCTTGCTGCTGTTTTTAAAATTCAGGAAGGTTCATAAATCGTGAGAATAGATACTTTTGTCAAAACAGCAGAGACATTTCTGATTTTGTTAGAAATGCTATGTCTGTGTGCTGATATTTTCATTTATTCTAGATTATTTAAGACTTTCAAACTAATAGAGAGGGGAAATATTTAATTTTTAAAAGTACTTCAGTAGAGCTCTTTCTGCTGGCATTGTAGGAGTTGTGTTGTGATTGTCTTTAATTATTTTGCTATCTTTTTTATGTCAGGAGCCTGGAATCAAAGTTCATGGCCACACAGATGCAGGAGAAGCCATGAATCAGGTCACACCTCCTCTGCACATACAAGTGCAATACTCCTTCATGGTGTCATCAGATATTAGAACCAAATTAGAACAAAATACACAGATCACAAGGAGAGTCATGTGTGAAACTGTTAAGTCTAGAGATCAAAGAAGGTCTTAACCTTATGCTTCTGTTAAAATAAAAATTTATTTAGTGCATTGGGATTTACATTTAAAGGCTCAAACCATCACTGAATTGTGATGCATTTTCATTTTGGAATATCTCAGAGTATCTCAGAGATTGAGTTCTTTTCATAACTGATGCAGTCTGAAGCACAGACCTGACATTGTGATATTTATACACTAATGTTGTTATGTTGTGGGTATAATCTGGCTGGCACTGTCTTAGATTGTCTGGAAGAGCTTTATACCACAAATGGCAAGCAGAATTAAAAAATCTAAGCAAAAGCAGTCTTCTGCAGGAATGAACAGGGCGAGTTTTATTCATATGTCCCCTGTGGGATTAGATTTACCCTTCTACAGGGAAGACAGTGCTCACTTTTCCAAGTTTTCATTGTAATGCGGTGGTGACTCATGAGAGTTAATGTCAAAGGAGACAAAATTTTGGTTGAGTTTAACTCATCTCATGCAACCTACCACTTCAGATGGGATTATGTGTCTTTTGATCAGTGGCGTAACCCTAGACATGAGTCACATTTTAAGATGCAGTTTCAAATATTTGGAATTCTGTGGCTTTTGTAGGTGCAGGTCCTTTCCAACCCAATCTGACCTATGAAAAGCTGAACTGTAAAGCTAGCTGAAATAAATGTAATTAATGCTGCTTATTTGGGTTGTCTGTGAAGCAGGTTGCAAGACCATAATTAATTGGATTTAAAAATGAAATGCTTCAGCTGAGAAGCAGTGCAGTGGTGTGTATGGCATGGCCACATGGCTGCCTACAACAGGTCATTGTTTAAATGTTGTGGGCTGTGTCATCTGCGTAGGCAAAACCACAGATCAGTCACATCTGGCTGAAAGCATGACTACCCCTTTTGGCTATAATGTTCTGTCATCAACACCTCACAAATTAGTACAGCATTTGAAGGCAAGAGGTGGTAATACAGATGTATTACATTAGTGTCTGGTCACAGCCCAGTAAGAGTGCTGTATATAGCCTGTCCCTTGGAGATATTTGTTCTGTATCACAAAACTATGAAATCTGATCAAATTAAGTGCCACAGAAATCCTTGTCCCTGTAGAGCTGCCTTGTAGGCTGTCATAGGGACACGGACACTGGGGACCCAGATTGACACCAATTAGCAATTCTTGTCAGGATATGGATGTACCCCGTGTGTGCGTAACTCCAGCAGCAGTCGTATTACTTAATTGAGCCTGGCACTCTTTTACAAAGAGAAGCAAAATCGTTTTTGGAGGCCAATATCTTATTGATGTCAAGTTGAAAAAACCTTCATTTTTGTCTTAGACTATGACTTTTGCAAACAGTATGTCATTTAAAAGTAGGTAACTCACAATTTTTAACTAATCTTGGACTTTTTGTTGTGTTTTTTTTTCCCAGACTGGAACAAACGGATCAAATATAGGCCTGGTGCTGGCAGCATTCCTTTGTTTTCCAGCATTCACCTAGAAACGTGTGACGGACCTGTTTCCTCAATACACACCACCATTGAATTACAGACCAATTACATTGGAAAGGGCTGCGATCGCGAAACATACTCAGAAAAATCCCTGCAGAAGTTATGTGGTATGACATGGCCTTCACTTGCTGTAGTAATATTATTTTTCAAGACAAAGCACCAGGTTCATGTGACCTGTAAGCTTGCAATAGGTGGATTTAATTTAGCTGATTCATTTTGTATTGTAGCAATGAAAATGGAGAGGTTATATTTGGCTGGTGCTCTATTCTTGTTTTCTGTTTGTTTTCACTCTCTTTCATACCTTCTCCCTACTTTCCTTTAATTATTTTTTTTTGTCTCCTGCTCCTCTTCCCATCTCTATTTTTATGTTTCTTCTTTCCAACGCTTTCTCAGACTTTCTTCCCTCTGCTACAAATAATGGTGTAAAAGTGTAGTGAGATTTCATCTATAGCTTTGCTATCATCGAAAGGCATTTGAGGAGAGCTGAATCTCCATCTTGTGTTTCAGTCTTCCTGACTCAGCTTTCTGTTCTGCTGCTAAGCGTGCCCACATGAAAACAAACTAAAAAGAAAGAAAAAACTTGGGGCAATCATTTGGGCAAAAATAATTTTAAGAACATGAATTTCAGAAAAGAGGTATCCTGGTGAAGAAAGGTTTTGCAATTGTTTTCTTCACCTTTCCTGGTTTTTGATAACTTAGTATCTTTTACGATGCACACTGATTTTGAAAGGTAAACACTTGAGGGGACTGCTCTGTTTTAGTGACTTGAAGCAATGGCCACACATTCAACTATTTTATCTTTGGCTTTTTGAGATCTTTTTGGAGTCCTCCTCAGATGCCTTCACTGATTCTCAATTTTACCAAAATGTATCTACCTGGCTCCTGTCTGAGCTACAGTAGCAAACGTACAATTGTTTTTTCAATTTAAATGTGTAGGGGTTTGGTTTCAGCTACAGGGCTTACATTTGCTCTGATAACCACACAACAGTTCGACACAATAACCTTCAAGAAATAATTTTGTATGTAAAAATTTACAGCCAGTTTTACCTAATTATTAAAAATGGGGAGACAGTTCCTAGGGAAAAACAGTTTGCAGTTGCAATTACCAGTTACCTGTGGAGACTGGGAGAGTGAGGTAAAGGTGAGTGGGAGCAGTAGCATTCTCACAAAGTCTGAATATTTCTAGCCTGAAAATGGCTTAGTTTAAGCTTACAGAAGCAATCATAATTTTAATCCTCTATCTTTATCTAAATGACTGGGATCCTTGAAGAGCTGGATAAAGGCCATCTGCCAGCAGCATGCATCTTCATCATGTTAATGGCATTACAACTGAGAGGCTGAGCAAGGCTGTATGACCTACTGGGGACTTGATTTCATAAAATATTAGTGTTTTAGTGAAAATAAATGTGTTAAAGCTAAAGTCAAGTACTTTTGTCTCCTCTAAGAACCTACACTGGCAGCAAAAAGAATATGGTTTTATTCCTGTTACAGCCCTGAAGTGCAGATGGCACAATCATTCAGAGCAGATCACTGTGCACAGGTTCTAAACCACCAAATGATTACACTGACATAAAACATGAATAGCAACTCTATTAATATTACCAGTTTAAGGTTAGGACAGAAAGTAACTACCTTCTGCTGGTATAACAGTCCTTGGCTGAGGAAGGTTGTGCAAAGTCTGAGCAGTTCAGAGTGTGGCTTGCCTGCCTCCCCTGCTGACACTTAAACAGTAGAAAAGAGAATTCCCAATCTTTCTTTTTTTCTCTTGAATAAACTAGAAGCTTCCCAATACTAGTCCAATCTTAATTCTTAGTCTGCACCATGTGTAGGCCTAAACGGGTGAAAAGCGGAATGGTCAAGTGCATTTCAGTAGGTCTGAAATGCCAGTGCATTAGTTTTTTGGTCCTTATCTTCATAGAGAAGAACAGGCAGAGTAGAAAGTTTCAATTGGACTTGGATAAAAAGATTGTAAATGACAGTGAACCTTACATCATTATTTCATTTGGGCTAGCTTACACTTCAGTATTTAGTAATTATTGCCATCTTCAATGTAGAGAGACGTCTTATGAAAGCAGGTTAAATTGTTTCTGGAAATCAGTCTTTTTCCACAAATGACCTTATTATACCTAATGGTTGGATAAATAATATTTTTTAAAATGAAGAAAATCCTGATATTTTTCCCCACTGATTAAAGCACTGTGCATCTTCAGAGGGCCCAGAAGTGAGCAATCACAAATATTCCTCTGTGCTATACAAAATGCAAGATCTTCTCACTGTAATTAAGGACCTCATTTATACAAAATGCAAGATTTTCTCACTGTAATTAAGGACCTCATTTAAAAATCCTGTGCTCATTCCTTCATTTATCTGTTGGAAATCCAGACAGTTCAGATGCTAAGGACAGTGCATTAAAATTCCTTTCTTTTATTATGACTGTTTTAAGTTTATTTTTCAATAACCCACTCACTTTGACAGTCAAGGTGGGCAGTTTAAATTATTAAATTACATTTGATTTGTTTGAAAGTCAATAAGTTATTAGTATTGTTCTTCAAAGTGCTTTTATAGGTATTTTTTGCCTTGTCATCCAACAGTAATGAAAAATAAAAACCATGTAAACTAAACAATTGGGACTGCAAAAACATGTCCAGTACAAATTTCACTTTAAAAACTAGTCAGTTAAGGAGCCTGAGTGCTTTAGAGAGATGTCTCTGGTGCTGTTTTCTTTCCCTCTAAATGCAGAGAAATCAGAAAGTAATAGGATTGCTGAGTCTCGCGTACAGCCAACTTTGCAAGTTGCTTGTGAAAACAACCACTTTAATATGCATGGGGTACCTTGGGGGTCTCAGTCCAAAGCTTCTGAGTGCAGTGACCCGTGACATATTCTGAAGCACTTTAGAAGAAAAGGGTATCAGCCACTTGATTCGGAAGGGCACTGACCCAGTAGCGTGGTAAGACTCTTCTGGGAGCACCTTCAGATACATCCTGTTTGCGATGCTCGCGGTCTCTGTATGTTTATGGCTAAGCAGCTTGAGGTAGTGGTTGGATTTATTAGAAACAAAACAGTGTGATTTCTTCCAGCTAAATCTCCCAAGCACATAATCCATCATTTGTTCTCAGGGCAAGATGAAACACTCTAACAGAATGAGGTTCCAAAGCAACCATGAATCTCCATTAAAATATGGGTAGATAAGTAGAACCTGTTGAGTTTGGTGCTGATTAACCAAATGCTCTAACAGAAGCCTAGCCTTAAATTGGGAAAATAAGGTCATTTACCTGACTATCTTGCTGGATCAGAGTTTAACAAGCAATATGAATCATTCTGGTGGAAAAAATAGATCTTTCCAAAAATGTTATGGCCAGAGTAGACAGACTGAGAGATAAAGCCTCTTATTTAAACCCACCTGTCATGATCCAGAAAGGTCCAGTCGTGAGAGGTACTATATTCTTGGTCCCAGAATTAAGACACAAATGGTGTCAAATGCACACAGTAGCTTTTATTACTCTTGCACAAAAATCACTCAGAAAGGTAAGGAGGAGGAAAGAAGGGAAAAGAGTGTGAAAGAAGATAGAGAGAGGAGAGAGGACAGAAAAAGGTAAAGAAAAGGGAAGGAGATAGAAAGAAGGGAAAGTGCCACCCAGCCACTGTCCCAAGGGTCCGTAGAGTGGGGAGAAGTCTCTCTCAGAACAGGGGCCAAGCCCCCGCCTGTTTTAAGTACAGCTTGCCGGTGCTTTCCATTTGTGTTTTTTTGCATCTGTGGCAATGTTTCCATGGTGATGGTTAGTGATTTGGCCATGTTTGCCGCTATTTTGGGTTCCAAAGTCCAGTCAGCAGCATCCGTGAAATCCCCTTGCACCCCCAGTGTTGGCTTCTGTTGTCCAATCGGTGGTGGGCATGCCTGGTACCATCTGAAGGGGTCCCAAGCTCATGCATGGGGTCTGGCTTTGTTACAAAGGGAAGGTGGGTGTAACAGGATGCTGTTTCTCAGTTCAAACCAAGACATGTCCCTAACATGGTGAGAACGTGTGTGGGGGATTTGTAGCTAAAAACAAATGTATCTGCGGTGTTGGGGCACTATAGATATCAGTCTCTAACACCACCCTTTACTATTATGGTCATGTGCCCATTTAAAAGTATTTTTCTTTTGATATACACCATAGTGCAAGCAAGTTCCATTCCTTCAGTAAGGAAAGGAGCATTTGGGTAATAAGAAATTCAGAAATGTGTGAATCAGAACCCTGGCCTATATTACATCAATCTTCACAGGTTTTTATTAGTCTCTCATTATGTTATTCATTTTATGTAATTTGCAGGAGCTTCCTCAGGTGCCATTGACCTGTTGCCACCTCCCAGTGCAACAACTAACTGGACAGCTGGGCTTCTCATGGATAACAATGACATGATTTTTAAATTTGATGGAAAACAAGGAGCCAAAATCCCAGATGGAATAGTCCCAAAGAATTTAACTGATCAATTCACCATCACTCTGTGGATGAAACATGGACCTAGTCCAGGATTAAGAGCTGAGAAAGAGACTATTCTCTGCAATTCTGACAAGACAGGTGAGTCCGTGTATTGAAAAATCATAAGGCAAAGGGTGTAACAAAGTTATCAGTGTTGCCACTTTAAGCACTGCTGACTTAATAGCTTATTGAGGTGACTGGTGTCTGCCTAAATTGGTGTTCACCTCTGTGAACACCTGTGTAGATGCTATAGGATTGGTTAATAAAGTAATTAAATAGGTGGAATTTTTTACTGTTTAGATTGGGAGAAACAATTCCAATTCTTAATTGATATGACTTAGAATAAGTATTGATGGGATTTTTTTTTGTTAGTTTGGGCATAATGCTTCAGTGTCATTCAGTAATGCAGTGTCGTTTTGGGAAGATGCGTACCCTGTATAGCTTCTTTAGAAAAATCAGTTAAAAAGTCTTTGTGGGGGTTTCAGTTTGGATGGGGTTTGTTTTTGAGGTGCATATTGCTTTCAGATGTATTTGTCTAAACCAAAGAAGTGATGTTACCTGAGATAGCTGATTTTATCTGTCCTTACTTTCAGAGATGAACCGACACCACTACGCCCTATACGTGCACAACTGCCGGTTGGTATTTCTGTTGAGGAAAGACTTTGATCAGGGTGACACCTTTCGTCCTGCAGAGTTCCACTGGAAACTGGATCAGGTACCAGTGGTTTTCTCTTATCTGTAACACATCCTTCATTCCCTTTCAAATCCCACCTAACACACAAGCCAACCCAAATCCCAGCATAACTGCTTTGGGAAATCAGTGGTGCCCTTTGTAACTGTTACGACTCTAATTGAGATCCACATAAAAAGGAATAAATGAGTTAATCTGGTTGAGTTATTTTGTATAGTAGTCTTTTTAATTGAGTGATCTTAAACAGAAATAGAGGTTTATATCCTTCAGCAATGGATAGAGACATGAAATTGCATACTGTTGTCTGAAAGTTTTCCATTTATCATTTAAAAAATCTATTTCATCAGCACTTTCCAATAAATAGCATGCTGACTCACAGAAAGGCATTTGTAATATATTGTGAATCTAATCTGCAGAATTACTTACTTACTAATCTGCTGTGTTGTGTGTAACTCTTCCTTAGTACAAAGAGTATATAGCAAGGAAATTATTATTAAAGAGATAAGAGCTGCCTTTTGTAGATGTATTAATTCTGCACTGGATAAAAATAATTTAGATGAAAGAAGACAGACTTCAGCAAAGTAGTATTTTCTGAAAGCAAGTTTCTTCATGTCTTTGAGTGTAAACGATGATATTGAAGATGTGTCGAGATGAATGGTTACTTCCCTAATTCACTTGCAGAACACATATAACAAGATGATCTTTGTTGTGATTATCAGATGAATGTGCTAAGAAACCACATGATATCATAGCACTTGCTTTTTCTTTTCAATTAACTGGTTTGGAACCAGTTTATGCTGTACTTGATAAGAACTCTTACAGGTCGAGCAGGGTAAATTTACATTAAAGTTCCATTGCAGATTACAAATAATGAGTAGCTGATGTCACCTCAGACAACACCGAATGCTGAAAGTGGATTTGTATTCCTGAGCTTACATAAAACAACTAAATTAAGGATAACACAAAGGTTATATAAAGGATCTTGACTTTGGAACTTGAATGCCATAAACTGCTATATCTTTACAATACAAGGGCCAACATCCCCTCAATAAATGAAATCTGTGTGTAGCTCTTGTAACTGAGCTCTGACAAAATACTGAAAAATATCCTGTCAGTGATAATTTTCCATTGACAGGGGATGGATTTGAGTGTGTGAAAGAATTTATCTCTATTGCCATCTACAATTAATACATTTTTACTCTATTTTCTGCCAGGACCTTGCCAGGACCTCCAGTGTGGGTTCTCTATCTTCTATATCCTTATTAAACTGGCTGTCTTCCAATAGGGGCTTACATCTATTCATTTCTGCTGTTTGGTTCTAAGCCGTGTGTTTCATTGTCAGCCAATAATAATTTGTGTAACAAAAAATATTGAAACAGGATGCAAGTTTAAGTATAAATAATGTTTGTAATGTGGTTTGTGACCAAATTTCCATAATGATAAATTTATCATCATGGATTTATTTGTTATGGCAGTACTGTTGTTAAGTTTTGTCATGAAGGGACCTGGTAAAGATTACACCTTCGTCTCTTCTTCAGTGCTCCATGGTAAATTAAAAGAAAATGAAAATAAACTGTATCTGAGCAGTGGGCTAGTGGTTGACTTGCATGGCAAGGCAATCAGAAATTTCCACTTCCAAGTAGTGACATTATGCTGATGTCTGCCGTAGAAAACACAGGGTAGTTAAAATCCACGACAGTAAACAAGTTAACGTCCCACTACAAACTCTGGTGGATCTCCGTATAAGTAGAAACTTGGGCTAGATTTTCAAACGTACATGACGTGCTGTAGACACTTCTGAAAATTCTACCAGTTGATGATTTGCATGTGGCGATACTGAAATAACTCTCAAAATCTCACCTTCATAACTGTTGGTTCTGTAGTGACATGTCCTCAGATCCCTTGGTTTTTTTTAACAAAAGCTTAGGAATGAAGCTGCTTCTCACCATCTGCACTGTGATATGGGATGTTGTAGATGATGCTGCATATATGGTGCTGGAAGACAGTTCAAGGATTAGTGCTAGGCATGGCCAGAGTAAAGTAAAATGTGGCAGAGTAGTTTATTGCTGAGCTTGCTTTATGATTGCAACAACAATCTGTAGCTTGTTTTCTGCTGAGAGGAATCCAGTGACCTTGGAATAAGGTGAACCATAAACTAGTGACATGATTTATCATTCTTTCTGCAGAGTGGCAAAATTTATCGTACCAGCTCCTTTGGGCTCTGCCTAGCCCACTGACTGCACCTTCTTTTTGAGCAAGTTTATAATCATTCCAAATTTTATTTGCTCTTTATTTGGTGGATGGCTGTGGGACAGGTCTGACCTGTAGACTCCATTCTTAACTGGATTCAAGTACTCACATAACACTTTGTATAGCTACACTCCAGCAGTGCACCCAAAGCCTTGTGATATGATGATGCAGCCATCATAACTGTCATGCATAGCAAATGTCTGAAACCTCCAGCTAGTAGTGGCTGCCAAGTTCAAGCCTTTTGGATATTATCTTAGATGTGAGAGAATCCATTAATAGCAATATATGGAAATAACTATATTAAACAAAATCATTGTCGAGTCTCTAATCCATGCCGAGTAATAAAAACTACATGGTTTTCCCAAACAACTGCAATAGACGCCCAGTTAATTCCTTTTCCTTATTCCCATTTCCTTGAAAAATCAGGTTTATTTCAGATTCATGACCTTTTTTCTGAATTTCCCATGCAAAAGTTTAAGTCAAATATCATGCTGTTCATCAACTTCTTTATAATTTCTCAAACACATTACAGATCTGAGTACCGGTTACAAAATGTTGTGTTGCCGAAGCCAGTAATAGACACCTAAATCATCATCCAGGGGTCTCAGATGGGCAGGAACATAGATGTGATTTTAAGATAATGATTTAGGCAGCCACTGTTCCTGTGTCCAGCCTTGTCAAATTCTTTGCTGTGAGCATCCCAAGAGTGCAAAAGAAACTAGTTTATAATGAGATTATGTATATTGGAAATGGAGTTCTGTTGAAATGAGAGGGGAAATGGTCATTGATTTCAATAAGTGCAGAATGTCATCCTAGAGATGTTAGGAAAACAAATAAATAAACGCTTCTCCCTTCTTTTTTTTTTTCCAATGCAAAGATTTTTCCCAAAACACTTTTCTGCTATAAGAAGTGACAATTATTTTTTGTTCCTCATTTTGGTTAATGCAGGGAGAACTCTCTTCCCCAGATTCCGTCCATTTTAACCATTGTAATTAACTACCCATAAAGAACCAAATCAAAATAATAGTTTCAATAATGAATGAAGACATTCATGCTTTGGTGACAGTGGAAAACATAACCTTAAAGAGGAGAATCTACACTCTGTATAACATGGATATTACATTTCTTATAGTGAAGCCAAGGGATATTTTTTTCTTCCGCTAAAGTAAAACAATGTGAACACTTTATTTGAATGGGACAGGGGATCTTAGGCAGAGGAACAGTCTTTTTCATGTACTTGTGTTTATTCACAATAAGAAATTATTTTCTGTTTTATACCTATGTTATCATCCTGAAAATAGTCTTGCAGCCCACAGTCAAGATTGGTTTTGATCTCTTTTGAAAACAGTGAATGCACCGCATGATCTGGAGTCCTTCTAAGTCAGTGAAAAATAGATAAACATGCAGAAAGTTATTGTTTCTTTTCTAAGATGAGATAAATTGCCTTGAATAATCCAAGATAAGCCTGTGGTGCTTTTCATTGTGGAAAAGCATATAAAAAATTCATGATAGGAACTAGAGAAATGAGTTTATATAGATCTCAGCACTATGTGTTCTATCCCTGTGAGTGCACTGGACGCTGAAGGATCAAGGTGAAGCCTCTGCATTTAACCACTCCACTGTCCACATACCATGGGCTCTACTACTTGTAGAAAACATTCTGGTCCAGTCAAGCCTGTAATTCCCATTTACTTTTATAAAAAAGCAACTATGTGAGGATGTGAGAGAGAAGAGATTGACTTTTGCAGAAAGTTGTAAAGAGAGCAAACCAAAATGGATTGGACCCTTGTCTTAGTAAGATCAGCTATTTCCATTAAATTACTGCCTTTATGAGTGAAAACTGTTCTTATTTTAGAAAATGATTAGCTGTGTGCATCCAGTTTGGAGAAGACATATTATGAAAGCCCTAAGTGGCCTCCTTGAGAGGCTGAGAGAGAAGGAGAATGAGTGAATATCTATGGAAAGGACATAGTACCCTCACTCTGAGAGGATTAAGGGTACTCAGAGGAGATGGGATGATGTAATATTCCATCATGGCTGTGTGCTGAATTCACCCTTTAGGTAAAAGACCTCAGGCATGCCAGTCTATACCATCCAATGTGATGCCCTGCTGAAAGCTAACTCTTTTCTGTAATGGAGTTTAGCTGTTCATTTTTACTTGGAACTCAAAAGTAGTTTCCTATGCTCTTAACTGCTTATTTTACAGATTGGTATGCAGACCTGCACTGCTCTGTGTGTACATCTTCAGTAAAACTATGCAAAGAAGTAAATTAGGTCTTTTCCTAAGAGAAAAATCATGAACAAATCATACCAATGTGCAACGGAGATTAAATCATTCCAGGACTTAAAAAGTCTTTGCAACACCCATGGCATCCTGTTATGCTTTAGAAGCTGAGCAGAATTTGGAAGTCTAATTTGAGTGTTTTCTGCAGAAGAATTTGTAAGTTCCATTGCCTGCATTTGTAAGAGGTTTCATAAACCTGTCCTTTGTGTCTGACAATTTAAATGGGAGCTCTTAGTTGAAATATGGTTGGGATATCTGATCCATGACATTGGTGCCAACCCAGGTGAGACATGTGGGGATCCAGACAAGGACTCCCACAATGCAATACCACTGCTTCGGTGGTGCGGTGACACGCCAAATATCTTATATTGTAGACTTGTCTTTGCTGACACAGTGTATTTACCACTTTCCATCTTCAAATCCTATTTTGATAAATTTTTATTCCACATTTTGTTTCAAAACAGCTTTTATTAATACAGGAGTGAGTCAGCAGTGCTGATAAACACCAAAAATATTCTTTGAGTTTCCAAATGAAAGGCTCTTAAGATACATATATATATATGTATCTATATATGCGTGTGTGTGTGTCTGTATGTATGCAACTACAATATCACTGCTGACAAACAAATATCTTGATAAACAAATCTCAGTGGCTGGAAAGAACTTATGTGACATAGAAGAATTCTTTTGGGCTGGCTCTGAAGTGTTACCTGGGAATTGGCCTGGATTTGTGCATTTCTGATTTCAGTCCAGGGTGAAAAGCAGTGACTGCTTCTGTAAAACTTCTATGACCCTTAAGGAACAACAAACCTGCCTGTAAAAAATAATTTATAATTAATCTATTTGCATTTATTTGGTCATGTGACTATTTATTTGTATTTTTTCTGTGTTTGTGTTTTGCATTTGGCAGTTTTCTCATTTTTGTGACTTTGACAGTTTTATTATAAAGGTTTCGGATTTTCAGACCAGTTGGTGCTGGCCTACTCTTTGGAAAAGTGTTAAGGCTGATGCTTCTGAAAATGATACCTATCGTGTCTTTCAGCTCTTAGACTGTTACTCACATACATAGAGATGCTCTTTACCTAGGGAAGGTAGATCTTTCAGCCAGCAAGCCTGTTAGACCCTAGAACACTTATTGGCTGACCATACCAAAGAACTGATGGGGTGGAAACCAGGAAAGAAATTCTGTATAAAATGAAAAAGAATTTCCAACTGGCTATAACATCATGAAATAAAGGACTTAATTCTCCCACTGTATTGGGCACTGGTGAGGCCTCCCTTCCAGTACTGGGAGCAATTCTGGACTCTTCACTCCAAGACAGAGATTGAGGAGCTGGAGCAGGTCCAGAAGAGCTGGTGAAGGGACTAGAGGGAATGTTTTAGGAGGAGAAGCTGAGGAAGCTGGATTTGTTTAGCCTGGAGAAGAGGACACTCAGAGGGAACCCTCTCCCTCTCTACAACTCCCTGAAGGGAGGTTGTAGTCAGGTGGGAGTCACACTCTTCTCCCAGGCAACCAGCAACAGGACAAGAGGGCATGGCCTGAGGCTGCCAGGGAAGGGTTAGATTGGATGTTAGGAAGCCCTTCCTCATGGAAAGGGTGATCAGACACTGTAACAGACTGTTCAGGGCAGTAATGGAGTCTTCATCCCTGGAGGTGTTGAAGGACAGGGTGGCTGTTGCCCTTAATGCCCTGGTGTGGCTGATGTGGTGATGTTAGGTCCTGGGCTGGGCTGGATGAACTCAGAGGGCATTTCCAGCATCAGTAATTCTGTAATTCTGTGAAATAATGAGTTTTACTCTCCTAAAGCATAATGTGGGAAAGACTCCATATCAATCTGATTTCTAACACAGAGAACATCTTGTTATGGAATTACAAATATGCCTAAACAAGCTGGCTTAAAGTGTGTTAATTTGTATTGTTTCTGCATTACTCTGGTAACTCTAGAAATACAAAACCTAGAACAGAAATTTCCAGTAATGAAGTGTGTGAAGTTGAAGGGTTGCATTTGTTTTCTTAGTTATTGGCTATGTTTAGTGTTTATATTTTACACTATCCCTGATTAATCAGTTCTGGAACCAGTTTATCCAAAACACATTTTTTGAAAATGTTGCTGATGAGCAGGTTCTGTTACTTGGGCCCTTTCATATGGCCTCTGTGTTAGCTTTCAAGGAAAGCTAGTTGGAGCATTCAGGTGGTCAAGGAAGGAAGCCAGAAGACCTGTGTGGTTAAACAGGGAGCTGGCTGCCTATAGGTCATGGAAGAAGGGGATGGCCACTTGGGGTGATTATAAGGCTCTGGTGAGAGAATATAGGGATGCAACTAGAAAAGCCAAGGCCTCCTTGGAATTAAACCTTGCATAAGAGGTCAAGGGCAACTAAAAGGGCTTCTTCAAATACATTGCAGGTAAAACTAAAACTAGAGGCAACATAGGGCCCCTGCTAAATGAGGTGGGTACCCTGGAGACCGAGGATGCAGAGAAGGCAGAGATACTCAACATGTTCTTTGCCTCTGTCTATACTTCTGGGGGCTGTCTTGATATCAAGCCCCAGACTGCTGAGACTCCAGAGGAAGTTGACGCAAGAGAAGAGCCTGCCTCGGTTGATGAGGACTGGGTTAGGGATAAGTTGAGCAAACTGGACGTACACAAATCCATGGGCCCAGATGGGATGCACCCACGTGTACTAAAGGAGATGGCAGAAGTCATACTGTGATCACTAAGCCACTCTCCATCATCTTTGCTAGGTCCTGGGGAACAGGAGAGGTGCCTAGGGACTGGAAAATAGCAAATATTACTCCAA
>VXBP01003634.1:33490-64306 GCA_013400115.1 Rhinopomastus cyanomelas | reverse complement strand
GGCCAACAGCACGCTGGGGTGGATCAGAAGTGGGGTGGTTAGCAGATCAAGAGTGGTTCTTCTCCCCCTCTATTCTGCCCTGGTGAGATCGCACCTGGAGTATTGTATCCAATTCTGGGCCCCTCAGTTCAAGAGGAATATGGAACTTCTGGAGACAGTTCAGCGTAGGGCAACGAAGATGATAAAGGAGATGGAGCACTTCCCTTACAAGGAGAGGTTGAGGGAGCTGGGTCTCTTTAGCTTGGAGGAGACTGAGGGTTGACCTTATTTATGTCTATAAATATGTGAAGGGTGGGTGTCAGGAGGATGGAACTGGGCTGTTCTCGGTGTCATGCAGTGATAGGACAAGGGGCAGTGGTTGTAAGCTGGAACACAGGAGGTTCCACATCAACCTGAGAAGGAACTTCTTCACAGTGAGCGTGACGGAGCACTGGAACGGGCTGCCCAGAGTGGTTGTGCCGTCTCCTTCACTGGAGATATTCAAGACCCGCCTGGACTTGTTCTAGGTGATCCTGCTGTTGCAGGCGGATTGGACTAGATGATCTTTCAAGGTCCCTTCCGATCCGTAATGATTCTATGATTCTATGAGATGATAGATCGCATCCTGGTGAGATTCTGGTGCACTCAGTCCACCACACTTTGTAAACCAAATCAAATGTTCCTTCTATATTGTTGACCATAATTCCAACTTGTTATTACACTAGGAAACTGAAACTTAGAGAAATCGAATTCTTCCCTACTCAAATGTGCATTAAAATTAAAATATAGCTTGATCTACTAACATTCCCTTTTTATATTTTAACAGTCAAATTTTTTTTCCTTGTATTATTATCCAGATTGTAGTGGATGTATTTGGTGCAGCCTTGGCAGGGAGAGATGGACTTTATATGCCCTCCTGAAATTCCTTCCAACCTCGTTCTCTTTGATGTAATTAATCCCTAATGTTTAAAAAATATATTATTATGATTGCTAAAATTTTAATAAGTCTCATATCAGTAATTTGTCCTGTGAAAGTGACTGCAGAAACAAATCCACATTGAGACTGTTGGAGACATCTGGCTTTTGCATGGATATGTCAGTTCTGACTCTACCACCTCCCTGCCTGGACATCAATTTTCCTATTGTGGAACTCTAGGGATGCCTTACGCCTGGCTGTGGTGGGTAAAGCAGCGTGTTTATGGTTTACATTATTTTAATGAAAGATCATTTTAGCTTTTCACAAAGGCCTCAGTGAAGACAGTGACTGTCTTAAAACAGATTAAAACCACTTTTATTCACCAAATTTTCCAGAGAATTGATATTTACACTTATTTGCCCTGTTCTTTTCAATGCAACTACTGCTGTGCTGGCTGAGATCTAAAGCTTAGTCTTTTTTCAATAAGGTCAGGATAATTGTGCAGCTTTTTAACTTATGACAGAGCCAGGGTTACTTCATAATTTAACGTTAACCAGCATCTCTACCCTGATGATGTTACAAGTAGTTCAAATAGTTGTGAATCTGTTTATAGTTGAGTAGCATTATAGTACTGGCTAGAAAATTGAAATCCTAATGAATAATTCCACATATCAATAGTATTTTTTACTTTAGAGTCCCATGTTCTTTCTAGGCAGGAAATGAACCCTACAGAAACTTCCTGGACAGGCAAAAGCAGAATCCTCACTTGAATTTTCCATTAGTAGAAATTGTTTCCTAGTGAAACTGTAAACACAAAGTTTAAAATTGCAAGTTTATTAAATGATAGTTTCAGGGAAATTACTTATGTACTTTAATATTGTTTTTATAGTTATTATTGTTTTATTAGTACTGCTTTTTTTAGTATTTGCCTATTAGGGTCAAACAAATCCTACATGAGCAAGTAAATTTCCAGGAAGAAACATCAGTTATATCATAGCATTCCTTCAAAGTTTTATAGGCTCCTAACAGCAGCCAGTTAAGTTCCTGTTCCTAGTTTACTCTCATCTGCTCAAAATCAGACAAAAACCTGAAGGTTGTTAGTGCACAGACCTTGCAAGTGCTGCACTTGGTGTTTTTCTAACACATACTACACTTAGTGTTTTTCTAAACGGACAATTAATGGTATTGAAGACAGCAAATAATTTTACTGAGTTCTTTCAAGCAGTTAATCAGAGTTCAGGATCTTGTGAAGTTCTTTTCCATTTCACAGTGAGTGTTTTATTAGGAATTCAGTCTTTTCCCTTTCAATTTGTTTACGCCAATTAACCTGTGGACTCAGATTTGCTGAAAGCAATTTACTGCTGTTGTTGTAATTGGATACGCAGCCTGCCTGGCAATTTGTACTTGAGCTTTGTGTCCCTGGGGCATCTCTGCTGACATCCTTGGATTTGGATGCACTACTGGGCACGGGTGTGCCAAAATGCGCCATGGCCAGCACAGAGTTCCCAATTCCAAATTCAGGCTTTATTTTCTGTGTTTTGAATAGTGACCTGAATGTGGTTGATTTAATGAAAGTTCTTGCAATAACTAATCGCCCAGCGTTCAGCTAAAGTAAACAGAAGAACTGGCATAACAGGTAAATGTGTTAACAACTCAAACAGAAATTGTTCTGTTAATCTCACTCCATTTCACATACAGTAGAGGACAGGACCAGACGGCTTTGTATGCAGGGGAACAGGAAACAGCCAGATTCCTTTTGGGTAGCTGCTCCAAGAGACCTTTCTGAATGTCACACTTTGATTCCTCGCCCTGCTGGTCTCTTCCTTGACAGTCATTTTCTAGTTCAAGTGGGCTAATTGTCTTTTGATTTCAGAAATACTCAGCCAGCTCTGAGCAGGGAAACCGTTTACCTACATACTTAGCTCTGAGTATTTAAGCACTACAGTGATTTGCATTAAACTATCCACGTGCTTACACAGAAAAGCCACTCTGTTCTAGGGCTTCAGTTGCAGTTTTCGCACATGTTAAGCAGTTTGCTTTGTTTTGGAATTCCAGCAGCAAGAATCAGCCCCCCAAAAAATCTGCAGCTGCTTGAATCACCAGTCAAAACACAGTTGTGTCTTTCTCAGCCTTCTTTCGGTTTTGTGTTACATGTCACAACGGTGGAGAAAATCTTACAAGAGGGGTTGTTTTTTTTTCTGAAAAGCCTATTAATTGCTTCATGTGGAAGTTTTCCGGAAAAGAATCACTCCTGTTAACTGTTCCCCACACATCTCTTCATTCATAAAGGCTCAGAGTTCTCAAATGCTTTTGAAGTTTTCCATCAGAATTGAACAACTTAAGTAGGTGCTTCTTTACTCATGGCCTAAGGTATCTTAACATCACTGACCAAAAAATTCTGTATCCCTGAAAATAAGGCAGACTCCAGTACCTTATTCCTGCTTCGATGCCCTCGTTGTTTGCTTTACATGAAGTAGCATTGAAAATTTGTCAGAAATGATACTCTGTTCAATATGTCCTGAAATCTGAACCCTAAATAAAATGGGATCTGCTTGAAATGTCAAAGTTCTAAGTTGTGGAAGTAGTGCTTTTAAGCTTTGGTATGAGAAAGTGTGTTCTACAGCATCATTGCAGGCCATCTGTATCTGAGCCAGAGGCTCACAAGGTATTTTTCACAGGTTTTTTTTCAAAGTAGGTTATAAAAAAATATTGTTTACATTGACTTTAATGTTATAACGTCCAAATTTCAGCACAGCTGGTTATTTTATCAGCTTCAAACACAAAATTAAATCTTTACTATACTGAATTATCAACATAGTCTATTGATGTATGGTATTTGTATGCACAAGGAGCTCCTTGTGCATGTCTAGAGAGTATGTCTAGAGTAACAGAGTGTGGAACTAGCATGATTTCATGCACAGTTGGTGTCTGAAGCTGTCCCAGTCAGCAATGGGGATGCTACACAGCCACAAACTGTTACCAGTCTCCAGGGGATGGGGTGGATACACACTCCCTGCACTCTGAGGAGATCAGACACCCTCACACTGCCTGATATTCTCCATTCCCTTGGAGATTTGTCTGCCTGAGAGGCCTGCCTTTTCACTGATAATTAGTGATCTTGGATTTCAGCTGTGATTTTGCTATGACAGATACAGTGAAAATGTGATTTCTCACACTTAAGTACTCCCTGTCTTCACACGTTAGCTATCATAGGGAAAACATTTGATATACCAGCCATTTCAGCAGCTTTCTGAGTCTATCAAAGCTAAAATGTGAGAGAGTAAAAATTGTTAAACCAAAAAATAATACTTAAAGCTTGTGATTCAGAAGATGCTTTGTCATACTTCAAGAGTAAGAGTAAATAGTGGAGAATAAAACACAAAAGCAGATACAGGTCTCGTCTGCACTCCTCCAGGTACAGACAAGAGATACAGCGTGATGTATCAAACTATGTCCTTTGCAATATATTCTTAGGATTTAAACTAGTTTATTTTTTTTCATAAAAGGTAACTCTGATATTTTATATAGTTTTTAAAAATCTTATTTTATAGGCATGGTTTCATCTGCCACCCATTAGTAGTGTAAGTCTGCTACTTATATGAGTAAAAGGGAGAGGGAGCCTTCTATGTATGAACTTCATATCTGTAAAGTTTTCCATACATAATTGTCCAACAGCTTAGCCACTTCACGTAATTTTTATTCCCATCACAGAAAGTTCAGTTTCAGGAAGATCATGAGTCTCTGTATTTGCTGAGCCATACAGTAGCTCAGGCTTGTTGGTGCTGCTGTGAATATTAATAACAGATGAAGCAGGGGAATCACTTGGGCAAGTGAAGTAAATTCTGAGACACTGCTGTGATTATGCATAAGAGTCATTCATTAATTATTTCAAATAGTTTTCGGTTACTGGAGTTTATGATCTTGGTAGCAATGGATAGGCTACATCAGAATGCTCTGAGGTGTTTGGGTAAGTATAGTGTAGGTTCACTTTGTGCTACCCAGAGGTTGTTTGCCACAGTTATTTTTACTATCTATTTGCCTTACCTTGGCATAGTTATAATTACCTTTTAATATGTAATATGAACAAAACTTTTTGCTGTGATCACTTGATCACTTCATAGGCTTTTCTTTTCCCTTATCCCCATTCACACTTAACCTGGTTTATGGTTGAACCAAGTGGTTTCCAGTCCTTGACTGGAATGTAGCATCACCCAGTGAAATGATGTTGATCATGAATCGATGAGTGCAGCAATGCAAACTCAATGCAGGCCTCTCATTACCTTTTGAAAAGCATGAAGCTGTCTCTGGGGTCTGACTGAAAGTGTTGGAAGGGAGAAAACTGGCATTGCAGCAACAGAATGTGAGAATTTCTGAATCATATAAGAGAAATGCAGATAGAGCTTTAGTTCTTGCTATGAGAGAAATCCTGGAAGATGCAGAAGGATCATTTTTGCCACATTTCAGTGCCTTCTTCCAGTGCCTTTTTTCTTTTTCTGAAGAACTAGCTGCCTCATTTCTGACAATAGTAATTTTCTTTTAGGGACACATCAGTAACTCAGTAGCCATTTTCCAATCAGCAAAACAGCACTACACAGGGAAAATTTCAGCCAGCTGAACTATGAATAAATGTCTGAACTTTTAGATAATTACTTTAATGATAACCATAAAACTTTAAAACCTCATGCAACTCTGATATTGAACATTTCTTCCCACCATTTATCTGTTTCTTGTTACTAGCATCAACCCAGAACTACTTGGGGATGCAGCCCTCAGTGCTGACTTGTTTCCTCCCCTAAAAGCACTGCAACCATGGTTGTGATTAGTGCTGAAAGAAGGCTGTATATTGTCTAAATCACAACACTCTCAATTTGGCAAAGTCACAAATCGAGTTGATAACTAATTAACTGTGTATGGTATATAACATGTAATCAGCCTGTCTGCAAAATGCCAGCCCTGTAATTAAAGGCCCAGCAGATACCATTTCAGTAAAGAGACTGAGCATAATATTTGGGTTGTATAATTTCCTGATGTATGTTTGAGTATAAATACAGAAGCATAGCTATTCATCCATTCTTCACTTTTTATTACAGTACCTGAGAATGACTCATTGCCACCTTTTATCTGTAATTAAAAACAAAACAGCATTTGCTTTTCTGCATATTATGTCTTAATTACCCGCTGGAACTGAAGGAAATACAACACTCATCTCTGTGGGAAAGGAGCATCTATTCTGTGTATGTCTTGCTGCATTTATAACTACCTCCATCTCAGACTACAGCAATATTCAAATTAGAACAGTAGCGGACTCCCACATGAATAACACTAAGTGACTCTCTGGAGATATCTTCTCAGTTTAATGTGAGAGTTGTGTAAAAGCAAGAATTTTTTTATCTCTGATTTGCATGATGCACCTTCAACACAGCAAATATCTTTCAAGTAAATCACCCTTCCCAAACTGTAGGAATTGTGAAAGAGTGTTCAGTGCCTGTGTCAGCTCTATTTTCCTTTGCTGAGTACATTTAAAGAAGCCCTTGCAAGCAGTGTCAACACTTCCTTTGGAAGCACCATCTCTTTGAAGAGATTCAGGCCAATAGATGGAAAGCCTTCCAAGACCCAGCAGTGCTATTTTCAGCTGTACAGAGGTCATTAGCCCAGGAAGGGTTATGGTGCGCTTTCCTCTGTCTTGGTATTTTCCAGGAGGCAGGGAAGTACTGAGGTGTCGACACTGGATATTTATTTCATCAATGAAAAATAGCACATAATCCTTCCTGTGGGGAATCTAGTGCTTTGGTCCAATGAAGTGATTGTTAGTGGAAACGTGTGAAAGGGAGGAAAAGGAAAGAGGAGGCCTCTTCAGAAGCAGCTTTTCATGGTTGAGCTCAAGTGTTTCCCCTCAAAAGCAAACAGTGACAACTTGCGTCTGGTGTCTGGAGTCAAGTTTGCATTAATCATTCTCTGTTTCTCCGTAACTTGCCTAAATAACTGACTGAAACAAGTGTAGTGTTTGTGTAGACACCAATGGCAAGGGAGGGATATGTCATCCTATTTTGAACAGTGACAACCTCCTTTTCCTTAGTGCAACATCCTTATGCTCAGGGAGAGAAAAATACTTAGAGATTCAGATGCAAGGCCAGACTTCTCAGCTGTCTGAAATCTCGGCCCTCAGAGCAGCAGGCAGTCAGAACATCTGGCTTAAAGGTAACCTTTAACATTTGAGCATTAGTATTTCAGTCAGGTTCTGAGAAAGCAAACAATAAAACCCCACTATATTAATATTTGAAAAGTAATAATTAAGGATAGGAGGGCTCATTTAGTATTAACAACCATAGTCTTTTAAAATTAAGTATTATTACTGTACTGAAAAGCATTTCCTTGTTTTTCTAGCAGGTGATCCATATTTCATTTAGCTCATGACCATAACCCCATTTGTAGACCGTATTTATTACTGGGCTCTCTGAAGGGTTGAAAAGTTCATTGCTAAACTCCTAATAGAAATACCTAGCAGGTGGATCCCTGTACACATCATCAGAGGAGAAGACAGATTCCAGAGATCAGAGGAAGTTATTTGAATTCCAGATAAGATTCAAATATGAATGCTGAGGCCACATGAATGAAATAAAGTAGAATTCGGTGTGAGCTCATTTCAGCTCTCTCCAAAGAGAGTTTGCAAAAGTGCCAACATTGCTTTTCAGTTTTGGTTTTACATCAAATTTAGAAACAAATTAATGTTGCAAGTATATGAGACCTACATGACTTGTGCCGTAGTATAGATGAAAACGTTATCCCTCACCTATTTGGTCATTGCCATTTATGTCTTTATACATACATCATGTGCACGTGTGTCCTTTCAGCAACCCAGATCAGAAGGAAGTGGAGTCCCAAAGAGGGAAGGGGGGAAGTAGTGGCTGTGGAAACCCCAAACTGAAACCCCAAACACCCTCTGTTCACAGAGAACATACAAATCAAGTTTGCAGCTTTGACTTGCAGTTTTCCAGACATTTTCAACCCGTAACAAGGAGGTCAAAGTATCTGGGTTTGAGTTTTCTTTTTTCCTTTAATATTGTTCTTATTCATTTAGTGGGAACAATGTGTTCAGTTTAATTCTCAAAGACATCATCCCTAAGTCTTTGCATTTTTTAATCTTTGGTGGGATAAATAAGTGTTTGGCTATATAGCATTTATAGTAGTTTCTGTACTTTAAATCAATGTTTACCAGGTAATTTCTACTGATAAATTGTAGGTTAGATCAATGTCTGGCATACAAACAAATACATCAATTATATAAGCCCTTTAAAGCTGGAGACAGTAAATTAAGCTTGTAATGTTTATTCTGGCTGGGATGCTGGTTGGTCTTTTTATTTCTCAGATTCAGCTGGATAAGGATTGATATAAAAATGTTGCCATTGTTCATTATTGGGTAGAAAGTGCCTTAATATTCAAATATTGATCATTCTTTCAATTTAGAAAGAAGCAGTTCCCTACCCTGATAGGACTGAGGAAATGTTTTATTGAGCCTGACAAGTTGCAGCATGTTACAGTAATAGGTATAATGCCCTTTCCTCCCTTTCTTTATCTGGTCTTGGCAGCAAGAGGACAAATCAGTACTGGTAGTGCACATTCCACATATGCAAAGCAAAGTTCTTTCCATTGTCCTTTATTACTAGTACTAATAGTATTATCCTTAGGTTTGCTTATTTATATGTTTATTCATTTGATTGTTTATTAATTTATTATGAGGTAACTCATGGTCTTTGGTATGATTGCAAAGTTGGTATGGTCTGCAAATAAGTACCGACCTTCATATTCACTGATAGATCTGAGGACTGAGCAAAGATTCTTGGCAAAAGTGGAAATGGGGAACATTTAGGAACTAGTATGTCCAACAGCACACAGCTTTTAAGTTTCTCTACTGAAAAGATGTCGATGGGTGGAATGATCTGCATAAAATTTACAAAGAGCGTAATTCAAGTTCCCACATTAATGGAAGTGCAATATTGTAGTAGTTTTTGTCCATAAATATTACATATCCAAGAACCAATCAAATGCTAATCTTCATTTAAATAAAAACCACATGCTGTTTTGTAATAGCAGGAGCTTCCTCTGGCCAAATATCGCTTTACAAAGAGTAAATTCTTCTTGTGCCAGTGCTGATTTTTCACGTGTACTTAACACTTTTCCAAATAATTAAAAAGAGATAAAAAGGAATCTGATGTTTTATTTGAAAATAACAGAAGCTTGGCATTCCTTATTCTTGTTTTAGTATTATTTAAGCACTTGTTAAAATTCATTTCAGGCTGTAACTAGCTGAAGATGGTAATTGTAAAGTATGGGCATATAGAAGTGTGATAACCCTCATGATACGTGTTGTTTCCAATGGTTCCTAGTTCTCCTAAATTAGTGATATCCATTAGTTTAACTTCTCCTGAAATACAAAAAATATTTGTCTCTTTCTGCATATTTGCCAGGAATTCTCATCTGCATATTTTCTGTATTTTTGAGCAGGAATTGCGAAGGATGTGTTATGTGGTTTCATACTATCAGAATATATTTATATTTATGCAGCATGTTCCTAATGATGAACAGACCTCTTACCCTCTCTAACCTGGAAGTCTTATGTGAATTTTCCTAGCAGTAATGCTACAAATGCAGGAGAGCCAGATTTAACCTATCTTTTGGCGTTTGACCAAGACATGTCCGGTTTGTACAAATAAGCATTGTACAAGCATGAGAAGCTCAGAAAGCTTCTTATTGTTAGGTCAACATATGCTGTTCTTAGGTAATGTGGGGCTTCATTTTTCCCATTTTGCTGAAATATGATTGTGAAATTTTATAATGGTTTAAGGCTTCATACAGTTACGTTAACTCTCAAGTTGAACTTTTGTTGTAGTATAATGAATGTAAACAGATGGCAAAGGCATTTCTGTTGATCGTATGATGTGCTGGTTTTCAAGAGGTCAGGTTAGGTTGGGGTCACCTTAGCCCTACCTCCAGATGCTAAATTCAGACCTCCATTTAACTGCCTAACTATTGTCACTGAATGAGCTTTTGAGGATTTTCTGTTGATTAAACCTAAAAAGGCTAGAGGTCTCTTTGAAAGTCTTCAAAGTAATATACTTTTGTATATGGACTTTCCAGGGAATTCATAGAATCATAGAATAATTAGGGATTGGAAGGGACCTCGAAAGATCATCTAGTCATCTAGTCCAATCCCCATGCCACAGCAGGATCATAGGATCATAGGATGTTAGGGGTTGGAAGGGACCCAAAGAGATCATCAAGTCCAACTCCCCTGCCGGAGCAGGACAAAACTATCNCCCAACTCTCTCAGTCTGGCCTCATAGGAGAGGTGCTCCAGCCCTCTGATCATCCTCGTGGCCCCCCTCTGCACTCGCTCCAGCATCTCCACATCCTTCTTGTAATAATGGCTTCAGAACTGGATGCAGTACTCCAGATGGGGTCTCACCAGAGCGGAGTAGAGGGGGAGAAGCACCTCTCTCGACCTGCTGGCCACACTTCTCCTGATGCAGCCTAGGATCCGGTTTGCCTTCCGGGCTGCAAGTGCACACTGCTGCCCTTATCACCTGTTTTATTGCTGTGTATAACTACCGGAAAGGAGGTTGTAGAGCAGGGGTCCTCAAACCCTGACCCGCAGGCCAGATACGTCCCCCCAGGATGTCCAATCTGGCCCGCCGGTATTTACCTACCACCGCCGAGCAGCCGCAGTTTGCTTCTTCCTGCCTTCTGCACGGCCAGGCTGTCGCCGTCTCTCCCTCCTGCTCCCAGGCAGGACGAACTACAGCCGGGCCCCCGACAGGGGGTGAGGGACAGGACCCGGGCCCCTGTTTAAAAAGTTTGAGGACCCATGTTGTAGAGAGATGGGTTTTTGTCTCTTCTCACAAAAAACAAGTGACAGAACAAGAGGAAATGGACACAATTTGTACCAGAGAAAGTTTAGGTTGGCCATGAGCAAAAACTTCTTCATGGAAAGGGTCATCAGGCCTGGGAACAGGCTGTTCAGGGAGGAGGTTGAATTTCCATCCCTAGCTGTGTTTCACGGCTGTGGAGATCTGGAGCTCAGGGACAGGGTTCAGCGATGGCCTTGGGCCAGTTGCGTTAATGTTTGGACTTTCTGATCTTAAAGGTCTTTTCCAGCCTGAATGATTCCATGAAGAAGATGCATACTTAAAATGGACATGCAATTTTAACACCTAAATTAGGTAAATCAAATGATTGCCCCTCCCTGAAGCCCTGGGTGGCTCTTGGCTTATGAGGGTTTTTTTGTTTGTTTTCTAATGTATAAAGAGAGAATGTGCTATAAGGCGTCTGGGTCAAAAATATCATTGCTCAGTCAAAGATATCAGAAAGCATGTAATTGGTCATAATTGGTCATGGTTCATTGAGTGCAGGAATTTAAGAGACTCAGTGACTTTGCTATCTATTGAATAATTTTTAGAAGGCGTTTCAAAATTTACAGAAGTTCTGTCATATCAGGAACTTCAGCTAGGTGCTGAATAAGGCTCAAACAGATATTCTGTACCTCATGTGAAAAATGAATGAGGAATCAGCATGCAGTTCTACTATGGGATGGAGTTTGAGCAAAGAGCTTGGAAGAGCAATGTCCAGAGTGAATCCTGAGTATTTACTGGTAGTTCTTTTGGTTCTATTGTCTATCGTGTTATGTTTCTTCTCACTTTGGGAAATTCTGTTTAGACTGCACAAAGAAATGAAGGAATATGTGGAAGAGTTGTATCTGTCCTGATAAAGGTCGTCAATCTTTTAGCCACTGCTAAGGAAATATTTTATGGAAGTCTGATGACTGTGGGTTTGTTTTGAACATTTTCTGATACTTAGGAGAATCTTCTTCCTTAAGAGGGCTGACACTTACCTAATCCTCCTTTCAGATCACTAATTCTGACCAACAGTTGGACTACTAAGTGCTGCTTGACCTTGCATCAAGGTACTTTGCTACCTGTTGTTAGTCCATGATCAAGTGGGGTTAATTAATAGACAAAAGAGGTAAAAAAGGAAAGAAGGAGAATGGATCCAGGCTCTTCTCAATGTCATCTAGTGATAGGACAAGGGGTAATGGGTGTAAGCTGGAAAACAGGAGGTTCCACATAAGTATGAGAAGAAACTTCTTCACAGTGAGGGTGGAACGGGCTGCCCAGGGGGGTTGTGGAGACTTCTTCTCTGGAGACATTTAAAATCTGCCTAGGTATGTTCCTGTGCGACTTGGTCTAGGTGACCCTGCTGTGGCAGAGGGATTGGACTGGATGATCTTTCGAGGTCCCTAATGTTCTGTGATTCTGTGATTCTGTGAAGTAAAATAACACTCCCAGTATACATAACAGTTCAGTAAAGCTTTTGTTAGAGGTAATGAGTATCATGAGAGTAAGGAGGAGCCAACACTTTGTAAAAAAATGTTATTTAAACAATAGAAAAAGCTTCTTGTTGTAGTTTGAAAATTACCAGAATTTTCAGACGTATATGTGTGTGCTTCCATGAGATAAAATGTGCATTTCATTTTAAGAGAATTTCCCAGGTACCTGCCCTGGAGAGGTATGAGCTAGGTGACAAGATAAAAGGGTCTGATCATTGTGGCCCTGCCCTCTTTTGGCTGGGGTCTTCCTCCAAGCATGGGGCTTTTGCTACGGCACCCCCACCAGCCCCTTTCCAGGGTTAGGGGAAAGAAAGGAGATGGGATGGAGGGGCATGGTGGCTGGCTGCAGCCCCGTAGCCCTCCCATAGCCTGCTTCCCCAGGCCCCTATTCTACCTCAGGGAGGCAGCAGGGAAGATGGCTAGCCGCGGCTCCCCTGCCCCCAGCTCCACTTCCTCTGTTGGAGACAAGAGGGAGAGGGTACAGCGGGCCCGCTGCACTCCCATAGACAGCAGGATGGGGAACAGCAGCTCCCACTGCTCTCTGCACTACCCTGTAGCTCCAAACCTGGCCTGGCGGAAGCGCCTGCTGGCACCATGGATTGGAGAAGCAAGAACTAGTGCTGATTTCCCCCCACCGACGGAGCAGCCATTCAGTGACCCATGGTGAGCTGAAGGATTCTTCCCTTTCCCCCTGTGGCTAAGGCAGGAGGAGAAGGGAGACGTGAGAGTCATGGAACCCTCTCAGCCACGTTTGCGGAGTGAGAGGGGCCACTGCTGACACAGGTTGGTCTCTGTCTTGAATCCCGCACATAGCCAGGACCATGCGTCTGTCACCACCATCTTAGAAAATACTGATCAGCAGGAAGAGAGACTGTTTGTCATTTCTGCCACTGAGAAAAGCTAGGGATGCCTGAGTATAGGGAAGAGAAGGAGCCTTAAGAGAAGTATCTGAGGATTCATTCATGCTTAGCTGAAGAAAGTAGGACTCAAGAATCCTTAAACCTTGGGCATGGAAGACAGAGACTGGGTCCTTTTTGAAAGCATGTCTCCTGCATCAAGGGATGCACCTCTGGGTGCAGAGGAATCAGGCCTGCCTGATCCACATTTTGCTGTAGAAAGCTATGCTGAAGAATTGAAGAGTTTGCCAGTCTGGACAGCCAAGGGTACTGGTGTCTGCAGACTACAGTGGTGACACATGAATAATAGAGAAGGTGATAGTACCCATCTCTGCTTAACTGACATGTTCTTTCCCCAAGTGTCTAATGTAAAAAATCAAGGACCATTACATGCATTATACATTTTTTTTTATATATATATATATATATATATGTGCAACTAGAGGCCACAAAGTGTAAAGCCACTGAATTTTTTTTAACACCTCCTTCCCTACCCAGTCATCTTGCAATCTTTCAGTAACACGGAAGTCTTTAGGTACAGTACAGGCTAGTGTAGTCTCTTCTAAGAGTAATATGGGAGAAGGAGCTCTCCAGGTCAGCAGACAGGGCCAGCAGAAGTGTTATGCGAGATCTTAGCAGGAGACTGCAAGGTCAGATGCTAAAAGATATCTTAGATTGCATTTTCCCCACCTTGCTTTCTTTTCTTACACGTAAGCAATAGTGGTTTACCATTACATTTTTTAATCCCCTTCAGTCTTATATTAGAAGTTTGGTTTGCAGATGACTCGAATGTCACAGGTATTTGGAATGAAGTTGTCATCATTAAATGATAGAGTAATAGAGTGGCTATTGTGAGGGTACAGAATAGTGCAATGGAAGACAGTGATCTACTCCGCCTGGCAGAATGCCAACAGCACAAGGTGGACCAAAAGAATCCATCTTGCAAAGGGGTCAATTAACATCCTCTCTCTAACATATAGGACAGGGAGTTTAGACAAAACCAGACAGTAAATTCTGGAAAACTCAGTGTCAGACCTCTATACTTATTTGCTTGAAAGTGAGGATGATACACAAATAAAATTAAAACTTAACTCACAGTCTTAAAATATTCACCCTGGTTGCTACAGGGTGACTGCAGAGTCTTCATTCACCCTCTCCTTTGAAAGACATTTGCCGTGTGAGTCAACCTCAAACTAAAATACTCTGCAGAGCTCTGCAAGGTTCAGTTTTTTATCTCAAGAAAATGAAAGATCAAAACACACCTTACATCTCTAAGTCTGGTAATAAATACAGGCTCACCTCTTCTTGGTGCTTGCTCTTCCTTCTACATTCATTTGAATGTACGTGGAGGGGAAAAGGCTGAGGAGAGAAAAAGGATTGCTTTATTTGTCACTGCAAGGTAAATAGACATCTCTAATGAAATACACCCAGGCACTTCCTCTGGGAACATCTGCAGCTATCAACAAGCACACTTGGCAAACTTGCTGTATAAATGTATTTTCACAAATTAGTTTTGGGCAAATTGGTATTCTTGGGGTATTTACCAAGAGAAGAAGAAATGTTGAAAGATGGCATTTCTCTCACCAAATATTCTGAGTGATTTAGTGGACATCTGCACAGTTTGACAAGTTAAATAAACCAAACAGCATCATAAATAACGGAACTCCGGGTATTCAAATAACATTTTCTGTTTATATTTTCTTAAGAAGACCAAACAAACCTTAAGGCAGTTTCCTGAACAGTCTGTGAAAAATTGTGGTTTTTTTAAGAGAAAGTAAATGTCTAAATTGTATGAACATTAGGCAGAAGAAAAACCATGGACTAAACAGTGAGTAAAGGGTTGAAAATACCCATTTGGAAGGACTGGCATTAGACATGTATTTATTTGGATACAGCATTTATTTGAGCAAGGTCTGTGAGAAAGACAATTAGGGTGCTACTCTGTATGTTGTACTGAGCAGTTCATTTTGAAGCATTAATTTAAAAATATAACTTCAGAACAATCAGCATTAAACTGTGGTCGCTATTCAGACCAACCTGACAGCCCTTTATGAGGGCATAACCAGGTGGATAGATGATGGCAGAGCAGTGGATGTGATCTATCTTGACTGGAGTAAGGCATTTGACACAGTCTCTCACAGCATCCTCGCAGACAAACAGACAGTGTGGTCTAGATTATCCGGTAGTAAGGTGGATCGTAAACTGGCTCCAGGGTAGAAATCAGAGAGTAGTGGTCCATGGGACGGAATCTAGTTGGAGGCCTGTATCTAGTGGAGTGCCCCAGGGATCGGTGCTGGGACCGGTCCTGTTCAGTCTATTCATTAATGACTTGTATGAGGGATTGGCATGCACTGTCAGCAAGTTTGCTGATGACACAAAGCTGGGTGGTGTCGCCGACACCCCTGCAGACTGTGCTGCTATTCAGCGAGATCTGGACGGGTTGGAGAACTGGGCTGAGAAAAATTTAATGAGGTATAACAAGGGCAAGTGTAGAGTCCTGCAACTGAGCAACAANTCTTCACAGTGAGGGTGACGGAGCACCGGAACAGGCTGCCCAGGGTGGTTGTGGAGTCTCCTTCACTGGAGACGTTCAAGGCCCGCCTGGTTGTGTTCCTGTGTGACTTGGTCTAGTTGATCCTGCTGTTGCAGGGGGATTGGACTTGATGATCTTTCAAGGTCCCTTCCAATCCTTAATCATTCTATGATTCTATAATTCTATGAATCAGTAAGTTTATAAAGACAATCCTTCACCTCTAGTTCCTATGTTTTAAAATATACTGTAATGGAAAATGTCTTCTGCTTTGCTTTGCTTCCTAAATAAGGTGCCAATATAGTGAACTCTGAAAAAAGCTTTAGAGCCATTGGTGCTAGGGTTTCCTATTGTCATTCTGTAACTGGTACCCTATTTAGGAGCTCAGACATGCTCTGTTGTCAGGAGATCCTTGAGACTGAGATTCCCATGGCTCTTGCTCACCTTTATATAATCCCAAGAGGTTTCTCTCCTTTAATGCATGCAATGAGAGGCAGGATGAACAAGGGAACACAAGGTTCTAGATTTTTCACCAAAAGCGCTATGCGGAAGCAATAACTTGCTTAAGAGTTGCACAGGGGACAGAGGAGTCTCTTTTTTGCTTCCTTTTCTGGTTCATGTTCTGATACTTAGACAAGGCTCTAGAAAGGAGGGATTGATTTGCATGATGTTCAATCTCTTGTATTCTAGAACATGTTCCTTTGTGACTGCAGAATTACACAGCAATAAAAATGCATGGATCAGGAGATTTGCTACTGAAAGGTCACTGAAGAAGGCAATTTTGAAAAAAAATCAGTATTGAAAAATTTTTATTACATTTTTCCTAAATATGAGGCTGACGTTGCAACAACACGTGGGCTAGAAACACCACATTCTGATACTAATAGAAAAAGCTGCCTCACAAAGAAGCACAAATTACTCCATCGAAGAACCACCAGTGCCAACAGTTGGAAGAGCGGTGCTGCTCCGGTGCCATAAGCAGAAAAGCACTCATTGGGAGCAGAGCAAAGCAAGCTGCTTGGTTTGGCTTTTAACTTTACTGCCTGACACCAGCTGTCAGAACTGGGGACTTGATCAGACAGACTTTGTGATGCCATTCAAGCAGGACTATGTATAGGCAAAGGCTCAAACTGCCAATTTTTATGCGGAGGTTAAGTGTGTGACTATTCTTACGAGAAAAACACTGACTATGTAGATTGTGATGGTGTTTTTAGATGTATCTCCTGTTGATTTAACTAGTGAGATTATATTGATTCCTTCTTTTCCCATATATTGTATATTTTTCTTCCAGCTTGCCTTAATTACCATAAGCATACTGTACCTTTTACCACTTCAGAGGCAGAATTATTGATTTTGCAGACAGTAAAAAAAAAAGTGTCATGTGAGTGGGCTGCTAAAGGATAAATGGACAAGGAGAAACCCAAAGAGAGTATTTTTTTAAAAAAGGAAAAAGCCACTACTTAATATGAATAGTTTAGAGCTTTATTTAATGTTTTCTGAAGATGCTGTGGAGCTATTTGACATGTATTTGCAGTCTGCACTGCTACACTTGTTGGTCAAGAACGTAAAGATCCCTTGCCACCCATGTTTTAATCCTTTCCATTTTCAACAACTTTTAGATAAAGTACAACCCAACATGTGGCAAATACCTGCCCTAATCCTCAGAGCCTATTACTGAGGTAGAATAAATAATGCTACAAGACATAATTTCTACTGCTGGATTAATTTGATTAGTCTGAGTTTGCATTTGTCTTTATTTTCAATAACTCTTCCCCAATATTATTCTGTTGGCAGATTATATTGTAGCGCAAAACCAATTTGAAATGCATTGAGTCTCACGAAAGCAAATTCTCACTTCAAGCTTGCACATTCCCAGCAGAAACATATTTTTGCTCATTGTATTAGAAAGCAGGAACATTGTGGGGATCCCAGCTACCCAGAGAGCTAGGACAGCCTAAGCCTCTTCATACCAGGTCACATACCTGCAGCGTACACTAGGACATTTTGAGCAGTATAGGTTGTGTCCTTGGTGGTGATGATACAGAACCAAAAAAAAAAAAAAAAAACACAAATCATAAGGACATTATAGACAACAAGAAAAAGAGATTGGCAATCAGTGGTGGTAATTCTTTCCCTATATATTACCTGAACAACTTTTTCCCGTAGCTCACCTACTGAAGTTTAAAGCCGAGATTTATTAGAAGAAAGCAGAAGATGGCAGCAGTTAGTAATGCCCTAAGTTACAGTTTTTGCCATTTTTGAAACAAACGTGCCCTAATTTTAGAAGTCTGTGGATGACAACTGACAACAGGAAAATAATTCAGATACTAAATGAGTTTCTAAAGTAACAGATAAAAGCCCATTCAACTTTTTCAAAGTTGCTGCTCATCAGAGACATCAGTTATATGCCCCCAGAGTGGGACAGGAGGAGAACCTTTCCTATGCTTACCTGTGGATAGACTTCACGCAGCACTCACCAATCTGTGCGCAATGCCTAAAATCTCAAGAAAGTTTCTGTTTATTTCACATGTGTAAATATACAACACTTATTTAAAAAAATGCAGGTCTATGTGACTTTTACTTGAAATCCACTGTTAGATGTTTTCCAACAGTGTCTGTTTCAAACTTGCTTTCTTACCGCTTCCTAACTTTGTGCCGTAGGTTCATGTTCAGGGTGTAATGAAACTGCCTTTCAGAAACTTTGAATCTGTTGCCTTTGTTTGTATGTGGTCCAGTGCTTCATTTTAATGTTACAAAAAATATTCTGGAAGTATATTGTACAAATATTTTGCTATCTTAAAATATATCTTACATTTTCCATCAAAATATGTTGTAAACACTTAAAAGCCTATTTAGTGTCAGGAACAGAAAGAACAGTGCAAATATTTGTAATCTTTTAAGAAAGGGTTGTGGAGCTGGAAAAAAAGATCTGGTGTTTTTTAAACTCAACATCCAAATATCTTCTATGGTCTGTGCTCTGATCACAGGTAATGGGTACCATGCTTTGAAGCAGATTTACAAAGCATGGGGCTGCTGTCACAATGGGGTAGAGGGTTTGATCTGGAGGCTGTGACTGAGGGGATAATGCAAGTGCCTTTAAGCAGAAGATGAAAGGGTGATTCCCTGTGATTGAGATAGAAATGTGGAGCCTGCCTAATTTATCTGCATGTTTACAGAGTTTTCACAATGATAACCTCTGCCAGCTTGTGTGAATGATGAACCTATTTCATTGCTTGGGTTTTTGTATAAGTCCTGTACATGCACTGTAAAGGAGCATACAGAGGATTTGAAGTCAGTGTTTTGCTTTCTGAAGGACTTACAGATTTATAAATACCATAACTGTACATCCACAAAGAAAGCAATACTGCTAATAACAACATAACAGTGCTTCATAGTAGTAACTATTAATTAATACATGTCTTGAAGAAGACACGGTGTGCTGCAGGTCTTTGTTAGTGGAAGCAGTGCTGCCTTCACCTTCTGTAGACTTTGCATTTCTCCAGACAGGCATAGCCATTGGAGAGACTGTTTCTGTACAGAAACAGAGGCAGACTAGACATGATGAATATTTGGTGATGCTGCTTTGCAAAACTATGCCATTTGTAATGCCAGACCTACTCCTGATCTCCTCACGAGCAGGGGTAAACATTAGTATTCCAGCTGCTTGGATGTATAATCCCTGTCTGAATGTGCTTTTTCCTTCATTAATGATCTCATTTTTCTATCAATGAATATAATACCTTTTTCACTGTAAGCTTGATTATAGAGCAGCCTAAATGGTTTACTTATGGAAATAATACCAAACAGCATAAAGGAGTTTAGTGAGAAGGCATAGAGTTCTGCTGCAGTGAAGAAAAGACTACTAGTGAAAGGCTCCCTGGTCTCACAGAGAGTGACATTTCTTTAAAGGCCACTTACATCTTGGAGAAACATTCTAGCAGAGGCACATTGGTTCTGGCAGGATGATTTACATTCTGCAAAGTTAGGTTGAACAAACAGAAGTGAATGTTCTTTATTGAGCTGAAGACACTTCTGATAAAAATTAAATTGTAGAAGTGAATTTATTCATTCAATGTTAATGTTTAATGGACATCATACTTAGAATTTGTTTGAACGCAGAGAATCACCTAGAATGGAAAAGAGCTTCAAGATGGGGCCCAACCTTTTATAGAGTGCATGTTCCCTTGTGTGCATACAGAATCACAGAACATTAGGGATTGGAAGGGACTTCAGAAGGTAATTGAGCCCAATCTCCCAGCCAGTTTCACCTAGACCAAGTCACACAGGACCATATCCAGGCGGGTTTTAAATGTCTCCATAACTCCCATGGGCAGCTAATTCCAGTGCTCTGTCACCCTCACTGTCAAGAAGTTCCTTCTCTCATTGCTGTGTAACTTCATATGTTCCAGCTGTTGCAGTTTGGAAATTATCAGAATTTTTAGATGTATAGATTTGTGCTTTCATGAGGAAAAAAGTGCATTTTGCTTTAAGAGAATCATCCCACATATATGCCATGAAAAACTGTGGGCTAGATGACAAAAGGGGCAAAATCAGACTAGATACATGTTATCATGTTCTGCGTGTATAAGATGTCTCAAAATGTGTGGGTTTGTTTTGGCAAACTGTGAGAAGGATTGCTCACTCCTTTTACAACAGCTGGAGTATCCCAAGTGATGCAGTTTAGGGTTGCAAAACAAAAATACTCTGGAATGGTTCTCTGAAAAGCATCAAGTGTTAACACTTGCAGGTTTTGGCATATAAGGGCTCTCCCACTCAGGCACATCACTGATACTAGGGTACATAAGATGCCTGATGCAGGCAGCTGTCATCACCACATCCCAACGATTGGTTTGCCTTGAAAGGTAAACACTGCATGATACTACTTGTGATTGCTGTTTGTTCAATAAAGTTTTCAGTCTTCCAGGGTATTTACTTTCAACTTTGGTTTCACTTCACTTGACCTTCAGAAAACTTTTGTGCTGTCTATCCTTATGGAAGGAAGGCTCCGGCAGCCCCTTGCTGCATTTATCTCTTGCTGCGGAACTATGATGTCCACAGAAATAAATGTGTACATTTGAAACAGTAGTGACTAAGTTCCTGATGAAATCTCTTTTGGAACAAAACATTTAGCTTTGGCTTTCAGAGGGCAGATACTGCAGCAGATAGCACTTAATCTGGCCAAGGACAAAGTGTGGTGTTTACGCATCACTTTTCTGCTTGCCTCTATGAGCCAGCAAGGAAGTCTGCATTCAAACACTTCCATGGCTTAGTATATCAAAACAAGTTTCTCTGCAGAATTGAGGGTAGCAAGATTGTAACTACTGCTTGATTTTTAAAAAGCAGCCCACCCATCCTACTAATTTGCTGTCATTTTTTCCTTTGAAATTTTACATCTGAAAACTACAACAAAAGGAAAAGGAATTCGGCAGGCACTCATATCTGCACACTGGACTTGTGTCTTTTGAGATAGTGGTCTATCTACCTATGTGGTTCTGAACTAAAACCAAATGTGACCATCCCTCAGTAACACCGGGTTTTCCAGCTCTGAAATTTGTTTGACATTTGACATAAATTTTGGTATCTTCAAAGTATGTTGTAACTGGCTATTGCTTTCTGACGCTGATGTCTATCAGTAAAGGCCCATAGATTTTCATTTTCCTCACTATCTGGGTAAAATCTCAAGGCCAAAAAATGAAATATGTAGAAGATTTGAGTCTCCTGTTCAACACAAGAAGACACACAGAGTGGTTGTCCATCTATGTGTATACAGAGCACTACAGGGGCCCTTCCTGCACTGTGGAGGTTCTGACAGACTGTGTAGGGTTTTTTAAGTAGTAATGCAATAAGTAAAGACAATTGAATCCAGTAAGTGATAACTCATTACTCTAGTGACTATGTGCTATATGTTTTCTTAATTTGAAGCCGACAGGGCTCCCCAATGATGATGCCAATACAACCAAAGGATCCATGTCTTACATGCAGTTTTGTATTCTCTAATGTTGAAATAGATGTTAAGAACATAATAATGTTATATATTTCTCTTATGCATATCTTGTTTTTAAAGAATATGTTTTAAGATGCCTCTATTTATCAAATAGATTCTGCAAGTGTACCAAGAGTATTTATCAACATTGTTTTAAATTTAATTAATTGGTGAATAAATTGCCATCATGTAATTTTTTTCAATGTGTGGGGTTTGGAAGCTATACCATTTAAAAAAATGTCTGTGATATACAAATTAGTCACCTGACAATGAGAGGTAATTAATATTTCTCTTTTGCATTCTGTCTTTCAGATTTGTGATAAAGAATGGCATTACTATGTTGTCAACGTTGAGTTTCCCATTGTTACATTATACATGGATGGAACAACATATGAACCCTACCTTGTGACCAATGATTGGCCTATCCACCCTTCACACATTGCCATGCAGCTGACAGTTGGGGCTTGTTGGCAAGGTAATGTGACAGCAAAGAGCAGACACATTGTGAATTCAGAATCTTGTCTGTCTCACTGACTGCATAGTAAATGGCTGATGGTAGGTACATTTACCAGAAGTAAATCCACATAATGAATTGAGCCAAAGATAAATGGATGGGATGGTAATGAGCTTTTTATTTCCATAATCAAAAGTTTTGAGTACAGCTTGTGCATTCCATGTGAAAGTATGACCTCTGGTAGCTTTAAGTGAACTATCTAAACATTGATGAACTCTGTCTCTCTCTTTTCAGTCTCTGCCTCTAATTTCTTTTGCAACCCACAGCCCAATCTTACTCTCTCTACACTGATTGTGTATCACCAGTAATGCCACTAATTTAATCCATTCAACCTGTTACAGACAAGGTGTAAAAGTGAGAGTAAAATAAAACCAAAAATTGTAACCCCGGAGCCATATTTACATGAACCTTCACTTAAATATTAGGTTTTCCGGGGTTTTATCCTTTATCATCCCAATCTTACTCTTTTTTTTTTTTTTAATGCCACCCTGTTATGCATTTGGTGAAATCATATTTATTCACTTTATTTCTGCATCAAACTCTCTTCCATCATATAAGAAGTTAACCTTCTGTCTCAGCTGCAGGAATGTTTTTTCTCTGGTTCACAGCAGCAGCACGTGCATGGCAGCGGGGCGGGAGTGGAAGCGGAACTGGGGGGGAAGTATGGAGATGGAGGCCATAGGGGAGACAGGTTGAGCAGGTGGAATAGGCCAGACAAATTTTGGGGTCATTTTTTGGGGATAAGGTCTTTCTTTTCTCCTCTTCTTGGCACCTCCTCCTCCCTGTTTGTGTGTTTTGGGATTTTGGTTTGTTTTGTTTCGCCCACAGCATATTGTGGCTTCTTTATCCCTCTTCTACTTCCCCTCCCGGCTCTCCCTCTTCTTCCTCTTTTCACTCTCTCTTGTCTTTCTTTCTTTCTCCATTCCCAGACCAGGCATAGGAAAATGCTTAAAATTAGCACTGCCTAACATACCTCTTTCTTTCTTTTTTAAGCCCGTCGTCTGCGACTTTTAGACTTTGTTTGAGTTAAGGGTAGCAGGCCTGGGTGGGGGACGAGTAGACTTGAAAGAGTGAGGATATTCTTTCTTTTTTTTTTTTCCTCCTTTCCTTTTTCCTCCCCTTTTTTGTTCTTCTTTCCATTTCATAAAATCTCTAATGAAAATCAATATAGTTTAATGATTTTAGTTCCAGTTTCCATAAGTGTGTTTACTTTATCTCTTTTCCCTCACCCCAGGGTGGGAGGAAAGAGATTTTCTTTTGCACAATTGGGCAGAATATAATTTGTTTGGACTACCCCGGTGCTAAACTGTGACAAAAAAATGGTAGCAGTGGTGGGATTAAAGTATTTCCACTGGGAAACGGAAGTCTCATTCAGAAATTTGCGCATTGGTCTAACTTTCTTCTTCCTTGTCAGTCTGTGTCCTGAATGCCTGTGGTGTATTTTGATAGGATGGTGTCATACAGTATTGTGATGCCCGGTTATGGCTCTGGGTGGGGTAATAGTTTGGGAGCTGTCCTTAAAACAGGATAAAGATGTTTGGCAGGGGAGGTTTAGAGTTCTGAAAAGTTTAGTGTCAATTCTGCTTGCTTGTTATGCTGTCCCTGACTCAGACATTTGTAATCTCTCTACAAACATCAGTCCAAGTCCTAATGATAATATCACTACAACTAACACCTTTGCCAACCCTAGTAATCCCAAAGACTCTGCCTCTGCCCCTGAAAATAGTTGGGGGGATTTAAATGTGCACATTTTTGTAATTTGCCTGCATCTGTTTATAATGTGTAACAAGATGTGAGGTATAGGTAGGATTAAATCTTCCTCCAGAAAACTGTATGTTTCCCCAGTCCCAGGAGGGAGAACTAGAAAAGAACTAGAAAGAGTCTCAGGATGACAGGGTAATAATAGAACTGGTAGATGTAGAGCAGGAAGAAAAGGGCAGGCGTGTAGTAAAGCAGATGGTGGAAGTCATTGATAAGCCACTCTGCATCATCTTTTCTAAGTCATGGGGATCAGGAGAGGTGCCTAGAGACTGAAGGATAGCAAATGTCACTCCAATCTTCAAAAAGGGTAAGAAGGAGGACCCAGGTAACTATAGACCGGTCAGCCTCACCTCCATCCCAGGAAAGGTGATGGAACAATTTGTTTTAGAGGCTGTTTCCAGGCACATCAAGGACAGGAGGGTCATTAGGGACAGTCAGCATGGCTTCACAAAGGGAAAGTCATGCTTGACCAACCTGATAGCCTTTTATGAAGGCATAACCAGGTGGATGGATGATGGCAGAGCAGTGGATGTGATCTATGTTGACTTGAGTAAGGCATTTGACAGAGTCTTCCACAGCATCCTTGCAACCAAACTGAGGCAGTGTGGTCTAGATTATCGGGTAGTAAGGTGAATCGTGACCAACTTGTTGGAAACTAGTTTAGGAGAAAGGGAGCTGTGGGTCCTGATGGACAGCAGAATGACCATGAGCCAGCAGTGTGCTGTTGTGGCCAAGAGGGCCAACAGCATGCTGGGGTGGATCAGAAGTGGGGTGGTTAGCAGACCAAGAGAGGTTCTTCTCCCCCTCTACTCTTCCCTGGTGAGACCACATCTGGAGTATTGTATCCAGTTCTGGGCTCCTCAGTTCAAGAAGGATGTGGAGCTGCTGGAGGGAATCCAGCGTAGGCAAGGAGGATGATGAAGGAGGTGGAGCACCTTCCTTATAAGGAGAGGCTGAGGGAGCTGGGTCTCTTTAGCTTGGAGGAGACTGAGGGGTGACCTCATGAATGTCTATAAATGTTTGAGGGGTGGGTGTCGGGAGGATGGAGCTGGGCTATTCTCAGTGTCATCTAGTGGTAGGATCAGGGGCAGTGGTTGTAAGCTGGAACACAGAAGGTTCCGCATCAATATGAGAAGGAACTTCTTCCCAGTGAAGGTAACAGAGCATTGGAACAGGCTGCCCAGGGAGGTTGTGGAGTCTTCTTCTCTGGAAACGTTTAAGACCTTCCTGGGTGTGTTCCTGTGTGACTTGGTCTAGGTGATCCTGCTGTGGCTGGGGGATTGGACTAGATGATCTTTTGAGGTCCCTTCCAGTCCCTAATGGTTCTATGATTCTACTGCTGTGTCCGTATTCACTGCAAGATTATGTTACTGCCATTTTAATCGTATCAGGCTTGGAGCTTGTCAAAAATAGAAACAAATTTTTGCGTCTCATGAAAGTGTCCAGTGTGCTAGAGTCTGATAAACTACCCTGTGCCAGGCAGGATGCTTCTATGAAACTAGACTTTAAGATACTGTCTTAGACAATATTTATCTTCTGTCAAGTTTGGATTGATCAGCTCAAATCACTTCTTTAAAATGAATGGTATGGAAAGTCACATTGTTGATAAGACTCAGCACTCTATGTCAGTCTGTGAAACTGTAATTCAACATATAAAACCAATCTATTACATTCAAGATGTCAAGTTTCAAAATCCACGTATGTCAAGGAAAAATGAATCTATCAATCATTAATAGTTACAGTGAAACTAGTAATTGAGTCTGCTTAGGATAATATGTTTTGACCAGTAAGAAGAGTTAAAACTTTTACATTTTCAAAGCGTTACAAAACTGCTTTAGAAGCATTTACAATTGTTAAGAGGATGTGAAGACTTTCTAGCTCTGTTTTGCTCAGATTGTTGCCTTTATTTTCATCAAAGCACTGGCAGAGCAGGAACACAAACCCTTACCTATTCCTTCACTATTTTTTTCCTGCCTTTGCTAAACAATTTTATAGTTGTGAGGCCTTAGTATCCATTTATCAAAGTCAAATTACTTGAAGAACAATCTCAGCTTGACAACTAAATGAACCAGGAGAATAAGCATTCCTTTTTTCTTAACAGACCAGTTGTGATTTGCTCACAGCAACAAGTGAGCATCACGACTGTGGGACACCTTAAGAAGCAGTGGGGAGCAGGAAGGGGGTTGTTTAGAGGGCAGAGAGAAACATAAAAAAAAAAAAAGAAAGGCAGTTACTCTTCTACTGCTGTGAAGGATTTCCCTTGCACATATGGCAACTTTCAGTTCTGATCTGGAAACTGGGAAATGTTCTTCTGTTTCTTCAGGAATCTGATGATCCTACTGATTATAACTGAATCTTTCAGCCCTGGTTTTTCCATAACCCAAACTGGTACTTGTCTGAAGTTTACATAGCAAGTATCATGCTTGCACCCCCTTCTTACTTTTCTCAGTTATGCCATGGAGAAGCCTTGGGTACAAAAAGAGAATTCTTTTATTTGAGATTAATATTACTTATTATTAACACTACAACTCAGAGTAACTGTGTTCTGACATTTACAGCCTTGTTTATTGCATCTGTTATGAAAAGTTAGGTTAGGCTTTATTTTTCCCTTTAGCTGTTCAAGTGAAATATAAAAGCAGTTTAAGTTCAATGTTGTTCTCCTGAATCTAACATGAAAACAAGCCAAATGTGCAGTTTCTGAGGCTTACATGATAAATTTTGAACTTCAGCATATGCTGTGCTCACTGGTCCAGTTGCATCAAACCATTTGCGTTTTCACATTCCAGATGTAATGGAAGAGTCTCTCCTACCTCTCCTTGCCTTGTTGGTGTCAAAGCGTGTCTGGTTTGTTTGTGGCTGGGTTTATGCAATACTTCATTAATTAATGTAAGTGCTAGGATGCTCCCAGAGGCATCCCAAAAGCCACCAAAGGGGATTTTCTTGAAGAGCAGAGTCTTGTCCCAGGGGCAGGAGGCTACCTGAAAGGGCAGAGAGCAAGGTTTTAATCATGATAGAAAGAACCTTCTGAGGGTCTGTCAGGAACTGAATAAAGTTTGCTGCAATGCAGAAAGTCATTCAGTTACCTAAACCTAAGTCTAGGGGATCATGTCTGGCTTTAATGACACATTAGACTTGAAGGAAGTTGTATGAAAAGATGCTTTATACAATTTGTTCCTGCATAATCAATATGATTTTTCTGTGCTTACAATTAGGTATTCCAGATGTCACTCCTGCATAATCCTCTTTTTTTCATTTATAAACCTTGCTTCTATCTTCAGGGAGCTCATTAAGGGGAAGATCTATGCAGAGCTGCCTCATTGTTTAGGGGCCTGTCACAGTGGTTAGCATCACTAATTGTTTTTTATTTGCTGTAGTTAAAGTTTACAGAACATTAGGGATTGGAAGGGACCTTGAAAGACCATCTAGTCCAACCCCCCACCACAGCAGGATCACCTAGATCACACAGGAAAGTGTCCAGTTGGGTTTTAAACATCATGCAGCTGTGCATTAGGAGACGGATGGTTTGTTTAAGGCTAGGGCTTAAAGGTTTATCGTTAGGCTAAACTATTTGTGTTGGTTCAGTTACATGGGACCCTAGAGCAATGACAGCTGAAGAGAGACATTTCTGACCTGTTGCAGCACCTCCATCAGGCTGCAGGACTGATTTCTGAGCTGGGATTGTAGTGACTGGGCCTGGAAAAACATGATACGGAACACCAGCTAAGCAATCTGAACTGTTGGAAGACTAGCTGAGGTTGCAATGAACAGTTTGGTGATAGTTCCTGGAATTAGGCCTTGATGTACCTTGGTAAAGTTTGACACCTTTCCTGCAGATACATTAAGGTTATAACTTAAATTGTACCTACTTTAAAAGGCCTTTTTTTTGACTCTGTGATCTCACAGATGATCCTCAAGGGTGATTTTGGTGTCTGTGGGGTTATTTAGGTCCAAAGCACTGTTCCATCTCTAATGCTGGAAGAAATTTTGAGGCAAAAGTGATCATTCTCAAGAGTATCTAAAGGACAAAATTGAGTGGCATGTTTGTGTGCCTCCCAGAGTAAAGGAGACACCCATGGGGGAAGTGTCACCCTGGCACTGATCCTCTGCCTCTCTGAAGGGATGTTAGAAGCAGGCATGGTCCGTCAGGATATGATAGAGCTCCTCAAGATGCTCTCATTTCTATTGGTTCTCATGTCTACTCTCTTCTTCTCTAGCAATAAAATTACTCTCACTTTGCCCTTACAGCTAAAGTTTCTCACAAGCTTTCCCAGCAAAAAAGATGTAAGGCTGTTCTGCAGCAAGGGAGTAGAATTACCTGTACTTTGTAAGAACAGAGTGAGTAATAAAGAGGGTAGGTGATTTTTCCTCAGGTCACTTAAATAATTCTGCATCATAGCAAGAATAGAATCAACATTTTTGATCAACCACAGAATTGTTCTTATTGTCCCTGTTAGTTTTTGCAATTCCATTTCATTCTCCTAAGCAATATGAACAAATTAAGATTAGCTTACCCTAGAGGTGCACTTTCTGGGAGCTTACCCTAGTAACTTCTCGTCTGAGTTCATTGCTTTTGCTTCAGTGTGTCTGAGAACATAGCAAATGGACCCTTTTAAAGAGTGAGAAATTTCTTCCATTAAATGAAGGTTTATAGCGTCCTACCCCCATCCCTTTATTGCTAAATATTCTGTGGCAAAGGCAGCCAGAAGAAGGCAGTGAGTTACATGACTTAGTAGTCTAATTGTCTATTGTATCGGTGCCTGCAGACAGGTCTCTGTGATAGATAAAATCTTGAGTTCATACTCTTTCTCTCCTAAAATGGTTTGTTTCTTCAGGTATCATTCCCAAAGTCTGATCAGAAAGGTAGTGACACAAGTTAATGGCTTGTCTCAAGAAGGTTTTTTTTGTAGCTTGTCATGACTGTCAGTCATTATTTCTAATAATGCCACCCATTTAAGAGTCCTGGATCTTCCCAGTGCAATTATGCTCAGCCACACTGAGCATGGAAAGGTCTTTAAGAGAAGCCTTTCAATAGGCAAATATTGTTATCATGAACTTAAGAGAAGGCTTTTGCAGTTCCTCTTTTCTAAGTAATTTCTGTTTTCTATTTTTCTTTTGTATTCTCTTGTCATTTACCTCTTAAACTGGGCTAGACACCAGTTCTTTTGTTGAGTCCTTCTGTTGAATAGTCTTCTTAACCTTATGTGCCAGCACTGCTGCTATATCAGTTACAGAGCTGCTGTCAGAGAACTGACTTTTCAAGGCCAGAAGAATGAGAAGAGTTAAAAGTTGGAGAGGGTTCAGATCATTGAGAGATCAATAAGTTGTGGGCAGTGTAGCAGGAGCAATCTTTATCACTCAACCTTGACTTGCCCCAGGAATTAAGATATTCCACAGATATAAAAGTCCTTGACACAGTTGAATTTCTGCCCTGGGAAAAAGCACACTAGCACAAGGGTAATAGGAAAACAGTTGCTTAACAGCTTGGACTGTGATCTTCTCTGAGATGTAGACGATTGTAACATTTTTCTGTGATTGCCACAGTTTCCCTAGAAATAAGAAAAATGTATTGGTGTAATTGTGAGAGATTATAGAGTGGTTTTCCTTATCAAGAGGAAAAATATCTTAAACAGAGTAAGTTCCAGATAATGTTTTAAAGCCTAAACCCACCTGTGAGAGATCATCAGGCTGAGGTATCTACCAAGAGCAAGGGCAGACTTAAAGTAGTCTCATGTTTGGTTGATAGTTTTCCAAGTAATTTTTGTCTGAAAGAAAACACTAAAACTTTTTTGTGCTGGGAAGCCTTGGGAGTATAAAGCCTCTAGTCACTAATTGGGACTACTCCTGAAATCTGTTAGGTTTCATCCTTTCTAACAGTCAATCTGCTTGTCAAGGAATTAAACCCAACTCCCTAAAATGCTATAACAAAAAGATGGGATAAATCTGGGGACTTGCATCTGAGGACTTTGGAGCCAGCATGTCTCGCAGCTGCTTCTAGATTCACTTCAGTCTTTATGCTGGGACCTTGAATAATCAATCATGCCTTAATTGTCTGGCTCTATATAACCAGAGTCTGTAATATCTTCAAAGAATTGCATCTGAGTTGGAAAGTCTCTTGCTTCACTATTTCCAGTAGAAAAATCTCATTTTTGGTTAGACTGCCCTGATAATTGCTAGCTCATTATTAGGGTAGGGCAAGAGACCTAAAAAAAAAATGTCTCTGAGCTCAATAAAGTCCCTTGTTTTGACGGAAAGGCTTGATTGTTCTTTGGAGATTGGTAAGTGAATGCAAACAGCAATTTACATCTCTGAAGTCAAAACACTGCACCTGTAGAATTCAGTGGTAATTCTGTCCCACTTTATATCAACCCCAGAGGAAATTTTAAAAAAAACACCAACACCAAAGCAAAGCATCGGCATGGAGCTAGGCTCCTCTCATGGGTGTTTTGGTGTCTGTGTGTGCTGTACTTGTTCACCTCCCCCTGCGCTCACGCTAGGAGGAAAAAGCCTCACCTCCATCCCAGGAAAGGTGATGGAACAATTTGTACTAGAGGCTGTTTCCGGGCACATCAAGGACAGGAGGGTCATTAGGGACAGTCAGCGTGGCTTTACAAAGGGAAAGTCATGCTTGACCAACCTGATAGCCTTTTATGAGGGCATAACCAGGTGGATGGATGAGGGCAGAGCTGTGGATGTCATCTATCTTGACTTAAGAAAGGCATTTGACACGGTCTCTCACAGCATCCTCGCAGACAAACTGAGGCAGTGTGGCCTGGATTTTCGGGTAGTAAGGTGGATCGTAAACTGGCTACAGGGTAGAAGTCAGAGAGTAGTGGTCAATGGGACAGAATCTAGTTGGA
>VXBP01003634.1:0-33463 GCA_013400115.1 Rhinopomastus cyanomelas | reverse complement strand
GGATGTGGAGCTTCTGGAGAGAGTTCAGTGTAGGGCAACGAAGATGATAAGAGAGGTGGAGCACCTCCCTTATGAGGAGAGGTTGAGGGAGCTGGGTCTCTTTAGCTTGGAGAAGAGGAGACTGAGGGGTGACCTCATTAATGTCTACAAATATTTGAGGGGTGGGTGTCAGGAGGATGGCACTGGGCTGTTCTCAGTGTCATGTAGTGTGATAGGACGAGGGGCAATAGTTGTAAGCTGGAACATAGGAGGTTCCACATCAACCTGAGAAGGAACTTCTTCAGAGTGAGGGTGACGGAGCACTGGAACAGGCTGCCCAAGGTGGTTGTGGAGTCTCCCTCACTGGAGATATTCAAGACCCGACTGGATAGGTTCCTGTGTGACTTGGTTTAGGTGATCCTGCTGTTGCAGGTGGATTGGACTAGATGATCTTTCGAGGTCCCTTCCAATCCGTAATAATTCTACGATTCTATGATTCTATGAAAAAGAAAGTAACTTGGAAAGACTTTCTCAGCATGACCCTTGGTAAAGTTCTGGTATAGAGGACCCTGCTGTGCCTGAGTAGCCCTACTTGCTCTGCATTAAGAGTCCCAGGCAGAGGGGATCAGGACCAGCATGAAAGAAAAACACCCAAGTAAGCAAAGCAATTATTACTGTAGCAAGTGAAAAACATGGCTCATACTACTGCACCAATGGCAAAGCAGTAAATAGCACTAAAGGGAATAGTCATGTATGTAAGCAGCTCCTCTGGACACTTCCTGCAGCCTGTTGACACCATCTTCTCATTATGAGGACTGAATTAATGCCAAACAGCCAACATACATCCTCCTGGGTCTGCCAGACTTTGGGAGTGGATGTGCATGCTAGGGCAGGTGGCAAAAGCAATGCACGACTTTGCCATCAAGATCTGAATAACAGTGTAGCCTGCATTGCTTTGCAACTGTGATGGTGACCACATCATTTACATTTAAGGAAAGGGGACTGTACATTTGAAAATTTGTCATGCAAGGGTAACTCTTGCAAATTATGTTGTTTCAGTCAGTTTTGCGTTACAGATATCAAGTCTGACCCTGACCAGCAGCAAGGAAGGTTCCATTTTCCTTTGTTGATGGCATCATTCATTTAATCTTAACTACTTAACTCTCCCCCAAGATTTAGCACTCACACATAGTAATCCATAATAATCAGTAAGCATAGAACTGAATGAAACATGTGAGCAGTTGAAAAGTAAGTTTTATCTTTAATTCTAGCTTAAGGTACTAACTAACGGGAGTCGTATTTAGCAGTCTAGTTTTTTTCTAATTAAGTGTGAGGTGTAATTCTCCCCGCAATGTTTGTCACTTTTCACGTGGAACAAGCAGGTAGTCACACAGGCATACATCACTAGGCCTGTCTCATGTAGAACACATGTAGCATTGAGAGGAAAACTAGGTTTTGGCTAGTACTTACAATATTTTGCTTTTCATTCCATATTAGGGATAAACTCCCATTTCTATGGATCAGTGGTCGTTGGAGTGGGTTGCCTGGGGAGTGTTCTTCTTGAGAAGAGTTTAGAAAGCTCAGGCAATTGTCAAGAACAGATTAAGTGTAACTGTTCATGTCTTGGCACTGAGGGGCAGATTGTATCATCCCTCAGGGTCCCTCCAGACTCTGCTATCAGTTGTTGTAGTGCAATTGTCCCTGCTTGAATCACTCTCTCATAACTATGGGCATAGTTTTGCAGATTTTTCTCTGCTGACAGGTGAGACTAGCTAGTGCCGGCTCTTTTTCACTCATTTTGTAGTGCCTGTATTTGCAGAGCATTTTAAAGCTTGTTCCAGGAAACAGTCATATTTTCTCTCATGTTTTTGTGTTAGTGGTTGGGCAGGTGACATACAGGACACGTCTAGAATGTGCACCTGCAATTTTACAGCTGGGCAATTCCTGCATCACTGTAAATGCCCTGGCAGTGTAATTGTAGGTGCTCTGTCACTGACACTGGAGAAGAACTGGTCCAAAATGAAAGAGCAACTAATTAAAAAAAAAATGTAGAAACCCCTAACCTGAGAGTCTTGTTCATGTATGTTAGCACCAGCCATGCTCTATAGCTTTACTTCCACTGGTTTAACCTGCTTGTTTGTGTCAGCCATAGCCACAGCATTGAATTATTTCTATTGGCTTCTTGTCTAGGATGAGTGGAGAATAATAATTTCTCCTTAAGGAACTTTCTTTGGGGTAAAAGAGAGACAATTTGTGCTGCTGTGGTAACAAAAAAAAGAGTAAGAACCTGTCTCCTTACCAGGGACATGCCACCCTGGCATAAAGCCCAGATTTTTCTTATGAAGCTAAGCAGGGTTGGGTCTGGTTTGTACTTGGATGGGAGACAGTCTGGGTACACCAGGTGCTGTAGGTTTACCCTGGTTTGGCAATGTAGGCGGTGGTATAGGCTCCCCCTAGCCCGCCTTTCAGGGGCAGATCCCAGGACAGACGCTTCCGGGGAAGGGTCCTGACACCTGTGCAACCGGGAACAGGTACCCCAGAACACAACACAACTTTTCTTCCTCATGAAAGCACTTCTACAAGTTCTAGCAGTTCTCAAACTGCAACAGGCAAGAGGGGTTGAACTTAGATAATCTTTTGAGGTCCCTTCCAATCTGTAACATTCTGTGATTCTGTGCTTTCATCAGGATGTAACCTGTTTAGACGCCTTCATTTCTCTCAGTACACCAGGGTATGTTTTTTTCATGATATAAAATAACTTGTGCACGGACTAGAAGATACGTTTTTCGGGATATTGCAAAGCAACATCAGCCCAAAGAAAACTTGCCACTTCATCCATATCCTAACTCAGTTCCACACACAAATATTTGAGTTTGAGCTAGCTTGCTCAGGAGAAACAGGTTGTTTTGACGCTAAAGCTACAAGTACTGCAGAGATGAGTTATCTACCAGTTACAACAGTTTATCAACTGCTAATCCAGTTAGTCTGCATGACTTCACTGTGGCGTGGCTCTCTTAGATTGAGGGAGGCTGTAAATCACACTGGCAAGGAAGAGACACTTTCAAAATTGTCTTGGAGGGGGGTAGGTGGATCACCAAATGTGCCAAGAGTCATTTAGCTGCTGTGATCACTGGTGCAGGTAGTGTGTAATCACTTTCTATTGAAACCTTCTAAAGATCAGTCTTTCTTTGAAGCTGAGCAAATCATAGGTAAAGGATCTTATGCAACATAAGGGTGACAAGACCTACTCTGGCATCAGCCAGGCTAGGTAAAGGACAAGCTGGGAATTTAGCCCACATCCTTAGGGACAACTGTTTGTAATTTGCTTACATGGAGCCTTGATTCTTAGCATATCTAAGACCTTGAGGGAATATTGGTTTTGGAGGAGAAAGGCAAAACCTTGCAAACAGTTTTTGTATAAATAAATGTTAGATCTCAAATATTTTTAAAAAATAATTGTGTTTTGATCACTTCAGTAATCCCATACATTAATTTATGAAAATACCCTGCTTTCTTGGACACAGGTTTGGGAAAACATGTTTCACCTCAGAATACATGTCTCAGCTCTTTTATATGAGGCAGCACTGGAAAAATACTGTCTAGAATTTTAAAACTAGGCTGTGTCTGGGTGCCATCCAACAACCCACAAAGCAATTCTAGTCATCACAATAAATGGGATCTCAGCTACAGTTTGCTAAAACATATAGAAATTCTTTAAATGCTTTGTGACATGAAGTAAATTATTAGATGTGTGGTTTGTGTATTGGTATCAATAATCATTCTGCATTCTGTCTCTCTTGCAGGAGGTGAAGTCACCAAGCCCAGGTTTGCTCAGTATTTCCATGGCAGCCTGGCCAGTCTCACCATCCGACCAGGCAAAATTGAGAGTCAGAAAGTCATTTCCTGTTTGCAGGCCTGCAAGGAAGGGCTGGATATGAATTCTCTTGAGAGTCTCGGACAAGGAATAAAGGTGAAGGATGAACTGACATCATCTTTGATAAAAATTTAGAACTGATTTATGAAGTACAAAGCCCAAGGTAGAGAACACACCGTATAAGTGTACTCCCAGAAGCAATGTAATATCCCATAAATTCATGCAAAGAAAAAGCTGAACTGTACAAGAGCTGTGACACTACAAAGAAAAATGTTTCCATTATGGCCATGCTAGATGCTCAGAAAGTAAGGTGCTATCAATATTTCTGAGTCCATAAGAATTTCCAGGTTGTGTTCTCATGTTTATTTTGGTAGTTTTAGAGAAATAGATATAATTCCAAAGAATTATGGAATGTTGATTTCAAGTAGCTTTAAAGCAATGGAAAACATAAGTGGAGTATCTATCATCTAGAGGCAAGTCTCAGAGAAATCTCAGTGCTGCATTACTGAAAAATTCATTGTGTGTTCCAGTAAGGGACATAAAAATTGAACACTATAAAAACCTCAAAGTCAAGAAACTGAAACCTTGTATTTCCATGAAACTGCCCATCACTGTTGTGCCTGTGCCTATCTTTACTGATACCATAATAACATGTTTCCTAAGGTTGGAGAAGCAGAACAAATTCTTGTTTCAGTTGACATGGTAGGCAGATGCCTTTGCATTTGTTAAGACAAACCCTGCTCTTTTGGATGCTTATGTAGGTTCCTTCTATAATAGGTAACTATTCTAAGTAGGTAAGTAAATAATGTCTATAATGTATACATGAGGTGCATTGCCAGTTCCCCTTCACTGATGCCCTGTCAGATGGCAAATGTTTTTCAACATCCAGAGGAGCTGACCTTCACGCTTCAGCTGGAGCAATACTTTGGCTGTAGACTTTGTATTCTGTGAAAGGGCACAGGTGGTTTTTTACTGGAGTGTTTTTCAGTGGAGAGAAGGAGGAGGATGATGGTGCTGTAACACTTGAGCATGCAATAGAAGTGCTATCCACCCTGTTTTATTAAGTAAATGTTTTCATTGTCCAAAGTAGGAGGCAGTCTTGAGATACATACAAGTGTCTCTCTAGGGCAGGGGTCCTCAAACTTTTTAAACAGGGGACCGGTTCACTGTCCCTCAGACAGTGTCGGGGGCTGGGCTATAGTTTGTGCTGCCTGGCTTTGTCCTGCCTGGGAGCTGGAGGGAGGGAGGGAGGGAGGGAGGGAGAGACGGGGGAGCTGCCTGCCTCAGCCCGGCCCCGCAGTCGGCAGGAAGTCATCTGAGGCTGTTCGGTTTCCACCCCCCAACCCCCACGGGGTGGAGTAAATACCAGCGGGCTGCATTGGAGACCCTGGGGGGCCGTATCCAGCCCGCAGGCCGGGGTTTGAGGACCCCTGCTCTAGGGGATAAGTTGCAGGGATGTAGTGTGACTCGTTTGTTTTCTGGAAACAAGGGAAGAAATGAAATTTGAAATTGAAAAGGCAAGGCAAGGATTTTTACTAATTCTAGTTTTTACATATGAGCATAACACCTCAAAGAATTAGTTTTCTGTGTCCTGCCAAGGACATCATTAAATGCAGGAAATGCCTACGCTTAACTGCAACAGTGTTCAGGGCCCAATAAGAACTATTAGAAAAGTGAGTTCATCACTAATTAGCTGCAGAAATACTTTACAGAAGACAACAGCAAGGCAAAAAGGACATAATTCTTTTGAGACAAACAAAAAGGAAGAACATTCACTTCCAACTCTTCTTCACTGAGCATTTTACTCTAAAGCATTTAGAACTCCTACACTGCCAGACCCACAAAACAATACCAGAGCCAGCAGTGCAGAGTTCTCAACACTAGAAAAGGTTGTCCATGAAATTCAGGGGACAAATACCACCAGTTTTATGCTTTAGAGATGCAAAATCCACAAGTTAAATTTAGAAAGATGATTTCTGTAGGCATTCAGATTTTCCTGCTCTGAATTGTCTAGAAATTGCAAATCAGAAGTTAGAATCCTACACTGTCATTTCTCCCAGCAAAATTACATGCTTAGGAGTGAAAACTGGTTTTAGAAGAAGACAACACATATGAAAAGCAGGTAGGGTTTTCTGGAATTCAAGACAATATGCTCTACCAGTAAGTTCGTTGGAATTTTACGTGAATTAAGGTAGTGTCCATGGTGCTTAAAAGCATAGTAATTCCTCCTCCAATTTGAAATTTGACAATATTTGGGTAGTTCTGTCTCAGAACAGAAACAGGCTTGGAAAAAATCCCAGTTATATGACCTACTGCAGCTACAGCACTGGGTGATTGGCTTCATTACTGTTCTAGCGGTGCAGTGGGGAAAATAAAGATGAGAGATTGTTTTCTGCCCTTTTTTTCTTTCATTAAACTTTAAAACATTTTCATTTTCCATAACACATATGAGCATAGTGGTAGTTTTTTAAGGCACTCTCTTTGTTTTCCCTTGCTCAGCAAGCTCAATAGTCAGTACAACAGCAGAAGGCAGGAATAAAAGGAGCAGTCAACAATAGATTGTGGTAGGTTTTCTTACTGGGGCTGACAGAAAGAAGCTCAGATGAAAGAGGAGCAGTTGATGCCTGACCTTGAACAGAAGATTGATTAGTAAAGAGAAAAGGTTTCTGGTGTCAGAAATAAACATACCTTGTCTCTGACAAGCATGTGTGACAGTTGCACAGGTGATGGCATCTGTTTGGCTATTCACGCAGTGCTTGGCAAAAGGATGTGGGAAGGTGTTTCAGCAATTTGGACTTAAAAGCTTCACCCTTTAGCCACCTAATAAAGAGTAGTGCAGCTGTAATAGTTTTTGACACAGCAGTGTTGGACCTTTTCTGCCTGCAGCCTAGTTTTCAGCTCTCTGTAACAGCTCTCAGAAACACCGTCTAAAATGCGCCTATTTTTAGCCTTTTTTAATGAGAAAGACAAAAATGGCTCAAACTAGGGCTTTCTCGTATCCCTTCGGCAGGATTCCACCTTTTCTGGCAGCTGAGCTAATAACTAGCTAGCTAACCTCTCCTTTTGCTAATTTTGTTCTCTACTACTGCTGGCTTGCTAGTGCTAAAAAGGGAAGTGTATGCAGGCCGAGACTCCTGCTAGTCCTCCTTTGTGTTAAAACCCACCCCACCGTGTGTTATGACCTTCTGGCACAAGCTTTAAACCTTGTACTCCTGTTCTGTCTGGCAGAGAACCCCGTGCTTCATTGTCTCCTTCACACTGTGTTTGCTCTTTTGATTTGTAACCTCTCCCACTGTAAGGATGTGCAGACGGGCATTGTCTGTGTGTAACAGAACATGTTCTTAGACTCACTATCCAGCTTCGGGAAGGGACCCCGTATGAGAGAAGGACACAGGTCTTTGTGTTTTATGCTGACAATGGTAGTGTACCAAATCAAAAGGGTTAGTCTGGTTTGTCTTTGCAGTGCAGATGGTTTGCTGAACCAATTAACAGTCCAAATAATTTGAATCAGAGTGAATTATGATGAAGATAAAATCAACCATTTACGTTGCAAATACAGTAGCAAGTTTGTTGTTCAGCAAGACTGTTTCATGTTCAGTGCAGCAAACTAGGGAAAGAGCAATGCTATAAGAAGAGCCACTGACTGTGAGGTTTGTTGGTTCAACAGAGTAGCTGGCTTTGTGCAAGTAGCAGCTCCATCTTAAATCATGACACCCTTATTGATCATGAGACAGAGAAAGGAGAATCCCCTTTATTGTGCCTGACGTTAATGAAGATGTAAGAGGCAAATTTTATAATTGTTTTGTTCAGTCATGTTGAATTATATCTCAGCAAGGTAGCCCAGGGTAAGACAAAATACAAAGGAGGAAAAATGAATTTCTGCTCTGGTTTAGGTGAATATTTTGATACCGGGGATGTGTCTGACCTAATTAAAATCACTTAGCAGTAATAAAAATGACAGTAAGTGGTTTTGAATTCTACAACTATGGAAATAGCATCAGCAAAGTTGATAAGGTGAAATGAAGTACAGCCAATTTGGATAAGTATTCTATAAAATTATTTCTAACAGTAGTTACTGGGATACAAAACAGATGACTGATACAAGTTTGAGTTTTAGGCAACAACATGTGGATTCATGCAATAGTATCTAATAATAGTTCTTTTCCTAAATCATTAGATTTTAAACCTATGGCTGTGCAACATTCCCTCAAAATGTCTTATTTTGTACTTGGTACTGGGTATCTTAAATCCTAATTATATGTGTTTCCCCTAGTATCATTTCAACCCTTCCCAGTCGGTCCTTGTCATGGAGGGAGATGACATTGAGAATATAAATCAAGCTCTGCGAAAGGTCTCATACATCAACTCCAGACAGTTTCCTACTGCAGGCGTACGACGTCTCAAAGTCTCATCTAAAGTCCAGTAAGTTATACATCAGCTGAACTGATTAGATTAGGAATATTTTTAATGAATTATTTTTTCCTTTGGACCTGCAAAAAGAAGAATTGTCACTAAATGACATAGCTAAACCATACTTTTATGATACTGACTGTGAAGGACTAATTTCATTAATTTTTATTGTGCTGATTTTCATTATGGTTTCCTTTTGATATTGTCCTTTTAAGAAGCTTTTCTTTTTGATGTGCTTGTTAGTGTTACTTGGCACTGTACTTGTGGTTTTGAGCATACAGTCTGGACTGAACTGTACTTGCATTTGTTGCATTCTTATTTTACTGTTCATTTTTAAAACTAGAGTTTCTTCTGAGAGAGCTGGAGCCATGGCTCTTTAAATGAAGTCTGCTGCATCTCATAGATTACAGTGCTTGCTGTGTTTGTGACTAAGCCTGAAACTGTCTGTGTGTACCCCTCCCTGGCTGTCACCACTGACGTACGGGTGTTGGGTATTAAACGCCTATCCATGTCCTTCCATTTTCATGCAACAGTAGTGACAGAACCTGCACAATAATGTTTACAGTTCTACATAATCAGAGAGCCATCTGCCATTCCTGGGTTCCCCTGGGGTGTGTCTCTGCTACAGCAAGTTGTACAGTGCAGCGAAGGCAGATTGTTAGAGTGAAGTTAAACATCGTCTGTTGCATGTACAGTTCTTACAAAGTACCAGGTTTAGTCTGTTGCTGTGAGCTGACCACACAAATGGTTTGGGAGCATCATGCAATGTGTGGGCACTGGAAACACTCCAGTTTGCACGCTCCAAGGCCAGCCCAAGCCTTTTGCATGGATGAAGTTAGGCAGAATTTGTCAGGATATGCATGGATGAAGTTAGGCAGAATTTGTCAGGACATGCACTGCTGAAGCCCAGTGCTGCTTCAGATGAAAAGGCTAATAGGGGGTACCACTACACTAGGGGGTACCAGAGTAATTTCGTGATGGCAGAGTAGATTAATGGTTGGACTCAATGATCTTGAGGGACTTTTCCAATCCAAATGATGCTATGATGCTATAATGGGTGTAATTTAAGTGGATAATTAGGCCATTTTATTCACACATGACAAGATTAGCGTATTACGTTAACTAGATGTCACACTGAGAATTTAATGTTAGGTTTAGTAAAGTTAGTTTTTATCATCTCATTAATTTTTTAACCATTCAATACTTTGTTAAATGTCAGTTAAACATCAAAATATTATTCTCATGGTGACTATACTAAAGACGAGGCATGTTATGACACTCTTTCGTAAGCTGTGTCTAGGTGATGTCGGTGGTTATGCATATGGGAGGGGATGAGAGGAGTACAGCTGATACTGGCATTGCTGGCAGCACAGACACTCGCCCTTACACCTGGCAGGACCAAAGTATGGCGTGGGCTGAGCTGAGACAAAAGGATGAGAGCCACCAGGCAGGAATTGGGCAATGCAAGTGCCACACACCTCTGCTGTGCAATGTGCTATATGCAGTTAATGAATAATATATTTTTCAGATGTTTTGGTGAAGATGTCTGCATTAGTATCCCAGATATAGATGCGTATGTAATGGTGTTTCAGGCCAATGAGCCCAAGATTACAATAAGTGGAATGGACCACTTTGCTAGACCAGCCGCGCAGTTCGAAGGTGACCAAGGTGTTACTTTGTTACCTGACATCAAGATTGTCAGCACTGTCACCAAAATAGACCATCCAGTGGATTTAAAAGAACATGACAGAGGTTTGTGGGTTTCTTACTACTTACTATTCCTACTGCTTACTTACATTCTTTTAAAGGGTTATGCAAACAAAGAGCATGCAGGAAACATCCCATATTAATGTTGGCAACATTAGGCAGCAGTAATGCTGTACTGAAGACATTCAAGAAAAACATGGGAAAAAGTGTTAAATTGTATGTGCTTCAAAAAAAGCAACTTAGTCTCGTGCTTACTTCAGAATAACTCCTTCCACTCTTTGCAAATATTGCTGAGTAACATATTTCCATTAGAATGTCTCTATCTGTAATAGAATTTTGTTAATTGTAGTGATAAAATAACTAACTAGTAGTTGGAGTTTTAATCTGTTATTACCTTTCCAGCTCTGCTACTAGCTTGAGAAATGACCCTTGTGCCTCAGTTTCCTACATACATAATGTAAATACAATAATTTGCAAAGATTTATTTCAAATATGACAGTTCATTTTAATGCTGAATGAAATGTGGATTATTATTCAAGATGAAAGTTTAAAACATATAAATACAGTTTAAAATACTTGTCTGTAAAAGAATCTCCTTTGGGATGTTTGTATGCAGGACAGATGAAAAGCCAGGTGTCGTTCCAAATGATATTTGTTGGATAAGTAGCAGGTAGATGCGTATCACTTGAACAGATAAAACTGGGGTAGAGGCATGAATTCCCTGGAGTCTGCGCTCTGTAGCAGTGCTGCTTATTGCCTGAAACTGCATCTGCCCTTTGAAGGCTAGAGACTGTATCACATCCTAATATCAACCACATACGGTTACATTATGTAAAAGCGTGTTCCCGCACAGAAAAAGATTCACTATCCATCACCTCAGACACAACATGTAGATGAAACTCCATGTCTCTGAATATTGTGACATCTTCCAAATTGCTCAGTGAATTAGAAACTACAATCTGGGGCATGAGACTTTTCTGTCTGTGCCTTCCTTCCCTAAACAGCTTCTAAAATAAACATGGGCACCAAGTTCCAAGATTTCAATCTCTTGTCTGCAGTACCCTTGGGGAGCTGATTAAGTGTCTTGCCAGACACTCTATGCTAAGTTGACCAGAGAATTAAAATATTAAATCAAGAAGCTATTCTTTTTCCAGCAACAGAATGGTTTTTTTAATCACACATCCTGAAGGATGGGCGCTTTACAACTCTATTTCTCTCAAGACACACAAGACAGGTACATGCCACTTATGATAAAACATATTCTTTAATAGATGCCCGTGTTTTTTGTAATGCAAATTCTTTGTGGGCTATAGAGTGACTGAGACAATCATCCAAGCATAGAGACAGGTTTTAATAGGGGTTTTATAGCTCTATATCTATATATTACTATATAGATACAGTGTATTTTCAAGTTCATTTTTCCTTGAGAAATAAAGGGCCATGTGACACCGACCTGCTGTCAATACAATGTTAAAAACCAGAAGTGTTTTTACAGTTTATTAGGGTTGGAATGGGCCTTCAAAGGCCATCGAGTCCAACCCTCTGCTCAAGCAGGATACAATTTACTGAAAAGCATAATCACATAAAAAGCCCAAATCAAATACACAAAACTGCATCCAGATGTTTATTTCCAGGATCAAATTTCAGTTTTCTACTTCCAGTATTGTTCTTGAATGCCTTTTATTACAGAGCAATTTATTTTCTGTTTATCTCACTAGGTGTTGGTAGGCTTTCATTATCATAGCACCTGGGCAGACGAGACACTTGTCTTTGATTTGCTCCAAGCACGCTGTATTTTATATGGGCATAGAACAATTCAGCCATCATTGCAGAAATGGGAAGCAAGCCCTGATGCAAAGCACATTAAATGACTGAGCTGTTGTGTGATTGTTTATCTTAGTTGCTTTCTTCTTTGTAGTATTTTTCATGCTCTACACCATGTGTTCACAGCCAATAAGCCAGTGGTATTAGAGAAAATGCACCACAACTTGGATTTCTGTGATGTTTTGGTCATCGGAGCAGAACTAGATCCTGAACAAGAGTGTTTAGAACTGGATCCCGTGGAGCTTCAAGGAAAACATCTAGATGCCACAAATTCCACAGCAGGATATTCAATCTATGGTATGTTCATGGACTTTGTTTTCCCTTATTTCTTTTGCCAACAATTACATATTGGAATGAGAGAACTAGTGAGAAAGAAATGAGATAGTAATCAGTGATGTCCTACCTGTAAAACATTCCAGGACAGTCTGAGTGTGAAAAAGCATACTCACCTCTTGAGCTCCTGGGGTGCCTACTTTATCCTCTGGAATACACTATGGCTTTGCTTGACTTCAGCATCCTTCCTATCATCTCCAAATAAGAGGAATAGCAACATGGAGTGGGGTTTTTATGGTCCATCACAGTCGAATGTGGGAATGAGGGGATTCTTTAGTGCTTCTGCACCGGATTGGTAACTTAATGGCCATTATTTTTTGAATAAATTAATAGCCATTAATTGATGAATAAATTATCCTCGTCTTTATGTTTTTGCTCCCCATCATGTACGTACATTCATTTCCAAAACGATTCTCATAGTATCAGCCACAGGCTTGGTCAGGGAATATTTGGTGCACTGGCCTTTTCAGATTGTTCTGCTAAGTTTCCTGTGAACATTTCTGTTGTTGCTGTACCCCCATTTCAGGTGTGGACAGCATGCACAACTATGAGCAGGTTCTCCGGCAGATTCGCTATCGTAACTGGTACACTGCGGCCACCTTTGACAGAAAGTTCAGAGTCAAGTGCTCAGAGCTAAATGGGCGTTACACTAGCAATGAATTCAACTTGGAGGTAAGCAATCATTCAGTCATGTTTTCTTCTCCAGCACTGAGAAGTGTCTTATCTTCAGTGACACTGATTTTTCTTTAAAATCTGTAAAAAGATGTACAAGTTCTGGTAACAGAGTCAAATAGAGAACAATTTCTAAGTTCCATCCTAATAGGAAGTTGACTTTCTCCTGTGGCCACTCCTCAATGTGGTTCTCTCTGTTCTGCTGCCTATGTAAAGAAATGACCCTTCTTTTCAACTCCACTTGCACAGAGAATTACTCCAGTTCAAATAGAATGGAGACTGAAGTCACCTTCACTGGTTTTACATGACATAAAATGTCTTGTAGGTCTTTTACTACTATTATACAGTGATCAAAATAAATGATTACAGCCACATTCTTTTCCTTAGATGAGTTTTTTCTTTACCCTGACATATTTCTGTCTCCAGCATCATTCTCCTTTTTTCCAAACACTACTTCACATATAATAAGGTTTTATAATTTGTTCATCATCACATAGAGTTTATTCCTGGGAATTTACATAGCTGAGATTTCCTTGAGGAGGTAAGTCAGTAGGTAGGTAGCAAATGCATAGGATGGACTTTGTCATATTCTCTTGGATTTGTTACCCAGCTGTGGTCAGGAATACTTAGATGGCTCTCCTAAACTTCTATGTGCTTGTAGCAAGCCCCATGCAGCATGATGGCTCAGGGACCATGCACTACTGCTGATGCCACTCAGCATTGCGGACAGGTTCTGAAGAACCAGCTTATCCAGCCTAGAACCCAGGTACCAAGGACCTCCAGGAAAGGGCAGACAGTTCTTTACAATTGGCTTAAAACTCAGTAATTGTTTCTGAAAGCCTTTACATATTTGCACGGTACTGAAAATTTTTTTGAGCTTGGCATTCTGACTTCAGGGTTTTTGCTTATAACACCTATTGGTAAGACAAACAACTGATATAGCATCTTCAAAGACCGTCACTCTCAAAGGACATAGGAAAAACTGAAACCTCTCTCAATTCTCTCTTACTCTTTTGATTTTAAATTCAACTAATTTCCTACATTTTCTGTCAGGGTTCAGAGTGACAAACCTCCCACTAACTTAAAGGGAACACCTAAAAGCTGATGAGGAAAAAAAAGTCCCTTCTTATCCAGACAAGCAAATAAATAAAAAAACCCAAACTGTTTCTGTAGCAGTTTATAGTGTACAGCTAGAAATGTTAAAATGCATTTTTACGTTAGACATGAGAAATGCATTAACCTGTGTGGCATAAAGGAAGTGAATTTGTCCTGTAAGATCTATGTAATCATGCTCCTACCTGCTGATGAGCTTCATGGTTCAGTGTAACACAGAGAGCCAGCAGCCTGGGGATATAGATCACTTCTTAGTATCTGATCTCTTATTTTTCTCTTGGGCCAGATTAATATTCTACACAGCTCCAACTCTGACTTCACAGACCATGTAAATCATATGATAGTGCAACCACAGTTTCTCCAGTCTGTCCAACACCCGGAGGGAAGCATAAGTGCTGTTCGCAACTCAGGTATGTGATGACTTTGCAGAGACTGCTCAGAATGGTTCTGTATTTCCCTTGAGATTCAGCATCATCAATAAGCAAGCTCCAAAGTCCATAGGTAGAGCCTCTGAAACCTCAGAGAAATCATTGCACAGGTATGAAAGAAAGTAAATTAGAATTTTCTTCTTCCTTTCCACTGGAGGCGCTTTGTAATCCAAGACTGGTTTCCAGACTGGTTTCCTTTCCTAAAGTATTCATTAAAGCTTATGTACTTTGAACCCATACAGCTAAGAAAATGTCTTGGTTCTAGTGTTCAGTAGTATGAGGGATAGTATTTAGGCTCATGTTGTCTTTGTATTTCTGCACTACTGTGACATATTAATTGCTGTCCTTCCCCTTCTAAGCAAAATTTAAAAAAATCACAAAATGTTAGGGGTTGGAAGAGACCCAAAAAACCATTTAATCCAACCTCCCAAATACAAAAATGTTTGTAACATTTTCTACATGCATAATTGCTGTGATGCTTCTGCTGAACAGGCCTCAGTCTGGAGCTTTCTTGAGAGAAGACAGGCTCCTCTAGTCATGTGCAGTGGCATCAGTAAATAAGAACATAATTTGAATTTTTAGATTATATGAGTTTAAATGTCTACCCAAAGATGAAACTTTTTCAGTAAAGTCAAACTCAGGGCAAAGATACCTCATTAAATGCTGGACTCTATATTCTTTTAGATGCATAAAGAGGTAAAGGTGGAAGTGCAGTACTGAGGTAGCCAAGGCACATAGGAGATGCCAGCACTTCTCCATGGCCCTGATTGTGAAGCTCATAAAACAAGGGTAGTTCAGAGAGACTTCACCCTGTGAATAGTAGGAGAGACAGAGGCTTCTCAGAGTGCAACAAAAGAGTAAGAAAATATGGACTGCATCCTCTAGAGCCTCCCAGGAATGCTGTAACACAGCAAAGAATGTGGCGATGTGTTAGTTTATTTCCTGTAGACTGAGGTTTTAAAGTACAGCACAAGTGTTTGAAACCTATGAAAATAAAAGCTTTGAGGTGTTTTTTTTCCTCACAAGTGAGATTGATGCCTCAGCTCTAATCAGAAGGGGATAACATGCCAGTAAGATATCTGAACTAGGCTGCAAAAACACTGCTTCTGAAACTCACTGATTCTGCACTGACTGCTTGTCCTCTGTAATAAACTAGCTTGAAGAGCAACTGGCAGGCGGAGTCCTCTCTTGTGCTTTGTGATACTCATTTGTGTGTGCTCTGCCCGAGTAGGTGGACACTTGTCAACACTTCCTGCAGTCATGGCAGATGGCTGTGCTGCTTCTTAGTCCAAAGGAAGAGCAGTTGAAGGGGCAAAACACATAACGAATTTAGATTTTTGTAGGCATTTGCTCCACAAATATAAGCCTGTTCCCTTTTCCATCTTCTGTTCCAGTTGTTCCAAGTGTGGCTACTGTCGTTATCATAATCTGTGTGAGCATACTCATTTTCATCATAATGGTGGGGGTCTACCGCATTCGCACAGCTCACCAGCATGGCTCTGCTGATAGTGACGGAAGCAAAGAAAATGAAATGGATTGGGATGATTCTGCTCTGACTATAACTGTCAACCCCATGGAGGTACAGAACTGTGTAATAACTGTCTAGTATTATATTGGGGTACTACCAGGAGCTGCTGTTGGGCAGATAACTTAGCAGTAAATTTTAAGCCTCTTTTAGTGTGCCCTTTCTTTTTAATATAACTATAAGGCACTAAAAGGAGGGGGAGATAATCATTAGTTTAAAGTAACTGACATTGAAGGGTAAAATTTTGGCAGCTTAACTAGAAAAGATATTCCTTGTTGACGTTCCATTCTTGTTACATTGGGGTTTGAATATTTGCTGTTGAATTCTATCACTTTTGATGCCTCACAGTCACATATTGATGGAGACCAGCTAGTCCCAGCATCTCTGAATATGGAATAAATGCTCATATTCTCACAGACCCTGGCTAGCAAAAGGGCACTTTTCTTCTACTGTCTCTCTCTTCTTTCTTTAAATGTGCTATAGAAATATGAAAAACCTCACCAGACAGAAGAGGAGAGTGAGGAAGAAGACATAGATGATGAGGAGGAAGACACAACCAGTGCTGAATCAGATGAAAGTGAAGAGGAGGAGGATGAGGATGAGGAAGATGAAGTCATTGTCCAGAAAGGAAACAAAAAGAATTCCACCAGGCAAGAGCATTTGGAGTGGGATGATTCAACCCTCCCGTACTAAGAGCCCTCCAGCCATATTGCTCTTTTGTAACAACCAATACAATGTTTTTTCAGTGTATGAAATCACTTGCAGGTTTTGAACTCCTGCTTGCCTATAACTGTTCTACTTACACTGATCTTGTTGTAGTAATTGATAATGATAGAAATGACCCTTTCATTATAAAGCCTGGAGAAAAGATGGTACAACTATATTGATGTGACTAGTAATAAAGTCAGCTAGAACTTGATCTGTTAACAAGCATAGTTCTCAATTTCCTGTTTCTGTACCGCAGCTCTGTGACAAAAGTCCTGTCACTCAGTCTGTAGAAGTTTTTTTTGCCTTTGCCATTTTTTCATACAGGAGAGATTTCAGCTTGTTATGAAGAATTACTTGTGGTGTGGGTCCAAATAAGAGTTGCCACCTGACTTCATACTCTTAGGGGTGTGAAATAGAATCCACTTCCAAAAGGGGCAGAGGTTTAGCACTACAGATGACAGAGACTGAATTCCATTTGTCGTCCCATCCTGCCTTCTTGGATGTTGACTGTCTTTTGTCTTCAAGAGAGTATCTAGGACTCATCATGGGATGCATGCGTGCCTGTTTAGAAGTGGACAGTGTATTTTTTTGGGCATGCTGTCAGAACCCTCAAGACAGGGATTTTATCCAACCCACTCATAAAAACTGAAGAGTTTTAAAAAAACAGCAACAAGGGGCAGCTGAAGGTTATCAAAACATATTCCATCTGTGTCCACAGCCTGAGTAATATGATCTTATGCAAACTGTAAATTCTAATGGGATTGATTCACTGAAAACCTGTAGAGCTGCTCATTCGTTATGGATTGAGCGATCTGCAGCAAATCAATGCTTTAAACTGTCTGTCTTGTAAAATCATTAGCTTGCTGCAGTACCTTACTGAAGTAGTGGAAAACAAGTGACCCCATTATTCCATAGCTCTGTATGGCTGGGATTTAAACAATGATTTTATATGAGGAAAATGTTCCCTTTTGCTTTAGTGAATGAGCTGAGATTCTTGTCTGTGTTCTATAAAATGTTACACCCCATTTCTTCTGTACCTTCAGCCACAGGAGAAAGTGCCACCTTCAGTGGCACAGGAGAAAGTGACACCATACACAGCTGTCAGCGCTTTAATTGTGCTCAGAATTCCCCCTTATTTCTTCTTCCTGGAGCCATTAACCTTGATAAAAGGTTTCATAAAGTAAAACAAGAACAAATAAAACATACCTGGAACCAAAAAAAGTGAAAAGAAAACCTAAACTCAGAAGAGGTTGAGAAGAGAGTATTTTAGTTTGTTATGGTAACACAGCATATTTTTCTTAAACACTGTTTAAAAAGGAAAAAAACCACAAACAAAAAAAAAAAAGGCAAGCAAATCTCTGTACAATGTCTCAATAAGTCTGTATGGCATGGGTTTTGTCCCCTTTCCTTAATTCTCCTTGCATCTCCCAATGTTCCACATACCAAACAATGCAGCACTTACTAGGATCACTGCTCGGTGCGTGAAAACGTGAAAACTCACATGGCTTGGAAGAGAATGGAATGCTGGCTGGTGGCTTGTCTAGGTTTGTTCCTAGGGATGTCCTTTTCTTTGCGATTTCATCACTTACTTCAACTTTGGTTTTGTAGTTTGCTGTTTCAAATGAGCTGCCTCCTCTTTGCTCTTTCAAAGAAATAGACAGTCCTGCGACACCAGGACCTTTCTTGGCACCTGTGAATGCTACTTGGAGTTGCAAAGAGTAAAATTGAGGGTATCCACCTCCCTCGACACCAAATTTGTGGCAGTTCCTGAGAGTCTTGGCATAAAGAAAATACATTGTGGGTTTGGGGGTTCTTTAATTCCAAATTTTGCATCTGATAGTTGTGGGGAAAGACTGAGAGAAATCAGATCATGTAAATTACTAGAAAGTACATTTATATAACCCTAAATTAATTTTAAAACTAGAGATCTTCATTCTTCTTTTTTATTGTACCAACAATCACATTGTTGGCACATGATTTTTAAGACTGGCAATATCACAGTTGTCTGCTGTAAACAGTCCTGGTGTATTTTCATTCTGGTCTCTCACATGGACTAAAGTGAGAAGAATATTTGCAGAACTGAGCCCACATAAATACACTATCTGGAGGAATAAAGGTTATAAAATTTTGCAGAGTCCCTGTTTATTAAAATATAAAATTTTAATTCCTTAATCTATTGACTGCAGATGTTCTGTTGAATCATTTTCTAGCATCCCAGGTTCCTACATCATTTTGTGCTGTTAATTTTTGTTAGTGATGCTAAACAGCAATGTCATGATGCCTGTTATCAGTGCCTATCAGCAAAGCTTTCTGTTCAGAAAAATAATGTAATTAAATTAAAAGCAGATCTTTAAAGATCCGGTTCAGATCTAAAACAAATATTCATTTATATTTAAAGATTCTAGTTTTTCTTATTTTTGCTATTATTATCACAGCAAATGTGAAGGCAACTTGAAAACAGCAGTTTGCATCCTCACTGACAGCCTTTAATTCTCTTATATGTCTGTGTCTCCATCAGTCTGTCTCTCCACTCGATTCATTTTTCTCTTTTTGTTACTGGAAGGAAATCTTTTCAGGGTGTGCTGAAGCAAAGTATTTTCTCTACTGTAAATAAACCTACATTTTTAAACCTAAGCAGAGTAATTCAGGCATGTGTGTTATCACTAATCATGGGTTTGCAACAGGATGTTCAGCAAACTAACTTGTATCACTGTACTTATTTTAGATTACTCGTTGGAGTGCGTTATGCAGCGTTTTTCATTCAAATAAACAGAAAAATCCTTTTCACAAAATGTTAGTGAGGATGAGATATTTCTTCACAAAATCAGCATTAGGGTGTTTGTATAGAAGTCAACAGTGGTGGCTTCATGGACAGTAGCCTACTAATATGATTGCCACAGGCAAGCCACTTCTTATAAGCTAATTTTAACAGTATTTCCTCTCTTCCATGAATTACTTTGTTATGTAAACTACTTGTTTAAAACCACGCCAGAACATATACCCATCTAGCCATGCACACACACGTAAACACACACTGACACACCTTTTTATGTGTTCCACTCAAAAGCCAAAAACCTCCTGGTTTCTCTCCAGAAAAAAAGTTTATGCTGCAAATTCTGACACAGCAGCAGTAGTGTTTGGCTCACTGGAAAGGTACTGATTATCCAGCTGCGAGGCTGAACTATGAAGGTATGAAATAAAGGTGCTGGGTTCACAGCAGATATAAACAGAAGTGTCCAAAGATCCATCTCTAAAGAGATGCCAAGAACATATGTCATCAGGACTGGGTAATGCCAGAGAGCTCGAATGACATCACGGCAATAAAGGCCTTTACACATTTTTCATTCTAAACTAAGACTGGGAAACACTGCAAAATCTACATTTGCAAAGCGAAGGTGGTGATCACAGAATCACAGAACATTAGGGATTGGAAGGGACCTCAAAATCATCTAGTCCAATCCCCCTGCCAGAGTAGCATCACCTAGATCAAGTTGCACAGGAACGCATCGAGGCAGGTTTTAAACGTCTCCAGATACACTGCAGTAACTGAATTAGTCTAACTGCCTACGTTGATTTTGGTGATCACGTTTCTTTTTCTCTTCTGTCTCCCTCCACAGGTATTGTATTGTAGTAAGTAAACCTTAAAATGCAAATGCTGAGATTTATCTCAATATCTACTGCACTAGCTGACAGCAGTTCAAATTAGAAATAGGTGTGTAGGGCTCATGATTATCTTTAATACTAATTAAATAAAATGTTCTCTTTGTTTGTTCAAACAGGCAACAGTGTCTTGCAGCTGTGGTCAGCTGGTGATCATCTCCCTTGCTAAAAGCCAATGGGAAGGTGCAGTTTATGTCTCTTCCTGGTGTGTTGGGGTGCTGGGCTTCCTAACTCCAGTCAAGGAGAAAAATAAGAATTAGAAAGGGTCAGAGGGCTGTAAAGTTCTGTAGTGCTATCTCTGTGGCAGGAGCTGTCTCTGCTAACCGTAAGCTGAACATAATGCCACAAGAGATTCGAAGTTCCAGATTAGGACTGGTCAGAGGGAATTCAGTAGCCACCTCAAACCCTGTTGAGCCCTGCAGCTAACTTGTGTTCCATCTGTCTCTTTCCCACAGCAGAGCAATGCTGCCCCACTGAGGGGTAGCTCTAAAGCTTTTAACTAGTGGGGTCCCAGCAGGCTAGAGTGCATTTCCTCTTCTCAAAGTCCACCAGCCATGTTTAGCAGAAGAGGAGAATTAAAGTCTTCACTAGATGTGACAGCAGGTAAAGGGCTGGTGGGATGAACCCATGGTGTTTCCCTTGGAATACGTACAGGAATACCAACACTAGGAATATTTGCCAAAGCATAAGATTACTACACAAGAAGAGGAAATAAACTGTGAGGGCTACAGAAAAAGTCTCCTCTTCCCTTAACGAAAATACAGTGATTACATTCAACATCTCAGTCCCAGTATCCCCCTTGTTTCATAGAATCATAGAACCTTTAGGGATTGGAAGGGACCCCAAAAGATCATCTAGTCCAATCTCCCTGCCACAGCAGGATCAATTCACTGGAGAAGTTATAGAATCAGAATCACTCAGGGTTGGAAGGGACCACAGGATCATCCACTTCCAACCCCTATGCCATGGGCAGGGACACCCCACCCTACATCAGGCTGGCCAGAGCCCCATCCAGCCCGGCCTTAAACACCTCCAGGGATGGGGCCCCCAACCAACCCATTCCAGGCTCTCACCACTCTCACAGTGAAGAACTTCCTCCTCACATCCACTCTAAATCTACCCAGCTCCAGCTTTGCTCCGTTCCCCCTAGTCCTGTCACTACCTGACATCCTAAATAATCCCTCCCCAGCCTTTTTGTAGGCCCCCTTCAGATACTGGAAGGCCACAATAAGGTCACCTCGGAGTCTCCTCTTCTCCAGACTGAACGGCCCCAACTCTCTCAGTCTATTCTCATAGGAGAGGTGCTCCAGCCCTCTGATCATCCTTGTGGCCCTCCTGTGCACACACTCCAGCACGTCCACATTATTTTTGTAATAAGGGCTCCAGGACCGGATGCAGTGCTCCAGGTGGGGTCTCACCAGAGCGGAGTAGAGGGGGAGAATCACCTCCCTTGATCTGCTGGCCACACATCTCCTGATGCAGCCAAAGATCTGGTTTGCCTTCTGGGCCGCAAGTGCACACTATCAGCTCATGTTGAACATCCACAAACTGAGCCTTTCTTTATGTTTATTGAAAAATGACAATAAGCCCTCACAGCAAACTGCAGTTGCCATATAAACCATTTCCAGGAATCTTAGTAGTAGGCAAAGGAGCCAAGTGCTTTTTTGTCTGATATCATAACTAACATCTTCATTTGTTCTGGCAAATTTGCCAGAGGGGCACTCTGTGTAGTGTGGCTGGTTCCTGAATGTACAGTGTGTACTGCTTCTGCACTGCCCTTCAGAAAGCACCAGTAGATGCACAGGATGAGAACAGCTCATCGGGAGCGAAAATAAAGGTGTCATAGTTTGTAAGAATGTGTTTTAAATATACTTAGATATTTGTTTCATGACAAAATCCTGGTGTTTCAAAAAACAACCCAACAATTTCATGAAATAAAATTGGCAGCGGTATAAGCAGAATTTTGAAGAAAAAGATACATTACCTGATACATTATATTGCAGACAAATAGATACCTATAAAAATTGTTTGTATAAGTACAAATTGTAAGTATGTGTGTGTGTGTGTGTGTGTGTGTGAAAACCCTTGTGTATGTGTGTGAAAACCCGTTTTATCCAGCGTTTTCTGTGAAGCTGTATGGATTCACGCAGCACATCTAGAGTTGCTCTGGGATTACCTGAAATTGCTGGAATTGATTGTATAGCATCTGTGCCTTTTAAACAGGCCAGTTTATGGCTTTGAGGGATCCCAGTCAGATGCTAGTTACCTTGCTGGATAGCTGGACATCACAGGCAAACGGCCAACAGGCTCTGGTCCTGATAACAATATAGAACAATAAAAAAAGTAGAAATACTTGTGGGAACCCAGATGTGCAGTAGCCTCAGTTTGAGAGTTGACTTAATTTCCACCACTAGCCTTGGGATTACTGCACCTCCGGGTGATCCCAGGAGCTGATGACTTTTATGTAGGCTGTACTTAAGGCACTGCTCATCCACCACTTGGTCCAATCTGAGGAAGAAAATAAGAAAAGTATTTAAAAAGACTGTCAGAGAACACCTTTGAAACAACTACATAACATTACTGTCCTTTGTCTGTAGTGCTGTGCTGTATAAATATGCTCTTCTTTGTGTTTCAACTGACATCACCAACAGTGCAGTAGCAGGACATTTGTGCCTCCTCAGGCTAAGCTGAGAAAGAGAACAAGCTCTGGTCATATCACATCATCATCGCCCACAGAGCCACAGAGTCTGCAAACCTCAGAGTGTTAAAATGCCACATGAAACAGCCAACTTGATCCTCAAAAATCTCCACCAGTCCCATGCTTATGTCCAAACTATGCAACACCTGGCAGTGTAACATAAGCACTGTCTGCAGCAGCCAGGAGCAGTGATCCTGTATAATCTTTGTACAATTGTATCAGTTGTTGGGTTGTGGATTTTGTGTGGGCTTTTTGGTTGTTGGCTTTGTCAGTTGGTTTTTTTTTTTAAACAAACCCTGTAACAAGCAGTGCAGAAACAGATGATGGTGTTAAGTTAACCAGCAAAAAGTGTAAGCAGTGATTAGACTTAGTTCCAGCACCAAGGTGTTTTGTTGTTTGGGAATGGGGTTATTGTTTGGGCTAGTGTCTCCTGGAATCCATGTTGCCTTTTTCATTCGTGTGGAGACTAAAGGCAGGTTTGCCAGAGGAGTACTGAAGGTACAACAGAGTAAATCACATAATCTGTTAACACACCCCATCTCGGGATGTATTTCTGCTAAATCAACCAGAAAAATTACTCCAGCCATAGCATACCAGCTTGTTATACTTCATTGCCATTGTACAACCAACAAGGTACAAGACTGGTATGGTGGGGGTTGTGTTTTGGTTTTCATTTTGTTATTAGATTTGGGGGTTTTTTTCCTAAAGAAGACATGAACATAATAATTTTTTTTTTAAATCATACTGCTAGAACAGAGTGAAAGAGAGCAAGGGCTGTTTTTTCATAAACCTCTGTCCAACAGAATTTTTAAATAATAATCAATTCTGACCCACATTATTGAACCTCAACACAAGAAAAACACCTGGGGTGTTCATGTGTTCATAACTTCATTCCTGGTGATGAAAAGGCAGCTACTGTGTCATATAGGAAGGTTCCCCTAGAGGCATTTTACTTCCTTTTGAATAGGTATTGACAGTGACTTACTAGTTACACTCTCCATTTCTCTGCTTGTAAATAGGAATAATGATACTGGCACCCTTCTTGGCAAAGTGCTGTGAGCTCTGTGGATGAAAAGCCCTATCAGAGCATTTAGTGGTATCACGACTTGGTGATCCTGCTGCATCTCAGCTCTCAGCTCTCTGTTGCAGACTGTCCTCCATACACACACACACACAAAAACACACACATACACTCACACAGAAAATGAACAACACAGTCAGGAACCGTGGGCTTCTGTTCCATTAGCTGCTGTTTATGAACACAATAGTTTTGAAGCATCACAAACATTTAAAATAGAGTTTGGAAAAGTCCCAAATTCTTATTTTCAACTCTAAGCCATGTGGAAATCATGCATTCATCAGCTGCTGAAGCTAAGAGATTGTGTATTGTCACTATTTATGTCTGTGCTGAGAACAAAGCAGCAGCAGAATTTTTTCCCAGCTAAGTGCATTGTGCCATCAAAGAGCTACTTTCACTGGGCAAGGTGCATAAAGCCTGACAAATGCACAGAGAAATTGTGTCCATGTGGGGAAAAAGGCTTTGCCCTCATATTCTTTGTACTTCAGAAACCCAGAAAATTTCATAGCAGTGAAAGGCTTTCCTGCTGCCCTGACTATTTTGCTTTCTTTTATAAATCTGTATGCAGTTTTGGGTTTTTCAGCAGCACTTCACTTCCTAACTGCAGAAAAGGCTATTTCAGGTTCCTGTAGGCAAATTAACCCATCAAGTAACTTTTTGGGGCCTGAAGTTTTCATGTTAAAACCAAAACAACAAAAAAACCCCACACCCCAAATTGTTAACATTACAATGCTTTACTCTTTCTACTTCAAGTCTGTGCCAATGATATTTCAAACCAGGACTGAAATTGCCAGTAAATGCTGGTCTACACTGTACTTAATGTGCACAGGCATCAATAAGTAGAGGGAGACAGAATAGAGGAGGGGAATATTGGTTTTAACTTGGCCTGTGGAATGGATCAGCTTCAGTCAGGTCCTTTAGAAAAAAAGAATTATTATTTAGGGAAGAGGGAGATAGACAAGAATAATGGACAAAAAACAGACAGAAAGTGTGAAGGTGTCCAGCTGATGTGAAAAACCTGGAATTTAATCTTATAGAAATAAGACATAGTAAAACTGGAGTGTCATGTAGTAAGAAAATGGAAACATGCTATTTTCATATCCAACATTGACAAGCTATCAGAATTGACAAGAAGGAAAATGAGTGTAGGATTGTCAAGGGTTCAGAGATGACCGTTTGTACATGGGCACGTGCTCGTGTGTGGTGATCCATACATGCGAATACAACAAAATCATTCAACCATGTGGAGGCACTATGGTAACAAACAGACCTTCTGCACAGATAACCGTTGGGCAGTTTTAGAGACTTTTCTACGACCAGCATAGTCCATCAGTTGGCTGAGAAACTGGGAACACTGTGTTACAAAGGCCCTTAAGCTTTTTTAATGATCCAGTTTACTAAGTGACTCCATAGTTAGGAACCTTGATTTTTGACAATACACAACATACAGGATGTTCTCAAGGATAACAGTCACCCCTGAATGATTCTGACAGCTGAAGCTGTTGCCTTTCTTTCTCAGGATCAACCACTGGCAATTTTTTTGTTAGAGCCTCCACAAACTGATTCAGAAACTATGAGGTACATCTCCAAATTTGAGGAGTTTCTTATATTTTGTGGTTAACACTGCACTACCGGAAATCTTGAGTAAATACGTGGTTGTTGTTATCCAAAGGGTGATCACAAAAGGGCTGGGAAGATCCACCAGTGTGTTCTTGCTTTGCAAAGTAGTACATACTATGGGTAGGTTTCCTTAGAACTTTTTCGTCTACACTTCAATGTGTTTAGAAGTTGCTGCTAGGCTCATTAAATCCTAGAAATAAGCATTAGTAGACAGAAAAAGTAGTAGGGGTAGAGTACTATGCCAACAGTGCAAAATTGTTCTCTAGAATATATTTTCAAGTTTTAGGGACAGGGTGGGGGTGTTTAAACCTACTTAAATATTTCTTAGCCTGCGGCTTCTACTCCTTCCCCTGAAAGAGTATTCTGGAGTATATTAGGATTCACCATGAGAATGCTTGTCCTGATAAAGAAGTTAAATAATGGGTTTTCTGCAATTTTAGAGGCTATGAATCCCTCCTTCTCCCAACTCGTTCCTTCAGTCTCACCTTTTCATGCCATGGCATTCATACACAAACTAAAAAACCCTGGTATTTCTTTAAATTAGTCACAGTGAGTTCACTGTTCAAGTGCTCTGTGTTGTTGTGTGTGTCACTGCATAGGTTGTCAAGGGTTAAACAATAAATTTCATTTAAAAAAAAAACACAACTCAGAACCTTTGCTGTAACCTATGGATAAACCTAAGATTACATTTTGCAGTGTCTTTTACATTAGTATGATTTACTAAAACCAACCATTGGAGCCAAATCAACAAAACAAAGTAGTATTTTGTTAAAATGTAGATTGACATCACTCCTTCCTTTGAAGACAAACGCTGTCATTCATGCACCCCACACCAAATACTATTCACCAGTAGGCAGGTTAGTGTGTGTCCCTCCTCCTCAAATCTCACTGGTAGAAAGCATGTACTTTCAAAAACTAGTTCTCACAATTTCCCACCATGTGTTAACTGCTGCAGAGCAACAGAATTGTCCACAACGTTTCTGACCATTGCTGGGCCCAACCCTCTGTTGCAGCTCTGCTGTGCATTTACAGTTTCACTGACGTGAAGACACTACATGGTTATTTTTCAAGCCAGTCTCACGCAAACTCCTGTTTTCTGGTCAGGAGCATCTCTGCATGCAAAGATGAAGCATGTATGAGGTCAGGCTTGGGTCTTTTAATTGGTGTAGCTCCTTCATCTGCCCCAACCTTCTCTACCTGTAAGCCAAAACAGAACTTGTGCTCATAGGCCCACTGCATTACTAAGACCTGAGCAAAACAAAACTGTCTTCCTCATTTGCTCTGTCTGAAAGGACTGGTGCAAAAGTGAGAGCGCAATTACCTTGCCACTGACTGATACAGCGGATAAGAAAAGCTACTGGTAACACCTTTCGATTTTATGAACAACTCTGTCATTACAGCTTCCTGCCACTTCACTGCCCACATTTCCAAAACCAGCCATTGTACCAACAATAAGTTAAATGCATGAAGAATGTCTTAAGTCCAGTAGACTAGGTGGGGAGGGGATGAAGCTTTGTGCAGGGTGAGATCACAACACAAATACCAAGAAAAAAATTAGGATTAATTCCTGAACAAGAAACTAAACCACGATGTAAGTTGTGAGAGCAGCAGAGCAGGAATCAGACATTCAACCTGAACATTGTTGGAGTTTGGTGGGAGCAGTTGTTTCTAGTTAGAACTAACCATGTAGTCATGAAATACTGAGAGGGTAAGACTTTGAAGAGCTGAGAAATAATCTTATCAAGGTGAAGGTAACAGCTCTGAGCTCTAATTGGCCAAGCTAATTCCAGTTTGTGTCTCATCATAGCTTAACAGTCAAAGATGCTTCATCAGCCTGCGCCAGTGTAGAAGTTTTGACAGACAGTTCATCTTTTCCCAGATTTCCTTCCATGTTGGTGCATCAGTGGTTGCTGAGAGCCGTAGCTGCAGCTGATACTATGTGTTTTCTAGCTTGGGATTCTATCCTAGGAGTACAATCTGTGTGGCCACTTTTATCAGTAATAAGAAAACATACTAGATGGGATCCAAACATATCCTGTACAGTCATGATCCCTCAAGTCTGTCTGAAATCAACAGAATCTTCAGTCCAGGAGAGATACTCATTATATAAAATATCTTAACCTGTATGTGAAACAATCATAAACCACATCTGCAAATGTCTCACTGCAGATGCAAAATGCAATCCATACAATTTTTGCAGGTTTATTAATTAAATTACTGTATGCAGTTGAAAAGGTGAATATGAAATGGAACTGATCTTTGAACTCAGATACAAATCTGCTGTTTTTCTTTTTTCAAAAGAAGCAAAACCTTTTCTTTGTGGAAATGTACAGCAATTTTTTACACACGGTAAAGCACATGAAACATAACTTTACGGAGAGTGGAATTAAGTTGTGAAAAAAAACCCTGGCATAGTTACATTTTTCATAAAAGCCACTTCAACTTGCACAGCAATTTATGAATTCAAGATTGTTAATATCCATATGTTTTCCACATGACCAATTAAATGCATAATGAATATAAACCTGTTATCTTAAAACCTGGCCTCTACTTCTACACATGTAAAATCATATTAATTTTTGTGGTCACTATGGCACATTATGTGAATTGGCCAATAAATATAATTTTAGGATGTCACATAAAGGGTAATGTTCTGTAATCATCATTTCTTGACTTATTGGGATATTCTCATTTCCTGACTGATAACCCTTAAGTGCTGTAAATCCCAGTGACAAAGGTTAAATACCTGCCCTGTGACCATCAGCTAATTTCCAGGGATCTTGCACTGACTGACAAGTCACAATACAGTAAAAACTCCGCGTAACTATTTCATTGGCCATGTTCAGTAAAGTCCAACATAAACTGGGTTAGAGGCAATTCATTTAGTTTTGATTTTGCAAGAGGATTCAGCACCCACTTTAGAAGTCTCAGTGAAAAGCAAAAGCCTCATCAGCATACCTGAACCAGTATTTGCTTGGTTGTGCTGAACAGAACAAGTGCTGAGAGCCACCTGAGACTTGATGCTCCTGATTCCAGTGGCACTAAGATGCACATGAAGCTGATGTGGGACATGAAGCTGATTGAACCCCTTTAAGGGAGGCAAAATTGGAAGTCACTCTCAGACCATATTCAGCAGCAAGAGTGCTAGCTGCTTTAGCTGCCAGGGGCAAAAAAAACCCCAATAAACCAACAAATGGTAACAACGCAGCAGCAGAAGAGGACCAGGCTATGGTCACCACTGCATATGCATGTGGGAAGTCTATAGGTCACAGAAGGACGGAAGGAGGGGATGGCCACTTGGGATGATTCTAAGGCTCTAGTGAGAGGATGTAGGGATGCAACTAGGAAAACCAAGGCCTCCTTGGAATTAAACCTTGCAAGAGACGTCAAGGGCAACAGAAAGGGCTTCTTCAAACACACTGCAGGTAAAAGAAAACCTAGAGGCAATGTAAGCCCCCTGCTGAATGAGGTGGGTGCCCTGCAGACAGAGGATACAGAGAAGCAGAGATACTGAATACCTTCTTTGACTTGGTCTATACTTCTTGGGGCTGTCCTGATATCAAGCCCCAGACTGCTGAGGCCCCAGAGGAATTTGGCACAAAAGATGAGTTTGCTATGATCGATGAGTGTGGGAAATTATTATTTGGGCACTCTAGTACAAGTATAAGAACAGCTTGTATGAACAGTTCATACGAAGACAAGGATCCGAGGTCATAATTGACACAAAAACTGTTGATGTTGCAAGGCTTGAAAACTGCAGAATTATCTTGTACGGGGAAGTGGTTATTTAACACAAGAAACTTGGCTTGCAATTCTTACTAAACAGATTATAATATGTCAGATCAAGATTTCTAGGTATTAGTGAATCATAGGGACAAGAATACTCGCAGACAGTACATGCTATATTCTTATATCCCATCAGAATGTGGATAGTGTATTTGGACGATTCGAAAGCTGTTTAAATAGGCAAGCTGTACACTAATACATTGGTGACCATTATGGCATCATCTTGGTGTTCATGTCGTTCTGGGCCCCTCAGTTCACGAAGGACACGAAGCTGCTGGAGAGAGTCCAGAGCAGAGCAAACTCCCTGATGATGAAAGGCTGAGGGAGCTGAGTCTCTTTAGCTTGGAGAAGAGGCGACTGAGGGGTGAGCTCCTTGATGCTTATGTTAAGAGTGGGTTTCAGGAAGATGGAGCCAGGCTCTTCTCAATGTCATCTACTGATTGAACAAGGGGCAATGGTTGTAAGCTACAATATAGAAGGTTACACATAAGAGACTCCACAACCACCTTGGGCAACCTGTTCCAGTGCTCTGTCATCCTCACCGTGAAGAAGTTCCTTCTCAGGTTGATGTGGAACCTTCTATGTTCCAGCTTACAACCACTGCCCCTCGTCCTATCACTAGATGACACTGAGAACAGCCCAGTGCCATCCTCCTGACACCCACCCCTCAAATATTTATAGACATTAATGAGGTCACCCCTCAGTCTCCTCTTCTCCAAGCTAAAGAGACCCAGCTCCCTCAACTTCTCCTCATAAGGGACGTGCTCCACCTCCTTCAGAATCTTTTTTGCTCTACTCTGGATCCTCTCCAGCAGTTCCACATCCCTCTTGAAGTGAGGAGCCCAGAAATGGACACAACACTCCAGGTGTGCTCTCACCAGGGCAGAGTAGAGGGGGAGAAGAACCTCTCTTGATCTGCTAACCACCCCACTTCTGATCCACCCCACGATGCTGTTGGCCCTCTTGGCCACAACAGCACCTTGCTGGCTCATAGTCATCCTGCTGTCCACCAGGACACCCAGGTCCCTCTCTCCTACACTACTCTCCAACAGGTCAGTCCCCAACCTATACTGGTACCTAGGGTTGTTCTTGCCCACATGCAAGACTCTACACTTACCCTTGTTATACCTCATTACATTTTTCTCAGCCCAGCTCTTCACCCTGTCCAGGTCTCGCTAAATGGCAGCACAGTCTCCAGGGGTGCTGGCGNGTAACATTTGCTATCCTCCAGTCCCTAGGCACCTCTCCTGTTCCCCAGGACCAAGCAAAGATGATGGAGAGTGGCTTAGCTATGACTTCCGCCATCTCCCTTAGTACTGGGTATCCCTTCTGTGCCCATGGATTTGTGTACATCCAGTTTGCTCAACTTATCCCTAACCCAGTCCTCATCAACTGAGGCAGGCTCGTCTCTTGCCTCAACCTCCTCTGCAGTTCTGTGCTTTATTCACATCACCCAGCCTTTTTCTCCCCTTAGCCTGGATGATAAAGACCTGATCACAGACCTAATGAAAATTACCAGGTGACTTTTAAAAGTGCTCAGGGATGTACATTGGCACCACACGTAGTAAGATTTTTCAAGAGCATCCAGAGCCTAATTCAAATATTGATATATCTACTTGTAAATAAATAAATCTACAAATTTGGTCCATAAAAGTGTGTCCATAGACTTCAATGAACACAGTGTCTTTAAAGAGGACGAAGAAGGAAAACCCACTATATAGTAAGAAGATCAATAAAACATCATAGTTATAGCCACTTCACAGTACCTGAGATGCTTGAAAATCCTTATTCTTTTCCTAGTCATTATTTTCTTCTGAGCTCCATTCTTTTGATTTTGCTTCAGTGTCCCTAAATGCTTCTGAAAATGTCCAGCCTAAGGCAGCCTCTGCAGGAACTCCTGTATGAGGAGGCTTGATCATATCTTGATGACATGTAGTCTAATCAGCAAATCAGGTAAGGGTGGGGGCAAGGTAGCAGGGGCAAAACCCATTAAATGCCACCAGTACTTGATTAATTTCCTTGGGAAAAGAAAATTCATTTTGTTATTGGTTTATGGGGTTTTTATCTTTTCCACAATGAGTCTTCTTTATCAGAAGTCTTAAGCCCTGAACCATTAATTAATTAAACTCATGGTTTCAATCAGCTCTCAAAGTAACCTCCGTCATTTCATCCTGGCTGGAGGAAAGCTCCCTAACTATTGGGTATCTCAGTGACTTTCAGCTCTTTAACAGTCTTAAAACCAAAACTTTGCAATCTAATACTACAATGGGATAATTTCTAGAATTGCTGTTACTAGTAATATTAACGTATTATGCACTGAGACAGGCATTTTATTACATTTTCCTTTAAAAAGTAATTTAGGCTGTTTGCACTGAAAATCTTCTCCACTGCAGCTGTTTTGTTCTAGTCTGTAGGTAGTGTCAGGATTATTCTGTAATGCTGTCACCATAGCAAACTAGTCCTGACAAACCATCTTAACGCTATAATCTTTGCAGCAGATGGAGTCAATACCATCTCCTTTGATGCATTTCTGCCCAGCAGAATACTCTGTCAGGCAACTCATTTTAAGAAGCACATGGGAGTTTCTTTTGGCCCAAAGGATCCAAGGACATTATTTAACTCCTCCAGAGAACCTGAGCTAGAACACTATCTCAACAGAGACAGCAGCAGCATCTAAGTCTTCAAACTACTTTGCAAGAAGTGGAGGATGTAGGACACAAATGGGACTGTCTTGGTTTCAGCTGGGACAGAGTTAATTTTCTTCCTAGAAGCTGGTGTAATGTTGACTTTGGATTTAGTATGAGAATAGGGCTGAATTACTTGAGATTTATTTCACTCTTTTTTGTTATCTTCGTTACTATTACTATAATTCATTTCTATCTCAACCATTAAACAGTTCTTATCTCAACCCGTACTATTAAATTGTTCTTATCTCAACCCATGAGTTCAACATGTTTTTTTATTCTCATCCTCATCCCACCAGGATGGGGCATGAGCACGTGCTTAGTTCATAGGATCATAGGATGTTAGGGGTTGGAAGGGACCCAAGAGATCATCAAGTCCAACCCCCCTGCCGGAGCAGGACAAAACTGTCTAACACAGATCACAGAGGAACACATCCAGGCGGGCCTTGAAAGTCCCCAGAGAAGTTGTTGGCAGGGATTAAACCACAACAAGGACATACAATAATTTTATCTTATTTTTAAAGTACTGCAGCAGCAGGAAAAAAAATCCAGAAAGTGTGAAACCCTACTGCCTAAAACCGGTGCTGTACAACTGCAAGTGGCTAAGGACTTCACTACAACTGTTCATCTCAGCTGTTAAATGACTCCTTTTCTGTTTTTTTCTCACCCTGCTTCTGTATTCAAAATAGGATTTCCCTAAGGTAAAATAAAACGTCACTGGTATGAATGATCACATAACCAAATGTTTGAACTTGCACGTACATATATTTACCCTAGACATCCTAGAAATACTTTCTTCTGATCAAGAGAAAATACCATATATGTTCTTCAAAAAAATCCAGACAACAGCAAACAAGATAAAACAGCTTTAAAAAACCCCAAAAAACAGGGGAGCTGAAATTGTCAGCGAGAACAGTAATAAGTTGAGTCTGCAGGTGACAAATATTGCTGGGGAAAAAAGAAGTAATAAAAACATTAATGTTTCTTGTACATATTTGCTCAATTCCATTAGAACACAAGTTGTTTGTTTGTTATAGAGTTACTTTCTGCTCCATATAACACAAGCATAAAGCCAGAATAACTATCATGCCAAACTCCATAAGAATGTTTTATCAAATTACTTTCAAGCTTCTTATGAAACCAAGTAACTTTTTCATAGGTATCTCATAGCATTAGTTATTTGCTATCATTTTTAAAAAAATGAGGTTTGAAAACAAGGTTTATATTTGAAGGAAAAGAACAGGCTCATTTTTGAACAAAAAACCAGCTGTGTGAATGAAAACCAAATCGAAATCTATATGTAGTAAACCAGAGCATATTTACTGAAAAATATTAGTCTATCCTCATAGGAGAGGTGCTCCAGC
>VXBP01003631.1:0-31203 GCA_013400115.1 Rhinopomastus cyanomelas | reverse complement strand
CATCAACCCCCCCAGGTCCTTCCCCCCCAGGCAGCTCTCCAGCCACTCTTCTCCAAGCCTGTAGCATTGACCCTCCTGTCCTTGATGTGCCTGGAAACAGCCCCTAGAACAAATTGTTCCATTGCCTTTCCTGGGATGGAGGACAGGCTGAGCAGTCTATAGTTACCTGGGTCTTCCTTCTTTCCATTTTTGAAGACTGGAGTGACATTTGCTATCCTCCAGTCCCTAGGCACCTCTCCTTATCCCCAGGACTCAGCAAAGATGATGGAGAGTGGCTTAGCAATAACTTATAACATCTCCTTTAGTAATCCCTAACTCAGTTCTCATCAACCAAGACAAGCTCCCCTCTTGCCTCAAATTCCTTTGGAGCCTCAGCAATCTGTGGCTTGAGATCAGGAAAGCTCCCAGACGTACAGATAAAAGCAAAGGTACTCAGTATCTGTTTTCTCTGTGTCCTGTCTCCAGGGTAGCAACTCGTTCAGCAGGGGGCCTACATTGCCTCTAGTTTTAGTTTTACCTGCAATGTATTTGAAGAAGCCCTTTTTGTTGCCCTTGACCTGCCCTGCAATTTTTAATTCTAAGGAGGCCTTGGCTTTCCTAGTTGCATTCCTACATTCTCTCACCACAGCTTTATAATCACCCCAAGTGGCCATCCCCTCAACATATATAGCTTTTCCCAATCAAAAATTACAGATCCAAATCAACAATTTGAACTCATATTTTGGTGAGCTAAAGAGAATCTTATTCCCAAACAAGCTCAATCTTCTTAATAATTTCTTGATTCTACAATAAAGAGTGAATCTTTCCAAGGAGGTTAAATTAAAAAAAAAAAAAAAAGAAGTCTCTTATGTATTTGATATTGCTGTGCTAAATACCAGGAAGGCAAATTGGTTGGTCTAACTAGAGAACAGAACTGTAAACATTCCACACAGAGGTTGTCACTTTCTCAGTAGGTAGCAGGCAATCTGCTCTCCTTTTTTTAAGGGCTGTAAAACACAGGAAGAAGCCTGTCTGCATCCAGTGCTTGGTCAAATTCCTGGTTCATGCTGAACAATACAGATTGCTTATCCAGCCTGTCAGAAAAATTCCTGTCATGTAATTTATCTGTACCATGCACAAATGATTCTCCAAACGATGAAACAGCCTTACTACAGAGAGTAGCACTGCACATTTTGTGTTTCGATTTCCACTAGCTGGTCACCTTGTTTTTCTCATACTTACATCTACAAGCCAGATATCATCTTTACGGTTTTCTTTAAACCTAGGAAGAGAACAAATATTAAATCAATATATGATGTATCTGAAAACAAGTAAGTAAAGTGCATGTGTGAAACAGACCAAGTGTATAATTAATTGGTATAACATTACAGGTACAAGATTTGTATTCTTTTTTTGAGAGCAGATAGAAGGAAGAAAAGGTTATTTTTCAGTATTAAGACTGCCTCTACACATGATGCTACATACTGCCTCTACACATGATGCTACATACACAGTTATACAAATTAGATTTCTGTAATCATTTGCCAAGACACAGAAAACACCAGTAAGAAATCACAGTAAAACACCAATCACACAAAAGGATTTTGAGTTGGATAAATAATCTAAGGGGAAGAAGTATTTTGCATCTGTTCAAGTTACATTAAATACTGTTGTTGACTGTTTAGAAAATGTTGTGGGTTTATCAACTGATAGAAGCTCTTAGAATCATAGATTAGGTAACAGAAGGGACCTCAAAAAATCATCTAGTCCAATCCCCCTGCAACAGCAGGATCACCTAGACCAGGGGTCCTCAGATTTTTTAAACAGGGGGCCGGTTCACTGTCCCTCAGATACTGTCGGGGGCCAGGCTATAGTTTGGAAAACAATGAACGAATTCCTATGCCCACTGCACCTATTTTATTTGTACTAGTGCACAAAAAACAGGGAAAAGAATGCAATATTTAAAATGAAGAACAACTGTAACCAACAAAAACAAATAATATTTAAATGTGAACTATGGGCCTGCGTTTGGGTAGCAAGTGATGCAAGTGTTCATCAGTTAGTCCCCCTGGTGCTGGCTGGTTTGTACTGCCTGGCTTGTCCTACCTGGGAGCTGGTGGGAGAGACAGGGGAGCCGCCCACCTCGCTGATGCCACCGTCCCCCTCCTCAGCTCCACCGCGCAGTTTGCAGATGCTGCTCGGTTTCCACCTCCCAACCCCTGGCGGGGGGGTTGTTTCTGTAAATACTGGCAGGCCACACTAGAGACCCTGGGGGGCTGTAGCCAGCCCACGGGCCGCCAGGGTTTGAGGACCCGTGACCTCGACTAAGTCACACAGGAACATATCCAGGCGGGTTTTAAACATATTCAGAGAAGGAGACTCCACAAACCCCCTGGGCAGCCTGTTCCAGTGCTCTGTCAACCCACCGTGAACAAGTTCCTTCTCATATTTATGTGGAACCTCCTATGTTCCAGTGTACCCACTGTCATCATAGGATCATAGGATGTTAGGGGTTGGAAGGGACCCAAAGAGATCATCGAGTCCAATCCCCCTGCCAGAGCAGGACAAAACTATCCCTTGTCATATTGTTAGATGACACTAAGAGCCTGGCTCCATCCTCCTGACACCCACCCCTCACATATTTAGAAACATTAATGAGGTCACCCCTCAGTCTCCTTTTTTCAAAGCTGAAGAGACCCAGCTCCCTCAGCCTTTCCTCATAAGGTTTACACTGCTAAACTTGGTATTGATATTTGCATGTGAGCATCCAAAGCAATTTCAGTTCAACCTCCTTTACCACTCTCCTGTAGGTGTCTCAGTTTATGTGTTTATAAGTTATCAGTATCTCTGGATACTACTGAATACTCCCAATGGTCAACAAACATCATCTCAATGAACTGGGCACCTTTATTAATGGTAAATCTGGCACTAAGAGCTGAGGCCTCTAAAACAAATAAAACATGATAAATTAATGTTCCTTAGTACTGCTTCCACACTTCCTTGAAATACTGTCACTATCAGATGATAGAAATTACCACATTACTTTACCATTTCCACAGTGCAAATTCAGCCCGAATTTTAACATCAGGTTTATTTTTGTAAAAGATGGGCTTTATAAATGTGACTAAAACCATAACTAATGTCACATGTTATAAATACATTATACAATATTCTTACTGTAACACTTTTGTTGTGAAAGAAGATGAATACATACTTGCACATTAAGTGTGCCATCTACACTCTAAGCTAAGAGCCAATTAACAGGATTTACAGCCCTGCTCATCAATCCCCAATATACAGAATGTCTGGAAATGCTTCAGAGGCAGAGAACATTTATTATATTCTACTTAAAGCTGAATAGGTTTGCAATGGTCCACAATGGTCTTGAAGAAATACTAATGCTGGCCTACTGCTTGAACAAATTCAGAACTCATGAATATCATGTCATGAAGCATTTGAAACTAAGAATTGCAACATTTCACTGATAAACTCAAGGGGTTTTTGTTTTATTTTTGGCATACCAAGGTGGCAAGGCTTATACAGCAGGAAACTCGTTGGCAGAAACTAACATAAAACCTGGTACAGAAAAGCAGCATTTTTAAGTCACGAAAAAGCTTCATTGACCATCTAACTAAACACTTACTTCACCCCCCGAAGGGCTACAGAGCTAATGAAAGAACTAGTTAAGAGTTTAGCATCTCTTGAGAACTCTAATGAAGCTCCAGAAAACTTCCAACTACAAAGTCAAATAATTAGTTATGATGCAAGAGGCAGAAAGCAGTTACTGAACCCTCAGATCCTGGGCCACACTTCAATTTAGAACATCACCCTTGGTTTCTAAAAGAATTTACAATGAAACGTTCTCCTTTCTACAGTGTGATTGTTCCTTGATTGCAACAAGCATTGAAAAAACCTAGAAAGATGGACTGAAATCTTACAAACCCAGTGGACAGCAAGGAAAAGAGGAAAGGAAACACCTGGAAGCAGAACAGTCCAATGGAATGTAATGCCACTGGCGTAAGTGATCATAAAAAAAACCTGGTAGTTTTTAATAATCAAAATAACTTACTAGCACCTACTGAATCAACCCCTATAGAAACCAAATTCTGAAGTGTGATAAAAACTGCTACCTAAACTCATTGTAGTTTTAGTAATGTGAACAATTAAATTAGACAACATTAAGAAACCGTTAAAGAAAAACTTATCTCTGTGATTCTGCAGAATGGAAATGCAAACATTTACTGAGGATGCTGTTTCTAGGCATTGTTCCAAGCATAACATTTCAGTGTCTCTTTGACAGTCCTACTCAATTCTTACTCTGCTGACACAGCATAATTTTACTTGTGGAAAGATGACATAGGTGTTGCACACCCCTGCATCAAATTTGTCTCGGCTACAGACAACTTCCAAAGACTTGATGCTATATGATCAAGTGTTGCCTCAATCTCTGCTTAATCCATGTGTCTCACTTAGTTATTAAGACACTGGAACAGGTTGCCCAGAGAAGTTGTGGAAGCCCATTCCTGGAAGCGTCAAAGGCTGGATGGGTCTCTGAGCAACCTGGTCTAGTGGAAGGTGTCCCTGTCCACAGCATGAGGGTTAAAACTAGATGACCTTTAAGGTCCTTCCAAGCTAAACCATTCTACAATTAATGGTTAAAAGCTACGAGAAGCAAAATTAAAAACCATGGTCAATTGAAACAATTGCAAAGGACTTAAACTCACCCTGCTGCTATGTCTCTTCCTCTATCTCACTTCACACCTGCTTTGCACCTTTTGCAAAGCTTCTCCATCTGGGTTGAGCCACCAATGTACCCTCACAGACAGAAAAGTATCTCCTTTTTGCGTCAGATAACTTACCTGCTTCATTACTCACAAGGTTACGAGTCAGCGCATATTGGTGGTCTGAGGCAGCCAGCTCGTGGATCAGCACAAGCTAAGAGGAACCAGAGCTCCTTCCACAGACCAGCTAAGTGATGCTGGGTCACTTACACCTATTTGTTCTTCCCTGGTACTTGTTTCTTGTTTTCTGTAAGCTTGGGAAAGAGACCTGCACCTTGTACTAGGAAGCACTGCACGAAACTACCAAAACTGCAATAAATCACAAAGTTTTCAGCAATACCAAAATTTCCACGACGTCGTAAAAAACTGAATGGTCTCCTGATTGCTTGAATCTATGATGCAATTTATCATGGAATGAACCCTTACAAAACATTGCTTTTAGCTTATATTTGTCATAAAGCAGCCACCTAATGCTGCCTTCTCCCCCTCTCTCCCCTATCAACTAGTATTTTCTGTAATTTCTATTTCAATTTGAATAATTTTGCTTTGTAGCACTTTCAGTCAACCTGCTCTCCAGTTCATTGTTGTGAAGTTAGTTTTTATTGGGAAGAGCAAACTCTGCTGCTAAAGCATGGCAGTATGTGAACAATGACACTATACATCTAATATAAGGGTAGCACCTCCCATTTCAACACCTCCAGAGTCTCTGAGCTAAATGTGATGTCAAAGCACATTTTTATGGTGGAACGTAACTGGTGCTTCAAGCAGTCACGAACCAGTCCTGCAGGCCTCCCTCTCGTTTCTGCTTTCTGGCCATGCATGAATGCATTTATGGTCCTTCTTCCAATTCCTTACGGCAACTAAGCAGAAAACTGTTCTCAGCACTGCTGAGGTCACAGCTCGAGTACTGAGTTCAGTTCTGGGCACCTGAATACAAGAAAGACACTGACGTGCTAGAATGGGTCCAAAGAAGGGCAACCAAGTTGACAAAAGGTCTGGAGCACAAACCCTGTGAGCAGTAGCTGAGGAAACTTGGGTTGCTTATTCTGAAGAAAAGGAGGTTGAGGGGAGACCCTACTGCTGTCTACAACTACCTGAAAAGGGGGTTGTAGAGAGGTGGGGGTTGGTCCCCCCATCATTTATTAGTGATCAGATAAAAGCTGTAAGCTACACCAGGGAAAATTTAAATTGGACATGAGGAAAAACTTATTTACTGAAAGGGTCATCAAGCCTTAGAACAGGCTACCCAGGGAGGGGGCTGAATTGCCATCCCAGGACATGTTTGAAAGTCATGTAGATCTGGGGCTCAGGGACAGGGTTTAGCAGTGGCCTTAAGTTTAGCTGGGTTAAGAGTCAGATTCGATCATCTTAAAAGTCTTTTCCAACCTAAATGATTCTATGACTCTATGAAGAATTCTGCTAAATAAAATCAGATTTTATTGGGGGCAGTTATCAATCTAATATATTTACCAAGAAAGAAAAAGGAAACTTGAGATGTTTTTGGCAATAGTACCTCTAATAACAGCTTCAGAAGTAACAGCAAAATTAAAATGAAGGTTTATAATTGTATCTATGTAATACAGGCGACAGAATCACAGAACGGTAGGGGTTGTTCGGGCCCTCTCAGCCGTTCCTGCTCAAAACAAGCCCAACAGTCCCAGTGCAGCTTCTCCGGCCACCCAAAGCTGTCAGTGTGGTGCCATCCCCTCCCCAGACAAACCATATTTTAGCACAAAATCGGGACACGCAGCTACTTACGACTCATCCAGATCCTCCACAATCCCCGCAACTGATGCCACCACATTAGCAACCACTGCGGAAACAGGAAAAGCACCGTGAGCCCATCCAGCCTAATCCCCCACCGCCTGCCACAGGCATCCGCCGCCTCCCTTCTCGCCTTCCCTCAGCTCGAGCCTTCCCCGCTACCCCTCACCTCCCTTCCGCCGCTCCCTCGGCCCCTCTCCTAACTTCCAAGCCCCGCTGCTCCCCGCACAGCCTCGGCCCCGCCGTCACCTGCCGCGCACAGAAGGCACCACCTCCCGCCCGCCGCCACCGCCATGTTGCCGGGAGCCCCCGCAGCCGCCGGAACGGGAAGCGGCGGCGGCGGCGGCGGCTCGGGCCGTTCCTCAGTGCGCAGGAGCGGCGTCGCGGGAGGGGGCGGGCGGAGAAAGAGGCTGGTGGGTGGTGGTTGTGGGGAGTTGGTGCCTTCACTGCGCTTGAGGGGAGGCCTTGGAGTGTGGGGCTACGCGCAGTTACGAAACTCTGATCCCCAGGGTGTTCCATAGCGGCTTTCTTCATTCTTTCAAACCTGGTGCAGTTTCTCTTCACATGTAAACCCCGCCATGTCATGGTCACTATAACCCAAGACTGTTTCCCACCTTAATATCTGCAATCAGCCCTTTGTTAGTACGAGGTCCAGCAGTGCACCCCTTCTTGCTGGTTCCTCCACAACCTGTATCAGGAGGTTATGCAAAACCATTTTGAACTGAATATGCCTAGCTGTGTGGGCTTTCCAACACATACCAGTTTTTTTAAAATCACCCATGAGTACCAATGAGTTGGAGCTAGAGGCCACCCTCAGTTGGCTGTAGAAGGCTTCATCGACATCTTCCTCCGGATTTGGTGGTCTATAATGGACACCCACAACAATATCCCCCCTTTCACACGTCCCTTAATTCTCACCCACAAACTTTCAACCTGTTCTAACTCCAGTCACCCCACTTGAAGAGTGTGTCCAGCAGATCAAGGGAGGTTCTTCTCCCTCTTGACACTGTCCTAATGAGGCCACATGTGGAATATTGTGTCCAGGTCTGGGCTCCGCTGTTCAAGAGGGATAGTGACATCATTGAGAGAGTTCAGTGGTGGGCCACAAGGATGATTAGGGGACTGGAGCACTTGCCTTATGAAGAGCGAATGAGAGACTTGGGACTTTGCAGCTTGGAGAGGCGAAGGTTATGAGGGGACTTAATCACTGCCTATAAATACGTGAAGACTGGATCAAGAAGATCCAGAAGATCAAGAGGAAAGAGACAATCTGTTTTCACTTGCGCCCTGTGATAGGACATGGGGCAATGAGTGTAAGTTGGAGCTCAGGAAGTTCCATCTCAGAGAAAATTTCTTTACTGTAAGAGTAACAGCGTTGGAGCGGGCTGCTGAGGGAGGTTGTGGAGTCTACTGTGAAGACTTTTAAGACTCGTCTGGATGCATTTTTGTGTAACCTGCCTTGGATTCTGTGATTCTGCTTGAGCAGGGGGCTTAGACTTGAAGGGACCTGTGGAGGTCCCTTCCAACTTCTAATGATCTGTGTATCTGTGTACGTGTGTATGGCTTTGTCTCACTTTTAGGGCCTGGAAGGGGAATAAATCCAGTGTAACCCTATTTGTGAAGAGTTCTGCTGGGGCTGTGTGGAGAAGAGGATGCTCAAGGGACCTTACTAATGTGTATTGATGTCATGGGTTGAGGCTGTGCTGGCACTAGACAAATGGCTAACTCTCAGTGACAGTCCCACAGTGACTACAAACGGCAAGACCAGTGGTGGGTCTGAACCCTTCCATTGAGCCACTTGTCAGTGGAAATTAAACAGTTGTAAATAAAATAATGATAATATGCAATGTGTACAAAACCAATACCAAAGCCAACCGCCGTGCTGGCAATTACATCACAGCTACACTATGGCAGATGCTGGAGAAGTCCCAGGCTAGACTCAGCAGTGGACAGGAGCTGGATACAGGAGCTGGGTTCAGAAATGCAGGGATTGGGATTGAATGCAGAATGGACAGAGCCCTCCTCAATTACTGGCCATTGAAGATGAGAGTAAAGAGACAACAGCGACAAAAATTGTTGACTCTTGAGATCACTTAGCTTCATTCCACATATGTCCATGGGATGGGATACCTTTTTGGTCAATGTAGGGTCATCTGACCTGTCTGCTCCTGCCCATAGGCGCAGCCTCTGACTTTCTGTACCCCAGTGTAGTGTACAAGATCAGCAGTGACCAAGCTTGATATGCACAGGAGCAAGTCTAAGCAAGAGCCTTTCTGCAGACCACCTCTGGTAGTAACTAAACATCCAGTGTTGTCAGTTGTAGAAGCAGTGTCTGCCCAAACACACCTTTAACTGCAGAAAATGCAGCTAGTTATAAGAGGCTGAACTGAAAAGTACAAGCACTGAACAGAATTAGTTCTGTTCCTATTCAAACCATAGCAATAAGGGAGGGAACAAAGAGAATGAGCCAGGTTCTTTCCAGTGATGCCTATTAAGAGGACAAGAGGCACACACTGAAACAGGAGGTTCATTCTGAACATTTTGAAATACTTTTTTGCTGTGGGAGTGACAGAGCACGCCCCACCAGTCTCACACCTTGGAGGTAGTTGAAAGCACAGTCCTGAGAAACCAGCTCAAGTGACCCTGCTTGAGGAGGGGGACTGGACCAGATCACAGACTCATGGAATACTCTGGGTTGAAAGGGACTCCAGTCTCTACAGGGAGCAGGGATACTTGCAGCTAGATCAGACTGCCCAGAGCCTAATCCAGCCTAATGTTGAATGTCTTCAGGGATGGGACCTCCCGCCTCCCCAGGCAATTTGTTCTGGTTTTTAACTGTCCTCATTGTAAAAAATTTCTTCCTTACAAACAGTTTAAATCCACCTTCTTTTAGTTTAAAATCATCACTCCTCATCCTGTAAAACCAGATGTATTAAGATCATCTCCAGAGGCCCCTTCCAACTCTAGGTGTTTTGTGATTCCATTACTGGTTCCTTTTCAGTTTATTAAATATTCTTTTCTCCCTTATGCTGGAATTACTTACGCTAGCTGTATGATGGTCAGAGGTATGAGGTCTTTGTTGGAGGAGGTTAGATTGTTTTCAGTGGCAATTCAGTTCCTTTGCCTTCAAAGTTCAAGTCTCCTTTTTTTTTTTATTCTTTTCTCTCCTTCCATCTCCATCAACAGGAGAACTAGTAAGTTGCTAACATCTGTATTGGTTAAATTAAGAATTATTTACTAAATACAGAGCATTTCTGTTCCACAGCATTTCCTTTCTGAACACCACAGTTAGCTGAGGGGTGTCTGTGTGCCTAATGAATGAGAGCTGGGATCTACTTTGATCCTAATCTTGCTGCTGTCTAGACAGAGACAATGAGAACAATTTACCCTATCAGTCCTTCAGTAGAAAATCTATAGAGGAGAAAATGAGAATAGCCAAGTAACTGTTACATTAGTATAATCCTGTTCCCTTGCTCAGACAGTTCATGGTTGGCTGAACGTAAGGAAAGAAACATTTTATGTAGATTTTAATTGATCTGAATAAAGCTATTTGCACATCCTTTAAGTCACATCTGTCATCTTTGAAGTTTATTCTGTCTGCAAATAATGATTCCTCTATCTTGCATTTTGAAGCCAAAGTTTTCTGCAAGCCTGTGCACTGTTCTTGAACTGATTTATTTTGAAATTGCAGAAGCTGTTGTGTAATTACTTCCTTGTAATTCAGTGTGTATACACCTACATACACAACTCCATGCTGTATTTATTTATACAATTTAACATGCTGCTTTACTGCCTGAAATACTTCTGAGGGATAGTTCTTGTACAGAAACCCTGAGTAACAGTATCTTGGGAAAAACATGTGATATGCAAAGAAATAAGTAGGGTACTGATAGATGAGATCTACAGAATCTCAAGGAGGTTTTATGGTTTTTTTACTTTTACTATGAACATTTCATTTGAAAAAAAATACAGGATTAATAGATTACTACTAATAGACTACTAAAATCACTGGAGTTTAATGTAAGAAGGATAATTAGGGAAGCAAACAGATTACTTTGGCAAATTGACTGAGTAGGAGGTATGACAAAAAAAGACAGAGAAGGATAACAATGCAGAGTAATATTACAGCCTTGGGGGAGAGTGGCTGGAAAGTTGCTAGATAGAAAGAGACCTGGGGATATTGATTGATTATCGGTTAAATATGAGCCAGCAGTGTGCCCAGGTGGCCAAGAAGGCTAATGGCATTCTGGCTTGTATCAGAAATAGCACGTCTATATCTACGTTATACAATGTAGACTTAATTCCTATTGGAATACGTGGAATTTTGCCTTTACATAAATAATATAGTTCTATATGCGTATTTTTATTCAGTGACACCATGCTGAAGGAGAATTGAGCTGAAGAATTAATTGAGCACTGCTCAGCCAGGCAAGAATGGTCACAGGGATGGATCAGACTACAACTGTAGAGATGAGATAGAAGAGTGAAATGAAAGAAAAGAAGGATGGAGAAAAAAAGGAAAAAGAGGAAAAAAGAGGGAAGAAATCAAAATGAGAGCTTGAACTAGGGAAAGAGGCTTAGAATAACTTTCTGAGATGGACAAAGTTTTGGAGCTATTTTTGGGGGTGAGATGGCACTGCAGCCTACATCAAGAGCTTATGAGAGGGAGGGAGGAAGTGACAAGTTATCAAAAGCCCAGAAGCTGAGATACTGAAGAGAGAACAGGTTCTACTGCATGAAGAACACAAAGCAAGAAATTCACATATTTTGGTTCACTTTTTCTTCTGATTTTGCCACCAGTAGTGTCTCTTGATTACGCATCTGCTTTGGAATGTATTTTACGAATTGTTTTATATTAACTTTACTGTATATTTGGACTTAATTAACTATAACTTACTAACTATATTTGCTATTATGGAACATGAACTTGTAAACATCTAAATGAAGTTCCAAAAATATTGCTTCTAAACAAATATATATATATATATAAACAAATATATATATAAAATGTTTCCCAGTTATTTGTATTTTCCTTGCTCTTATGTGAAATCTGAAAATTTGCAGAAAACTATTGTTTTAACTTTAGTACTAATATTTCCTGAAGTGAGTTATTCCAACATTAAAAGAGATTGGGGGTTGAAAATACAGAAAAATGTAAGGAAATGTGCAATATAGAGAATAAGTAATTTGAAAGTAATAAATGCCTGATTGTGAGCAAACAACTCTCTTGTTGTTCTGTTTTTACAAACCACATCTGTGCACTCCTACAACAGTATGCCAGCAACAGAAGTGTTTGTCTTTGTGTGTGACACAAGTAGTGCAGTGAATGAGAATAACAGTAGCTGCATCATCCAGTATTGTTTTGTAGTAGACCTTATACAGAGCTTTTGTCAGAGCTGTATGACCCTTCTACTCCAGGAAGAGGGTAGATACAGCTTGAGACTTTCATGAAATTGAACAAACTAGTCATACGGTTGTCATTAATTGTTGTTATGGTTAAAGCAGCAATGATAAACTCGTAGTGAAATAACCTGGTGTGTAACTGAAAGGGATAATTGCATGTGCTCTGATATACTTTGGGGACTTTTCTTTACATGCTTTGCATGAGAATGCTTTCCTTTGTTTGCAACATGAAGTAGAGCCTGAATTAAAAGCATAATTGTGATGGCATTAATGCTGTTGATATTGAGGGCAGAATTTGGCTGCTCCTGCCTTAACATTTCACCTTTCCATTTAACTTCAGTTTTTAGAACAGCTTGAACTGACCATTGCAGAGGGGGTTGTGGAGACTGGTGGAAATTGGACTGGTGTTGTGTTTTTTTTTTTAAAAAAAAAAAATCACATTCTTACATTCCTTTTATTACAGAGACATCTGGTGGTCTTTGGGGGTATTTGCAAACTTTTTTTTTCCCCCACACAGTAAAAAAAAAAATTAACTCTTGTGGTGTACAAATGAATCCTTATTTTCCCTTCTCTTTCCCCCTTTACTTACTTACATTTTGCTCTCACTTCCGTTTAGAACCTCCTTACACTATGGTACTAAACCATTTGAAAATTAAAGCAAGAACATTTAGATATTATCCAGTGTGTACTGGATATTGATTCTCATGGTTGATCATGGGTATTTTTCTTGCTTCTTTCATACCAGAGTTATATGGAGGAGAGATCTGTGGTTATTATAGAGTAAATGAAGTAAGGATACACTTCTTCCAAATTAAAACAACTATTATGTGATTTTCATGTTTTCAGCATTCAGTTTATGTATTTTGTTTCTCATTTAAGTAATGACCAGAAAGGTAGGTCAGAATCAGTTCAATGTCCCGATCAACATGCTTGTACCTAAAGGAAGGGCTTTCTGTGATTGAAACACTAAGAACAGGACTGTGCTACCATATAAAACTTTTAGTAATACCCCATGCAGACAGGAATTGCCCAACACAATAGCTAATAACATGGATTACTAAGGTTAGATCTGTCAGACTGAGAGAGTCATTCTGGTGTTGCAGCAGCTTTTTCCAGGTTCCATTGCTGCTGCTGTCTTGCTGCAGCAGCTCTTGACACCCACCATGAGCAGTGACCTGTTTGCACATCTCCACTCAATTCATGACCTCCTCCTAAAGTGGCTGGGCACAGTCATGGGCAGCTGCAAGTGGCTGTGATCGAGCCATGGCCCTGTTGACCAGCAGTTAGGTTCAGCTTTTAGTTAAAACAATCCCCACTAACCTCTCATGGACATGTACTGCAAATAAAGCACTAAATGCTGAGTATCTTTATTTTACTCAGGGTGTGGGTGGCTGGGAATCAAACTAGAGTGAGTGTTATTCACTTCAAGGAACACAAGGAACACAAACAATCTTAACCAGATTCAGAATGGGATTTGACAGCTTTTGCCTTAATGTTGAGGTTGGTTCACCTGGAGAAGAGAAGACTCCAAGGGGACCGTATAGTTGTTCTCTAATATGTGAAGAGGGCTACAGGAAAGCTGGAGAGGAACTTTTACCAGAAGTCTAGTGATAGCTCAAGCAGAATGGTTTAAAGCTAAAAGAGGGCAGATTTAGATTAGCTTTCAAGAGGCTAGTGAGGGTGGTGAGGCACTGGATTGCTTAGAGATGTGGATGCTCCATTCCTGGAAGTGTCCAAGGCTATGTTGGATGCAGCTCTGGGCAATCTAGTCCAGTGTGAGGTGTCTGTGCCCAGGGCAGAAGAGCTGAAACTAGATGATCTTTAAGGTCCCTTCCAGCCTGAATTGTTCTATGGTTTGATGATTCCATGAAACAAAATTGGCATTGCAGTAATTTTTGTTGGAAATTAACTTTGTGGGTTGTTTCAAGATTTTTTTATTTGTAGTTATCAGACCTGTGCCCATGATGTCATTTTACATTCTTAAAGACTTATTAAGAGATTTTTTTTCCCCCTTTAGTTTGTAGACACTTTAAATTTATATTTTTGCAAAACTTAAAATTGCACTTCAGGAGTGGTTTTCACATCTCAAGTTCCATTACGCTTAATGCAGACATTTCCTGTGTGTTGCAACACTGATTTGACATATTGTGAAACTCCAAGAGAATAATTAATGGAAAAGAAATGCGTGAGACTCCAGGCAGTTGTCCTATGTAAGATTTCTACTTAGTTTTATTATACTTTAATTTTCCCTCTTCTGCTGTCTGCCAGAAAACTTGCCCATTGTTCTGACTATAGGAACCAGAACAACGTCAGTATGTTTTTGAGAAACCCAGAGGAAACATGAAGATTATTTCCTACCCAACATTGCTACATAATTTCCTAGATAAAATATTCAGCATATAGGAACAATGGACAAGAAAAACAAAATTTGCTTTAAATTAATGCTAGTTAACGTGTCTGGTGGTGTAATTTAAGTCAAAACACACGATTTGGAATAGTGCAATCAGTTAAATCTAGAAGTATAGTATCTGGACAATAGGAGCCATGTAGTTTGAGTCAGTAGACAGGCAAAAAGTCAGAATGATAGACAAAGTTATTAGTGACTTCTTAGGGACCTGAGTCAGAGTAATTTAACTTAACTTGTAAATCTCAATGATATTTAGACCTGGACTAGGAAATGGAATGCTTTTATTTGCAAGTTTTGGGTTAGTTTCGCAGAGGAAGAATGTTGCAGCCAAAGAAATAATGTTTTTGAAATTTACATCAACTACTTTGGCAAGAAATTCTTTAACTTGGTGGAATTATGCAGAATCCAGGGTCTGAAATCAAGCTTCCATTATTGCCACTCACTTAGTAAACGAATGGATCCCAGTGGTATGGAGTGAATGACCTGCTTGTCTCACGCCCTCTGAATCCACACCACCTGTAGAGTTAAACTAGACCACCATTCCCATTAGATTTAATCAGCTATTAAAAAAGAGTGTGATTGTTTCTTAGCACTAGTCAGTAATCTTTCCATTCAGACTTTTTAGTTATGTACAGCTCATGATAATGTTACTTTTTATAGTGTTTAACCTGAAGCAAGCTGAGCAGCAAGTAAAATTTTCTAATTATTTCATTCTTAAATATTATATTCACTGCAACTTGAATAATAAGATTCTAATATTGTGTTTGCTATACAGTGTGTAATTAGGTGCTAATTGCTTTAATGATTAAAAATTTGCTTAAAATATACCTTTGCCAATTTTGAATTATTTCATGTGTCCAATTTAATTTTCATAATTAGTCACCAATAAGCAAATTTACATATCAAATGTATAGACATCATATGTAATAAATAAGGACTTTTATTAGAATTCATATTTTAATTTCAATTGATCCCTTCAGCCAAAGCAATTGGTTGCTATTCAGAGTTGAATGTATGCTCAGAATACTGACTAGAAATTGCATAGATATAATTTTCCAGTTATGGAAAGGATAAATGCAGTGAAATCTTTTGAAAGAGACAATTGTAAACAAAAGCAACAAAAGGAAGGATTAAAATTTATTATATTTAAATTGTTTGCTCTAGGTTTTTTCATGATACTGTGAAAATACTGACTGAACCCCTCACTAGATCGTATTTTTCCTATGTGGAAAGCATCAGTGAGAGACTATGCAGCATCTGCAGGGAGAGTTGGGATAAAAACTAAGTTATAATTGTTGTGTAGCTTTCTTATTGTTTGGGAACAGCCAAGTTAAAGTTTTCTACAGTTAAAATCGAAAATGATTTTGCAATTCCCAGTTAAGGTGCTCAGTTAAGGTCTCTGAGAGAGGTGAAATAGGAAGTCGGGCTCAGACTGCACACAGCAGCGAGAGTGCTGGCCCCCAAACACTATTTTATCGAGGTTTCTGGGTGATGTGGGAGTTCCCTGAATGGGAAAGCTCGGGGGAGCCTTGAGGCAGCCGCTGAAGTTTGGGTACTCTCACGGGAGAAGCTGGGCAAACACCACGGGGGTTGCAGACCCGGACATCTTTGAGGGAGGCGAAACAGGAAGTCACGCTAAGACCGCACGCATCAGTGAGAGTGCAGCTGCTTCAGCCTCCAGGGGGGCAAAAAAATAAATTAAAAAAATAAAATGTTAACAGTGCTGCAGCAGAGGAAGACCAGGCTACAGTCACCATTGCATATGGACGTGGGAACTCAAACAGAGGTCCCCCAACAAGATGAGTCAGTGCAAGTGACAGGTTGCCAGGAATGTAACACTCATTCGAGTTTTCTGGCTGTGTACGGCACGAGCAGGTAGATTATCTGCTTAAACGAGTGGCACATCTGCAAAATCAGGTTGAAAAGATACAAGTGGAAGTAGAAAGGTTCAGGAGAATTGGAAAGGCTAAAATAGAGATAGACTGGTGGAGCCAGTCTAGAGAACAACCAAATAAGAGCCAGAAACAAGGAGCCCAAGTATCCTGCACCTCTTAGATGGAGGACAGAAGCCCAAGTAGAAGGGGTGAGTAGACCCAAGGGAAGGGTCATGGCAGAAGGCAAGCACCGCCCTTGCCTGCCTCACCTTTTCAGTTGCCACTGAGTAATATATATCAGCCCCTGCTGGAAGACAGCCAGTCTAATGAGTATATAGAAAACAGGCAACCCATACCAGAGGTCCTAGCAAGGTCGGAAGGTCTTCCAGTAATATGACAATCTCCTCCATAAAGAAGAGAAGGGTCCTAGTTATTGGAGACTTGCTTGTGAAACAAACTAAGGGCCCAATATGCAGAGCTGACCCACATCACAGGGAAGTCTGCAGTCTACCTGGAGCCCGAACCAGGGATATCACAAGGATGCTCCCTAACCTGGTGAGATCAGCTGACTATAACCCACTGCTGATTGTCCAGACAAGTGGGGAAGAAGCTGTATTCCACAGCCTGAGGGGAAAAAAGGAAGTCTACAAGGCCTTGGGACATTTGATAAAAGAGTCTGGGGCATAAATTGTATTTTCTTCATTACTTCCATTTTGGGGGGAGGACACGGGCTGGAATAGAAGGACCCAGTCCATTAATGCCTGGCTACAAGACTGGTGTTACAGGCAGGGCTTTGGATTTTTTGATGATGACTGGTTCTATAAAATACCAGATCTTGCAGGTCCACATGGGAGAGGTTTATTCAGAGGAGAAAAAGGATTCTGGGGCAGGAATTGTCAGGGCTTATTCAAAGGGCTTTAAACTAGATTCAGAGGCAGGTGGGATAGTTGATGAGTGCGCACCAGTGGGACAGAGCTCTGGTCTTAAGGAAAACCAGGTGGCCTTTTGCAGTCCTAGGGTGAAATCGGAGCTCTGAGCTTGCTCCCTGAAATGCCTGTACACCAATGCACGCAGCATGGGGAATAAATCTGTGTCCAGTCAGGTCCATTATGATCTGGTGGGACAGCTGGCATGACTGGAATGTGGTCATGGACGGCTATGTCCTTTTTAGGAGGGACAGGTCAGAAAGGTAAGGTGATGGAGTTGCGCTTCATGTGAGAGAGCAACTGGAGTGTGGAATGTCCATTGCCAGAAGAAGAGAGAGTTGAGAGTTTGTGGGTGTGGATCAAGGGGCAGGCTGCCACGAGTGACACTGTTGTGGGTGTCTATTACAGGCCACCAGATCAGAATGAGTTGATGAAGTCTTCTACAGCCAGCTGGCAGCAGCCTCACAGCTACAGGCCATGTTTCTCATCGGGGATTTTAACTACACAAATATCGGCTGGAAGACCCACTCAGCCAGCCACCCACAGTCCAGGAGGTTCCTTCAGTGCATTGGTGACAATTTCCTGATGCAAATGGTGGAAAAGCTCACTAGCAGAGGAGCACAGCTGGATCTTGTCCTCACCAACAAGGCGGGTCTGGTTGAAGCAGTGAAGGTTGAGGGCAGCCTTGGGTGCACTCACCATGAGATGGTGGAGCTGAGGGTCTCGTGTAGTAGGAACAGAATAGCTAGCAGAATCACAACCCTGGACTTCAGGAGGGCCAACTTTGGCCTTTTCAAGCAATTGCTAGGGGAAATCCCATGGGCCAGGGTACTGGCAGGTAAAGGGGCCCAGGATAGCTGGTTAACATTCAGAGCCTTTTATGAGGACATAACCAGGTGGACAGATGATGTTAGAGCCGTGGATGTGATCTATCTTGACTTCAGTAAAGCATTGGACAGTGTCACATAGCATCATCGCAGGCAGTGTGGACTGGATGATTTGGTGGTGAGGTGGATTTTGAACTGGCTGTAGGATAGAAGCTAGAGAGTGGTGTTGAATGAGACAGAGTCTGGTTGGAGGCTTGTATCTAGTGAAGTGCCCCAAGGGTCAGTACTGAGACCAGTCCTGTTCAATCTATTCATTGATGACTTGGCATGCACTGTCAGCAAGTTTGCTGATGACAAAAAGTTGGGTGGTTTTGCCGACACCTCTGCAGACTGTGCTGCGTGNTTGGTGACAATTTCCTGATGCAAATGGTGGAAAAGCTCACTAGCAGAGGAGCACAGCTGGATCTTGTCCTCACCAACAAGGCGGGTCTGGTTGAAGCAGTGAAGGTTGAGGGCAGCCTTGGGTGCACTCACCATGAGATGGTGGAGCTGAGGGTCTCGTGTAGTAGGAACAGAATAGCTAGCAGAATCACAACCCTGGACTTCAGGAGGGCCAACTTTGGCCTTTTCAAGCAATTGCTAGGGGAAATCCCATGGGCCAGGGTACTGGCAGGTAAAGGGGCCCAGGATAGCTGGTTAACATTCAGAGCCTTTTATGAGGACATAACCAGGTGGACAGATGATGTTAGAGCCGTGGATGTGATCTATCTTGACTTCAGTAAAGCATTGGACAGTGTCACATAGCATCATCGCAGGCAGTGTGGACTGGATGATTTGGTGGTGAGGTGGATTTTGAACTGGCTGTAGGATAGAAGCTAGAGAGTGGTGTTGAATGAGACAGAGTCTGGTTGGAGGCTTGTATCTAGTGAAGTGCCCCAAGGGTCAGTACTGAGACCAGTCCTGTTCAATCTATTCATTGATGACTTGGCATGCACTGTCAGCAAGTTTGCTGATGACAAAAAGTTGGGTGGTTTTGCCGACACCTCTGCAGACTGTGCTGCGTGGGAGAGCTGGGCAGAGAGAAATGCAATGAAGTATAACAAGGGTAGGTGTAGAGTCCTGCATCTGGGCAAGAACAACCCCAGATACCAGTATAAGCTGGGGACTGACCTGTTGGAGAGTAGTTTAGGAGGAAGAGACCTGGGCGTCCTGGTGGACAGCAGGATGACCATGAGCCAGCAGTGTGCTGTTGTGGCCAAGAGGGCCAACAGCATCCTGGGGTGGGTCAGAATGGGGGTGGTTAGGAGATGAAGAGAGGTTCTTCTCCCCCTCTACTCTGCTCTGGTGAGACCACATCTGGAATATTGTGTCCAGTTGTGGGCACATCAGTTCGAGAGGGATGTGGAGCTGCCGGAGGGAGTCCAGCGTAGAGCAACGAGGTTGATGAAGGAAGTGGAACACCTCCCTTATAAGGGCAGTCTGAGGGAGCTGGACCTCTTTAGCTTGGAGAAGACAGAGAGGTGACCTCTTTAGTGTCTATAAATATGTGAGGGGTGGGTGTCGGGCTCTTCTCAATGTCATCTAGTGATAGGACAAGGGGCAATGGGTGTAAGCTGGAGCATAGGAGGTTCCATATAAATAACAGAAGGAACTTCTTCACAGTGAGTGTGATGGAGCACAGGAACAGGCTGCCCAAGGGTGTTGTGGAGTCTTCTTCTTTGGAGACATTTAAAACCCTCCTGGATGTGTTCCTGTGCAGCTTGGTCTAGGTGATCCTGTCAGGCAGGGGGATTGGTCTAGATGATCTTTCAAGGTCCCTTCTAATCCCTAATGATTCTGTGAATCTATGATTCTATGATATCAGATTAGGTGTGAGTAATGTGTCTTTGTAATACCAAACGTACAAGAAAAGTCCCATTTAGTTTATGCGAGTTACGTGTCACTGCACATATGATGGCCACCACCCTTCTTGAGTTTGTCACTTTTGGTCTGCACATGTCCATGTATCACCAGATACCTAAATATTTTTTTTGTCAGCCTTCTGTTAGAGGGGTTTTGTGAGCATACTGTTGCATGGGTTCTAATACTAAAAAAATGCTAAAAAAATTAAATAAATGTGGTTTTTTATTAATAATAATGTTATATTGTTTTAGATGGAATCACAAGCAAATCTGTGTTTGTTTGCAGTGATTCTGACATTTTTGTTTCTTCAAGAGCCATTTGACAAAGACAGTGACTAATCCCCAGGGTTTTTATTTCTTTGCTGGCGTAGTTTCTAAATTGTGGATAATAGCAAACATCTGCAGATCTCTATTTGTAGAGCCAACAGGATGCAAGTATATTATGGGGTGCTAATGTAACAGCTGTGATAAAAACCAGACACCGTATTAAAGAAAACCAACCTCTTTGGCTGGTTGCTGTTACCGTTTCGGTACTGTATTTGCCTCTGTATACTTCTTGCGTAGGAAATGTTGTCTCCTTGTGAAAGAATCACTGCAGTGTTATGCAGAACTTGAGCCATGTTCATAGTGTTTCATGCAGGATATCTTTCCATTGTTGCACGTGGGCAGAAAAGATGAAGAGTGTACCACCGGGGTGTCCACCAACAGCCGGAGCCTAAGAGACTGCATAACACCAAAGGAGGAACCATGAGCTTGTGAGCTAGAAGAGTGGCAGGGATTCCGTGTGGGGGACCATCACGCCAGAGCAGGCAGATGGAGGCACCAGGGACAGCCACAGACCCTGGCAACTCCCTGTGCCCATGGATCAGGGCTGTGGGAGCTGGAGACTGATCTTGCTGGTTGTTGCTGCAGAGTACAAGTAGAGTTGTTTTCTTTGAATGAAAGGATATAACAGAACCCACAAAGATTGTTCTTGGTATTTTAAACATCCAAGTGAATACAACAGCACTGAATTTTTTTAGAGCCAGACGTTTTCTGTCAGCAGACACTGAGTTCTATGCTGGCCTTTGCTTTGTCCTAGCTTAGTCATCTCCCACTGTCTTGAGGTTAGAGGCTTAGAACTAAGGTTAATGTTTTCCCATGGTTCAAAATAAGCATTTATTTCAGTGCAATCTGAAAATATTAATGTGTTATCCATCATTTTTTTGTGTTTTAAGACACAATTTCACATGCAAAACAGCAGCATTTAGTCAGATACGAGTTTAAGTACCAACTCAAGACAGGGTTCCAACCTCACGCAATAGAGAGAAGCAGAATGACAGAATAATATTCTGAATTCTGTCCTAAACCACCAAAATTTCAAAAGGACACACTCATCTTTTCGGGAAAATACTTGCATAAGGTACAACTTTAGGAATGCAGTACACATGAATAAAGCTACTGGTTCGCATAACTGTAAGTGTACAGAAATGACAAACAGCTGGACGCCACGCTGAGGCCCCTAAGAAAAACTTTCTCAGCCTATTTTTTATAGAAATATGTAGAAAATAGCCCCGTTGCCAGATGTTTTCTTGAAACTAGATCTGTGATATCCCCTCTGGAATTATGGCCAGCATCTCTGTAACAAACAGCTTAGCTTATGCTTCAGCTTTCCAGCATCCCACTGATTTTCACAGAACTCTATGTCCTCCTTTCAGACTTTGATGCTGCTAAAAAAGTAAAGTTGCGCTGGCTTATGAACCAGTCTGTCAACATCTCGGGACTGTAAATTACAGCACACTTACTACAGTTTGCTTGGATTGGCAGAAACTAACTGTACATATGTCGGCATCCTGTGATTATTAGCAACAGCAGAAACTGGAAAAGTCAACACAATAAGGGACAAAATGAGATACCTGGGAAAAAATACTTGGAGCGTCTCTGCTACCCTGTTCTGATACTTCCATTCATATGAGAAATTTGTCTGCTTTTACTGATCAGAAAAGCGTTGTATTCCAATAGGCAATCACATGATCTTGTTTGCATTTAAAAACACACAAAGCTCCCAGCATTTTTATTTATAGTCTTTAAATTTATTTGCTTTTTTTGGCACTTTCTTTTTCTCCTATATCTAAGTATTTGATTTCTGCACTATTTTTTAAGATTCTAATCTGACACAGTCTAGGAGTCTAACTTCTGTGTTTCTGTGTCATCTGTCATTTACTTCCTGTGTGACGTACACTGTAAGCATTTATTGCATTTGTAAAGACACACAAAAACATTATTATCATAAGGTTGCTGTGGGATTTTAATGGTTGTAAAGCACATTCTAATCCTTTCCTTTCAGAAGTCTCATGAGAGAAGATTTATGCTGTTAAGGACATTAGCTCAGAGCAATATGAACAAATAATTAAAAATCTCACTCTGGAAAGATTTACTTTGGCTTTGAGTTAAGAAAGTCAATATTATGTACAGTCCATAGATATTCCCTATATTATAACAATATGAAAAAAACCGATTGAGGTCTTTAAAAACCTCTGCTTTCTAGAGCTGTCATGCCTTAGATCACTTGATTTCAATGGAAGACTCACATCGAATCCAAAACCAAATAAATGCTTTTCAGCAAAATATTTTGTGCTGAAAATACATATCAGCAGTAGAACTGCTGATGCAGAAGTGTTGTCTTCGATTAACATTTCATGAGTGCAAAGAGAAGAGGAGCTTAAACTCTAAAAATGGCAGTACTTTGTAAATTAATCAAATAACTTTTCCAGTCATGAATTATTAAATTTGAGATGACTACATAAAGACATGAATTGCTCTCTCATTTTATCCTTTCTAAATTTCTCCTATATTTTTACAGTTGATTGTTAGAAATTTCTGGATAGTAATTGCTTTGTAGTCTAACTTCTCCTGGGACAGGAGAATGTTTTGCTAGCTGTTCAATGGACACTGTGTCCTTTCTTAGAAGCTGTAAGCCCTCCTCTTTCTTCACTTCATTTTGGCATGAAGCATAACCATGAACAGAGACTGTAGCAAGATACAGCTTAGGGGTATGGGTACGGAAGGATTGTTGGTGGATGATGTGATGACAGGCTAGAACTAGCCAGCTCCTGGGCTAAGTATTAATGTTCTTGCAACCCCTTTGAGAGCAGTTCAGTCCTTTCAGGCCAGACACACTGTTGGTTGGCTGGGGAAGGGCCAAGCCCCTCCAGAGGGGATGACCCACTCTGCTACTGCTGTGTTACTGGCTTCCAGTTCCCTGGACCTGGCAGGAGGGAAAGGTCTTAACAGTTTTACGTCAGTACTTTTCCCTTTCAGTCCCGGAGCTGTTAACTGTTGCTGCATAAATGGTTGCACTTCCATCTGTTTTTACTTTCCTTATCTTGCCTAATTTTAGCTTGCCTGCCTTCTCACACACCTAAGCAAGTATTTTCTCAGTGAACTGGAGCCAAGGTCAATCAGAGAGGCTATACAAGCCAGGGCTGTGAATCTTGCATGGCTGAACCTCACAACAGAAGGTCACATAGCAATTAATGAGAGAAGTTACTGCAAGAAAAATACTGGTACAGGAGCCAAGAAGGCAGTAAAACAAAGATAAAATCAGAGACAGGAAAAATAGACAAAAAAGCAGAGCATAATTTGAATTCAATCTATGAATCTAGCTTTGAATTTCATGTCCCCAAATGCTGGTATGAAGTCTGCTGTTTCATACATATGCATGATATGTTTCAGCCAAATTCTTCTGAAACAGCTTCCATAACTACAACACACAAGTTGAATTGTTATTCAGATACCTCCATATTGTCCCAGTCTCATGGTAGGTTCAGACTGGGTGGAATTCAGTGATTAGGACTCTTCAGTGTCCGCTCACAGTGTTCATTTCTGGAAACAACCCAGCAAGTGTTCTGGCTTATTCATTACATGTTATTTGATTCTTCAGCTTATTTTGACAGTACAAACATTTTATGTGAACATACAGTACTGTGGAGTTTGGATACGCTAGTCTGACTCACAGTGCCCAAGGTACATACTGTCCTACAGAACAGTAAAACGTTGCTCGTTACTAATTTTTAAGTCCTTTAAACATCATTATGGATAAATTATTTACTTAACAATTTATCAATACTTCCTTGGTGCCTTTCACTTGAAATAGGTTATTCCTAAACATAAGTGCCTGTGCCATTGTCTCAGCTTCACTAGTCAGCTACAGTCAGGACTCTTAAGTAAACCGTAAAAAGTTTTAATAGAAGTGATCTAGAGCTCATTTAATCTTCTCCCATGCAGGGGCTGCATGGAGTCAAGGCAAAACAGAATATGTTTCTAACTACCTGAAATCATGTATCCTTCCCAGAACACAGCCCTATAACTGAGCATAAAGCAACTGAAAACACAAACACATGTATATCTTTTCTTCAAAAGGTGGCATAACAGATGTTTCTCACATGTTTGGAAATGGTTACACATGTGCTGAACGTAGTCCCAGAACATTTTTGGCACTAAGTCAGTTTTACTGGGAAACAAAAAAATGTTCCATTTATATATTTTCCTCCGTATATTTTGCCATGGTGAAAGCCATCATTTATTTTAGCTATAGGTAAGGTTTCTTTGTCAGAATCTGAATCTGTGTTTTCAAACCCTTTTAGATAGATGATAATTTCTGCAGCACAGTATTGCTCTAGAAGAAGACATTTCCTAGAGGATGTTTAGTCGCCATTAGAACAAACAAAGATAAATGGACAGGGATGTAGTTATTTTACATATTATATAGACCAGAATATAAAAACAAACATATTCTTAACAATTCTAGTTATTTCCATAACAAAGCTCCAATAAAATACACGCTGGTAAACCGCACTGGTATAGATTAACTGTGTGCTCTGCCTTATATTAAAGAACATAGAATGAATTACAGGAGAGGTTCCATCTAAAGATACTGCAGAAATCAGAGAGAACAAAGGGAAAATACGAAGTGACTGGAAGAAGATTGTAATGAAGAGATTTTTTGTTCTCATGGAGACCTTAAGGGCTCTAGTGCAAGACACTCAGGTACTCAAGCATTTTTGGCACCTCTGCCTTCTCTGCCATAAAGGATCTACAAATGGCTGTGTCTTCCCAGAGCTGCCCAGGGACAGCTGCAGCAGGAAATGCAGTAAAAAAGCTAATACCAGTGCAGGTGTTCTCACTCATCATGAAAAACCAGACATCTACAAAACTGAAAGCAGGTTTTCTGGTTTATCTATCCTTCTGCTAATTAAATCTTGTTGAGCCATTTCCACTCAGTGCTCAGAATTTAGAGCTGTGGGAGATAATAATCTTTTAGATGTGATAAAGAAAGTAAATGTGCTCTGAAAGTGGTTTCCTAGCTTTAGTGCAGAAATGGTGTAACTTGGCCTTGGAGGCCACAGGTGACCTGCGCAGATGTAAGATCTGTTCTATGTGGGATGTTGAAGAAGTAAAAATTAGTAACAGAGGACAGCAGGTCAAATGGCCATTTCATTTAAATTTATAAAAAATAATTCATTAATTATTGGGCAGATGTCAGATCTTGGTGCACATAAAAAGTAACAGTTTAAAGCTGTTGCAGTTTGAGAACTGCTAGAATTTTCAGAAGTGCTTTCATGAGGAAGAAAAGTTGTGTTGTGTTCTGGGGGACCTGTCCCTGGTTGCACAGGTCCCAGGATCCTTCCCTGGAAGCATCTGTTTTGGGACCTGCCCCTGAAAGGTGGGCTAAGGGAAGCCTTTAAAAACCGGGGCAGGGTCTTTGTTCGCGCCCTTTTTGGGGCTGTGGCCTTGAAGGCAGTACCCCCCCACCGCCCCGGGAACGGGCGGTGCGGGGGGTAGTGTGGGATAAAACCTAGCATTTTAAGGAAAGTTCTAAGNAATGCTTTGGTAATTTTAATATTTGTGTACACATATTTTGCAAACAGTACTCATCACCGACAATCCATAAAGAACCTGTAAATCTGTTGCTCTAATAAATTACTCCTGTTCATGTGAACTAGCCTTGCCGTTCCTCACTGGACATCGCGCGAGTCCATAGATTGTGGCTAGACGAGAACAGAACACACTATCGAGTGAATCCGAGTTATACAGACTCGTAGTGTGGCACTATCGAGTGAATCCGACCTAGTCATCGGACTCATAGTGTGAAACTGGATATTGCTCAGGATTTGGACCTGTACTCCCTGCCAAATCCACTGCCTCCCCCCTTAACGCAACAGGTGGGAACCGCAGCTCCGAGGGGGACTGTGGCTCCGAGGAGGTGACAACCGCGGCCCCGAGGCAGACCACGGCTCCCAAACCAGCCGCGGCCCTGGCCTGACCCCACCGCCAGCGTGCACCTGCCGCCGCGCCGTCTGGAGGTGACCCAGGCCGCAACTTGCCGTGGTCCCGGACCGGAGAAAGCCTCTGAGTGATCAGCGGGAGGAGAGGCTGTTTGTCATTTCTGCCACTGAGAAAAGACTGGCAGCACTTAAGTTCGGGGGAGAACTCCTTCGTGCTTGGCTGTGGAATGAGAAGGACTCAAGAATCCTTAAACCTCGGATGGGAAAGACAGAGACTGGGTCCTTTGAAATGCATGCAGCTGCACAGAGGGATGAGGTGTGGGCGCTGAGCAGTCAGGCCATCCCTATGCGTTGAGCTGGAGAAGCCACGCTGAAATGCATGCGGCTGCACCGAGGGATGCAGGTGTGGGTGCTGAGAAACTCAGGCCGTCCCAGACTGACATGCTCTCCTTCCCAGGTCTCTAAATTGGAAGAAGATTCAAGGCCCAAAATGGAGTGATCTCCCATTATATTTTTCTCAGGTTGTGTGATGGCATTTATGACACAATTTCTAGTTTGTGTGCACCGACTTACGTAACCATTTTTTCCCCATTCTGTATATAGTTATAGTGTTAATAAACCTTTCTGCAGTTTCCCTAAGCAATCAGTTGTCTGGTGAATTTTATCTGAGATGCCATTGAGACCTCACTGCTTTGCTTTCCTTTCTTTTGTATTGATTTGTGGTCCAGAACCCACCACAAAATTGGTGCCGAAACCCGGGAGCAAAGCACTTTGAGTTTCAACCCGCTACAAAAGCCAAGAGCATGTGGTTGATTTTAAATAAACTAATGTCTTGTTTCTTCTCTTAGAATTTAGCATATGCTAGGGTAAATAAGGAAAACTCATGTAAAAGAAAAGATGTTTTTGTTATTTCATGAGTGTTTGAGTATAAAAGTGTTTGTCAGGATGAAGAATGTTTTTTGAAACATTTGAATGAGATCTGCCTTGCATACTCGTGTATTCTTTTATCTGTAATGACCGCTTTCAAGAATGGTGATCAGCTAGTAGTAGGTTTCATGTGCTATTTCAGTGAATATCAGCTTGACATCTAATTTATTTATTATTTCTTTACATAGAAATTAAAATACTTCATAGCCAGACTATAGTATTAATATTGAGGAAAAAATATCCATGATCATGTGCATGAGGGGGTTTTCTTCTGTATTTGGTCATAAAACACATAAGACTGCGTATCTGGAAGATTGTGTCCAGTTCTGGGCCCTTCAGTTCAAGAAGGACATGGAACTGCTTGAGAGAGTCCAGCACAGAGCCACAAAGATGATGAAGTGAGTGGAACATCTTCCTGCGAAGGAAAGGCTGAGGGAGATGTGTCTGTTGAGCTTGGAGAAATGGAGACTGAGGGGTGGCCTCACTGATGTTTGTAAATATGTAAAGGGTGAGTGACAGGAGGATGGAGACAAGCTCTTCTCTGTGTCATCTAATACTAGGACAAGGGGCTGTGGGTGTCAGCTGGAACATAGCAGGTTCTACATAAATATGAGAAAGAGCTGTTTCATGGTGAGGGTGACAGAGCACTGGAAGGGGCTGCCCAGGGGGTTTGTGGAGTCTCCCTCATCTTATTCTGCCTGGACATGTGCCTGTGCAACTGGATCTAGGTGATCCTGCTGTGGCAGGAGGATTGGACTAGATCATCTTTTCAGGTCCCTTCCATCCCTAATATTCTGTGATTCTGTGATTTATTTGTGAATAGAGACAAGGATAAAAGTACACATAATGTAAATGAGCTAATTTCTTCAGATTGATCTCTATGGATGCAAATCAGCCACAGAGGCATTAAAAATATAATCCCATTACACAGAAAATACATGCATAAGGAAAAAAATCAGTGGAAAAATAAATTACAAAGATCTGTGTTTTAAATATGTTCCTGTAGTTATGGGGCTGTTGACAGCTGGATCACTCAAATTCAGGGTTGCCAGCAGAAATATTTGGCCACCAGGACACAGTGAAACTCTTCCAACTTACCTTCATCAGCAGTAATTCTCATTGCCAGCCAAATGGAAGCAAGTGCTGACAACTTAACAGGAAGTAGCATTGTTTCTTCTTCTTAAGGCATTGGTTATTACATCCAGTGTTCTGATAGCAGAGCTGTAGTTGCTTTTCTATGTACCATATACATTAGACAGCACAAATGCTGTTAGAAACATAGTCTCTAGTATTATGGAGACTTGCCTTTTGTCACTTTTGCTGCTAGAGTGTACAAGATTCTTGCTGGGCAAGCTCGTTGTTTTCTTCTTTCCAGGGCTGAGGAGTCCTCTACAAGCTAAACAAAATTATGCAGCAATTCTAAACATAATTCCAAAGCAGCTTATTTTTACCTGCTAAAGTTCACCTAACAGTCTATTAATCTATTAACCTTTAATAAAAATCCCCACAACCAACTGTTATTTCCCAGAATACATACTTGGGATGTACCTTGTTTTGCTTTTTTGAGAAGTGAAATGACCATTTTCACTTCACTTGGTGTCATCATCACTTCACAGTACTGCCTGCTTCTCAATATATCTACTTTAGCTTAAAAAAGATTAAAAACGTGTGTGGTTCTAATCAATAAGAGATTCTAATTGTAACTACTGCTTTTTATTGTGGCAAATTAAATTGTTGCAACGTATCACATAATACATCATATCAGACAGGTATAACGGTAATATTGTGTTTTTAAAACTTGCTATATTTTCCTTTCTTACCACCTTTTTGTCCTAAATTTTGATTTCGGAAGGTGGGCAGAGAGTAGTTTTTCTGCAACTTCACAGATGTATCCCCAGCAGGTTCCTGTAACATTCCTTTTATTCAGATCTTTGTAGATAAAAGCTCTAGATTAACAGACATAATTTCAGATCTCTTTTGACAATTCCATAAGGTTTTTGTAATTAATTTAGTTCAACATTTTTTAAGACTATATTCACTAGAAAATATAAGCTACACATGAGACTATATTCACTAGAAAATATAAGCTACACATGAAACTTCTAACACTGGATAGATTCACGCTTGCCTATGGCATTCAGTCAAAATGATGCTGATCCTAGTAAGGCTCTGACTACTGAAGAGCAGATCACCAGTTCAGGTATTAGACAGGTCATAACCATCAGCCCCTCTTTGCAGGACACTAGCACTCACCATGCACTAAAAAAATTAAGGATTTAAGGCTTAACACTTTGACAGACCACACATCTAAAAATTAATCAATGACATCAGTGTGCCTGAGTTACTAAATTAGTTTATTTCTGCTTTTGTTATCTGATTTTACTCACCTAGTTCTCCTCATTGCGAACCATATTTTTGAGGTACGTTTCTGTTTTACAACAATAGTTTTTACTGATTATTGAAGCTGAGTGTTTATTGCTAAAATATGAGGGATGGAGAACTACTTTCATGTCAAGAAGTGATCTCTCTTAGCACTAGCTGTGATGTTCTTTAGGTGGAGATTTAGCAGAAAGAATAACAAGTCTTATCAAAGAAATCTTTCTGAGCAGATGTAAAACTAAGCCATTTTATTTTAGAATACAAATAAAAATGCTGTTGTTAAGGGGAAAGGGATCCTTATTTATAGGTATTTTCATATATGTTTTTCTTTCGTTTTTTTCCCTCAACCACACAAATTCCCCACATGTTATTTAACAGTCTCAAATATTAGAGTGAGGGATGAAGTTACTGATGTTCTAGATCTTTTGAAATGATCCATGTAGCTGCTCATATTATCTGTCTGAATTGTATTAATAAGCAAAGTTTCTACAGAGCAGTTTTTATTCCATCCTGTTGTTCTTCTTCAGAAGAAATGCTAGACATCACTTTGGGTCAAGTTAAACATCACAGGATGTATTTCTTTGTTTTATCTGTGATAAGATTTGGGAAAGTTTGCTTTCTGCTGGGCATTCCTGTGCTTAAGTATGATGGAAAGCCATTAAGAATAGAAAGAAGGAATTAAAACAAACAGAATACACTAGGGAGAGGATGCACTGAAGCAGTACAAGATTGTGCTGAGAAAGGTGAAGAGCATGTTATATACAATAATATGTTCAATGAAAGAGTAAATATTTTAAAATATACATGATGTAGTACTTTTAAAGTAGTAGATGTAGTATTTTTAAAGCATACATAATGATGTCTACTTTAAACATATATTTTATACATTTAGAAATGAAGCCTTTGTCAAGCCCAGAAGTCAGCTAATAAGTAGTGTCTTTTTACATTTCAGTTAAAAAAGTCACAAAACAACAAAGCCAAAGCTCTGGTCTCATTGTTAGGGAAAATAAAGTTTAAAGTGGACTCAGGATTCCTATTGATATGTTCCCATTGAACATAACTATTCAAAATAAAATTCAGTCAGCTCAGAGGCAGGATCAAGCCCAGTCAACATGGGTTTATTAAAGGCAGGTCCTGCCTGGTGAACCTGATCTCCTGCTATGACAGGATGACCTGACTATTGGATGAGGGAAAGGCTGTGGACATTGTTTACATGAACTTTCAAAAAGCCTTTGACACTGTTCCCCAATGAATTCTCCTTGATAATCTCATGGCTTGGATGAGCCCAGACTCTGCTGGATAAAACACTGGTTGAAAAGACAGGCCCAAAGAGTGGTAGTTAATGGTGTTAAATCCAGCTGGCAGCCTGTCACAAGTGTTTTGCCTCAGGGCTCAGTATTGGGACCATCTCTGTTCAACATCTTTATTAATCATCTTGATAAAGAGTTAGAGTGATTCATCAGTAAGTTTGCAGATGACACCAATTTAGGTGTGAGTGCTTATCTGCCAGAGGGTAGGGAGGGTCTTTCAGAAAGGCTGAGGGAGCTGGGTCTCTTTAGCTTGGAAAAAAAGAGACTGAGGGGTGACCTCATTAATGTCTATAAATATTTGAAGGATGGTTGTCAGGAGGATGGAGCCAGGCTCTTCTCAATGTCATCTAGTGATAGGACGAGGGGCAATGGGTGTGAGCTGGAACATAGGAGGTTCCACATAAACATGGAGTCTTCTTCCTAGTAAACTAGGATTGAAGGGGGAAGGAGATGGTACTG